>JBAIZL010000002.1:124081886-124366886 GCA_036971475.1 Prosapia bicincta | reverse complement strand
TTGTGAAAATAGCCTAAGTAAATGTTATTGGTGTAGATTTATATTTAGGAACACAATTATAAACTCTAATGAAATCACATGGACGTTGGTTCATCTACTTTTCCCAGGGTACTTGTAAACAAAAAATATATATATCTTGTAATATTATGTTGTTTTGCATTAGTTATTTTATGAATTATTTTGTTTATTAATGAGCAATGTCAATGGACTTTAAATAAGGGTATATATATATATATATATATATATATATATATATATATATATATATATATGCATGAACTTCATGCAAAGAAATTAGAGAAAGTAAATTTTGTTCTCCAAAGAATAAGGCAAATATTCAGTCAAACAAAGGAGGGCTAAGGCGAGAAATGTAAACATATTGAAAAAAAACAAAATCTATAAGAACGAGGCATAACTAAATGTGTTTTACTAATAATATTTAAAATGTTGTAGATAGGTTTTGAACAAATAGAGTCAAGGTTAATAAAAAATAATACAAAAATAAATACATAAATAAGAAATAGTTTAATAAAGGGTAAATAATAAAAAAATAAGGGAAAAGTAATAGAAAATAAATATAAAATAATAAAAAATAAATGAAAAAAATAAAAAAATAAAAAAAGGGATAAAAAATAGATGAAAAATTAAAAAAATAATAAAAAAAATAATAGAAAATAAAGGATTAGCCGGGGAATTCGGAGGATGACGGGCAACAGTTCTCAGTATCTTGGTTAAAATCTGAAAAACAAAATCTTCTTTAGAAAAATAAGATAAATATAAGTTAAAATAATTGCATATAAACAAAATGTAACAATGTCGAAGTCCAACATCGATAAACTATAGGTTTTGTGAAAAACCGATTAAGAAAAATAAACAAGAAAGATAAAAAAAACAAGAAATAGAGAAAAAAAGAAAAAATGAAAAAAAGGAGTTAAAAAACAAGGAAGATGGTTAGGAAATGATGCTAAGGAAAGAAAATTAGAAGAATAGAGAAAAGAAATAAGAAAAAGTAGTTAGAAAAACAAGAAAGATAAAAGAAACAACTAGAATACGTTGAAAAAAAGAACGATACGTGCTAGTATAATGCGTGTTAGTAAGTAAAATCCAATTCGAATGGTAATTTCGCTTTACCAATCGCAATTAGGCTTAGCACTTGAGTGGTCAATATTACGTAGTCTAATACTGATAATCGTTTCTGTGACGGGGAGGCAGAAATAAAATAATGAAAATTTTGTTAGTGATGGATAGAAGCGCCATGTACTACCTCAGCAGTTTTTCAATATTAATTCTCAATTCAAATACACACTTACAATTTATTTACACTAACACATAGCTAACGGTTATTCCACATATTGCTTACGGCAGTTTCGTGCTTCCTGCTCGGTCTTATTAGTACTCATATCTTTACGAAAAGTCTCTGACGTCATTTGCTCTCTGGGTTCTATACATAGCGTATTTTTTTGTTTTTATAAATCATGTTTACTTTTACAGACAAATATATTTTGTTTTTTCTTGTTTTGGTTGTACAATAGAACGTTATACTTGAATGGCTCAACACCACATATATCGTGTTAAAAATATAATCGAAATTTTCACATCTAGTTTTGGATTCTAATATGTGTGTAGCTAATACTACCTGACTGTGTTGCAAGAGAGGTGAAGGTTGGGAATTGTTCAAAGCAAAATTCTGTTGAAGAATGATAGTGACAACTATTGTTGCTTACTCGTAAATGTTTTATTTTTTTCTGCGTGGATTCATTAATTTGACAATCTAATTTTCGGTATTGATAAAGAAGGAAGGATTTTGGGTCAGATCAGTTCTCTAATCAAGCTAGGAAACGCATCGGTTAAGGGCTCACAATACCTAGTCCTGCTTTGGAACATTACAGTTTTATCAAATACAGCAAAAAGGACGAGTTAAAAAGAAGGGTGTGAGAAAGTTTAAAGCATGGAACACAATGTCACTAAACAACAATGATCATGAAACAATGTCAGAACCAAGGACAATATATACGACCTTTTTATGCGACAAAAAACTAAGAAAAGACCAAAGACAGTATATAGTGTTGTGTTATAGTGTATGTTGTCAGTATGTTACTGTTTACAGTGGCGTTATAATTTACGCTGGTCATAAAACATTTATGTTTATCTATAGAAGTTTTATAACAGTATATTTATAAAAGAGATATTTATTTTAATAAATACCTAATATTTTTTTGTTTTAATAGCATTAATATTTATTTTATAAAAGTTGTATTTTAAAATGTTTTAAATTTCGACCAAGAACTTCCTTATAGGTATAACATCCGCAATTTCTACAAATGCAACATATTGAGACATTATAGCAAAAACTTTATCTTCCGTTCTTTTGCGTTTTGGACTTCCTTTTTCGATTACCATCAAATAGATCTTTATTCATGTCTAACCTAACTAACTTGAACTATGGGATATAATTAACTCAGCCATTGTAATTTAAAAACTTGATATTGTGGGAAATAAACGAAAAAATTTGTTGCTATGGAAATATATATATATATATATATATATATATATATATATATATATATTTATATGAAAATATACTTTATAAAATACAGTCCCTTAATAAAATATTGATTAGGGAATATAATGTAAAGTAATATTGTTTATAGAATATTTTATTATAAAGTATTGATCTCGAAAACTACTAATTAAAAAAAAATTGAACAAAAATGCCCCCCCCCCCTTCATGAAGATAAAGCTGACCTGTTTGTCGTAAGTGAATTGTCAAAACTATCTTGAGTCGAGTTGCTAAATGAGATGGACGAGGCGTAAAACCGAAGTTGTTGTCAGCAATTTTTATTAATTACGTGTGGTAGTATGTATGGCAAGTTTTCTTTCACTATCTTACATTTGGTAATTTTAGTAATGAGAAAACCAATGAGTCAGCAATATTTTTCTGACTAACGCTACGAAGGATTATTGTATACCCGTGTAGAAGCTGAGTGGTTCTGGGGTAGGATGAGGATAAAAGTAATGTATGCATATAAGAGTTTGGATAGTTTGAAGAGGGGAATAATAGGGGAATTACGTCTCCTAGGAAAATGCTGTAATGGAAATGTCTACCAGATACACGCCTGATAGGAATAGGGACAAAAAGTAACGGATTAAATAAAAAGCATGACAGTTTCAGAAAAGCAACTTCTTCATAAGTCCAAAGTAAACATTATTTAATCACGAATGTTCCCATTATTATTCAGGTAATTAGTCAACCCAAGAGGACTTGCGTTACTTGAAGTGTATTTTGAAAGTGTGCTCGAGTTCTCGCGATGTTGGGTCACGAGCCTAGTCATTAAAATCAGCCTAATTATTTTGTTGAATGATCTAATTATAGCTTATTACTTTACCATATTTTTATGGCTGAAATTGTTTGTGTTTATATTATTTTATTGTGGCACAAGATGTATATGAAATTTATTAGGTTGTAAATGTTAAAAAGCTAAATTACAACGCAATTTTTAACAACTTTAATATTATACATTTTTTACAAAACATGATCAAAATTCTTTACAAAAAAGGTTATTTAGCCTATCGTTAGCCTATTTATTTTCTTGTTAGAAAAATGGTGACCCTCTTTGTTTCGTATTGGGACTCATCAGGTGCACACAATACTTAGCCATAGAATTCTGTGAAGGGTGTCTGTCGGACAGTGTTTCAATGATTCATCGCAAAATAGCGTGCTTGGGTGTTTCGATAAATCGCTGACAAAGATTTTTTGAGATTGTAGTCTTTAAGTAGTCATTATATATTTTATTTAGACCTAACGCCCTGTCTATTACTTATTATTTTTACACAATTGCTATTAGATAATTTCACTTCGGTGCAATATACTCTAACACAATTCAAAATTAGACACATCTGAAATTCAATCATTTGGTACAATATCACTTTCATACAGTAAACTAAAAATAACAGCATCCATTTTGGATTTCTCCTTCAACCAAAAAAGTCAAATTTCCAATATTTTATTACCTATAGGTAAATATACATATATACAAGGGGGATAGAGAGAGAGAGAGAGAGAGAGAGAGAGAAAGAGGGTGGGAGAGGAAGAGAGAGAGAGAGAGTAAAAATGAGATAGAGATTGATAAATAGATATGACATTTTAAATATAGCAATTTCAAACAGATAAACAATTTATAAATATCATGTCAAATGTAATATACTAATTGGTAACTATTCTTTACAAAATCTGTATTTACTAAAGCGTATTTAAATAAACTTAAATTAGTATTTAAATTTATTTCGGTAGTTTGGTCGAATTAGTTAGGTAGGTCGATTTTTGAAGTTAGGTTAAATTTAAGAGTTAATCGCACATTTAAGTTGGGTCATTATGCGTGTCTATAACAGACAAATTGTATAAGAATTACATAATGAGTATCTAAATTTCTTGTAACGTTTCAGTAGCCTTCTCAAAACCCTTGATGTCAGCACAGACATTCCTGGCTTCAGGGCTCGGATTGTGCCTGTTGGAATATATTTAGTGTTCCGATCTTCGTTATAGGTCCATGGGTTGAAGATGCAGACCACGATGTCGATACCTGAGTCTTTGGAGATTTCTTTTATTATACTTCTCCCAATTTTACAGTTCAAACTATCATGTCCGCAATTCTTGTTTATTGATAGAAAGTTTAATTCGAAATAGTTAAATTTAACTTCGAAATAAAACTTTTTGAATTAAATTTAAGTAGCTTGAACTGAACTTTAATTGAAGCAGTTTTTTTTTATAAAAATAATTAAAAATATTTAATAATGGGTAGAAACTTTAAGTTATTTTCAAAGCAACTTGACAACATTATTATTTGAGGAGCTGCTAAAATTAAATCGTGTAACTTATGAATTCATAACTCAATAAATTAGAACCATCTAAGCACAATATTACTACAATCACATATTTTACTACAATTACTATAATAAATTATTAATTTCACTGTTACTTTGTACACAATGCAATTACATGGTAATAATCATCATGTGTACTGTTACCATTAAATCATGTAACCAGTTCTCAGGTTTGAGGATAAATATGTGGCAAGAGACAAAGTTCCACAAACACACACACACACACACACACACACACACACACACACACACATACACACACACACACACACACACACAACACACATACACACACACAACACACACACACACACACAACACACACACACACACACACACAAGAAATAAAACAAGGTTTTAAAATGTCTCATTAATTATTTAAGAATAAATGACCTTACTTTATTTTAAAAAGACTTACCCCCGTCGCTCTCCGTGTATAATGATTCTGTGTCTGTAATGTCTGAATCTATAACATTAAATCAATAAATTAAAAAAGATTGTTCAAAAAGGAAGAAAAAAATACAGTAAATCTAATAAAAGGTTAATAATAAAGTATTTAATAACGCAATGATTTACTGTATTAAAAAAAAAACACTTACCTTCATTGTAGTGTTTCCTCCTTCTTCTTCTTCGTGTTGTGAGAAAAATGTCTGATTCTATAACATTTAAATCAATAAATTAGAAAAGGATTAATAAAGTTGAAAAAACGTTTACATTAAATCTAATAAAAGGTCAATAATTAGGTATTTAAGAATAAATCTCCTTGACTTACCAGTGTCGCTGTCTGATGAAGTTTGTATAAGTGTGTAGTCTGAGTCTGTAACATTTAGATCAATAAATTAGAAAAGAATGTCTAAAGTTGAAGTAATATTTACAGCAAATCTAATTAAGTATAAGCATTTATTTAGGAATAATTGGGATTACTGTATATTAAAAAGACCTCCCCTTGTCGCTGCCTTTATAAGTTCTTTTGTGTGATGCGAATATGTCTTCTGATTTTATAACTTTTAGATCAATAAATTAGAAAAGAATGGCTAAAGTTGGAGAAACATTGACAGCATATGGAATCAAATATTAGTAAGTAATTATTTAAAAATGAAAGGGCTTACTGTATTTTTAAAAAGACTTACCGTGGTCATTGTTGTTTTTAGTGTCTTGGTCGGTGTGATACATGTCTTCTGATTCTATAACAATTAAATCAATAAATTAGATAAGAATGTCAAATGTTGAAGAAACAGTAAATCTAATCAGAGTTTATTAATTAGATATTTAAGAAAAAAGAGATTTACTGTGTTTCGAAAAAGGTCTACACTCGTCGCTGCCTTTATAAGCTCTTTTGTGTAATGGAATATGTCTTCTAATTGTATAACTTTTAAATCAATAAATAAGAAAAGATTATCCAAAGTTGAAGAGACTACTACAGAAAATCTATCAAGTTTTTAGTAAGTAATTATTTAAGAATAAAAGGACTTACTGTATTTTAAAAAAGACTTACCGCTCTCATTGCTGGTGTCTGTGTCCCTCTCTGTGACTTCTTCTATAACATTTAAATCAATAAATTAGATAAAAATGTCAAATGTTCAAAATACATTTATAGTAAATCCAATCTGAATTTATTAATTAGATATTTAAGAATAAAAATATTTACGGTATTTCAAAAAAAGATCTACAATCGTCGCCGCATTTATAATAAGCTGTTTTGTATGATGTGAATATGTATTCTGATTTTATAACATTTAAATAAAAAAATTAGATAAGAATGTCAAATGTTGCAGAAACATTTACAGCAAATCTAATCAAAGCTTATTCATTAAATATGTAAGAATTCTTGGTATTTAAGATTAGAGGCTTAGTTTCGTAAAAGATAGTTTCGAAACGAGTCAACAAGTAAGCTCCAAAGTATTCATTTAGTGATGTATTAATTAAATATAATTTAATAATAAATGAGATCACTGTGTTTTCAATAAAACTTACCCTCATTCCTGTGTGTCATTTGTCTGCAGTAAAAGCTCGTGTTTTGTGTTTCTATAACATTTAAATCAACAAATTAGAAAAAGTTTAAAGTTGAAGAATCATCTACAGCAAATATAATCAAGGATGAGTAATTAAGTATTTAGTACAAGGGCTTACAGTATTTTCAATAAGACTTACCATTGTCTTCTGTGTATTTGTATCTCTCGTGAATTATTATAACTTCAGTTTCTATAACATTTAAATCAATAAATTAGAAAAGAATGTCCAAAGTTGAAGAAACATTTACAGTATATCTAATCAAAGAATAGTTTACTAATAAAGACCCAGTAAAACTAATAACAAGGTATTTAAAAATAAAAAGTCTTACTGTATTCTAAAGAAGGTAGACTACCCTCATCACTGCCTTTATAAATTCTTTTGTGTGATAAAAATAGGTCTTCTGATTTTACAACTTTTAGGTCAGTAAATAAGATAAGAATGTTTAAAGTTGATGAAACATCGACAGCAAATGGAATCAAATATTAGTAAGTAATTATTTAAAAATAATTTGACGTACTGTATTTTCAAGAAGACTTACCCTCGTTGTTGTAGTGCACTGTTTTTCTTATTATTATCAATTCTGCTTCTGTAACATTTAAAGCAATAAATTATTTAAAAAAATATCTGTAGTTGAAGTAACATTAACAACAAATGTAGGCCCTTAAACACAGTGGGTTTAAGTGATATTTTTTTATAAAAAAAGAGATTAGTGCTGAATTGTAGTAGAAAATATAATTCTTTCAAGTGGTACAAGGAATCTATTATATAATATATTTAGGAATCTATGTTCATTTTTTACAGGTTCTGCTACCTAGCGTGAGCCCCTACCTCAACTAGAAAATGAAGTTTATTCCTTAGAGGATAGGGGGTCTATGTGGCACTTGGGTCCCTGTACTTATAACAGGTTTCATGTTGTGACTTGGAACCGCAGCAAACCATTTGTTGTATCTCTTTTTCACCAGCTTTATAGGCTTTTACACGATTCTTTCAGTTTAATAGTGAAAATATTGTTATAGTTGATATTTTTGTTGGCATAATCCTTTATAACGGACAATTAAGAATGGATTCTTCAATAGCTAATCCTCCTGGGGAAAGTACAAACGTTGACGACAGTTTGTCTATACGACTCTGGACCATTAAGAATGGATTCTTCAATACCTAGTTCCTCTGGGGAAAGTACAAACGTTGACGACAGTTTGTCTATACGACTCTGGACCATTAAGAATGGATTCTTCAATACCTAATCCTCCTGAGGAAAGTACAGACATTGACGACAGTTTGTCTATACGACTCTGGACCATTAGGAGTGGATTCTTCAATACCTAATCCTCCTGAGGAAAGTACAGACATTGTCGACAGTTTGTCTATACGACTCTGGACCATTATGAATGGATTCTTCAATACCTAATCCTCCTGGGGAAAGTACAGACATTGACGACAGTTAGTTTATATGACTCTGGACCATTATGAATGGATTCTTCAATACCTAATCCTCCTGGGGAAAGTACAGACATTGACGACAGTTAGTCTATATGACTCTGGACCATTATGAATGGATTCTTCAATACCTAATCCTCCTGGGGAAAGTACAGACATTGACGACAGTTTGTCTATACGACTCTGGACCATTAGGAGTGGATTCTTCAATACCTAATCCTCCTGAGGAAAGTACAGACATTGACAACAGTTAGTCTATACGACTCTGGACCATTATGAATGGATTCTTCAATACCTAATCCTCCTGGGGAAAGTACAGACATTGACGACAGTTAGTCTATATGACTCTGGACCATTATGAATGGATTCTTCAATACCTAATCCTCCTGGGGAAAGTACAGACATTGACGACAGTTAGTCTATACGACTCTGGACCATTATGAATGGATTCTTCAATACCTAATCCTCCTGGGGAAAGTACAGACATTGACGACAGTTAGTCTATACGACTCTGGACCATTATGAATGGATTCTTCAATACCTAATCCTCCTGGGGAAAGTACAGACATTGGCGACAGTTAGTCTATACGACTCTGGACCATTATGAATGGATTCTTCAATACCTAATCCTCCTGGGGAAAGTACAGACATTGACGACAGTTAGTCTATACGACTCTGGACCATTATGAATGGATTCTTCAATACCTAATCCTCCTGGGGAAAGTACAGACATTGACGACAGTTAGTCTATACGACTCTGGACCATTATGAATGGATTCTTCAATACCTAATCCTCCTGGGGAAAGTACAGACATTGGCGACAGTTAGTCTATACGACACTGGACCATTATGAATGGATTCTTCAATACCTAATCCTCCTGGGGAAAGTACAGACATTGACGACAGTTAGTCTATACGACTCTGGACCATTATGAATGGATTCTTCAATACCTAATCCTCCTGGGGAAAGTACAGACATTGACGACAGTTAGTCTATACGACTCTGGACCATTAAGAATGGATTCTTCAATGCTCAATCCTCCTGGGGAAAGTACAGACATTGACGACAGTTAGTCTATACGACTCTGGACCATTATGAATGGATTCTTCAATACCTAATCCTCCTGGGGAAAGTACAGACATTGACGACAGTTAGTCTATACGACTCTGGACCATTATGAATGGATTCTTCAATACCTAATCCTCCTGGGGAAAGTACAGACATTGACGACAGTTAGTCTATACGACTCTGGACCATTATGAATGGATTCTTCAATACCTAATCCTCCTGGGGAAAGTACAGACATTGACGACAGTTAGTCTATACGACTCTGGACCATTATGAATGGATTCTTCAATACCTAATCCTCCTGGGGAAAGTACAGACATTGACGACAGTTAGTCTATACGACTCTGGACCATTATGAATGGATTCTTCAATACCTAATCCTCCTGGGGAAAGTACAGACACTGACGACAGTTTGTCTATACGACTCTGGACCATTATGAATGGATTCTTCAATACCTAATCCTCCTGGGGAAAGTACAGACACTGACGACAGTTTGTCTATACGACTCTGGACCATTATGAATGGATTCTTCAATACCTAATCCTCCTGGGGAAAGTACAGACATTGACGACAGTTTGTCTATACGACACTGGACCTTTAGGAATGGATTATTCAATACCTAATCCTCCTGGGGAAAGTACAGACACTGACGACAGTTTGTCTATACGACTCTGGACCATTATGAATGGATTCTTCAATACCTATTCCTCCTGGGGAAAGTACAGACATTGACGACAGTTTGTCTATACGACTCTGGACCATTATGAATGGATTCTTCAATACCTAATCCTCCTGGGGAAAGTACAGACATTGACGACAGTTTGTCTATACGACACTGGACCTTTAGGAATGGATTATTCAATACCTAATCCTCCTGGGGAAAGTACAGACACTGACGACAGTTTGTCTATACGACTCTGGACCATTATGAATGGATTCTTCAATACCTAATCCTCCTGGGGAAAGTACAGACATTGACGACAGTTTGTCTATACGACTCTGGACCATTAAGAATGGATTATTCAATACCTAATCCTCCTGGGGAAAGTACAGACACTGACGACAGTTTGTCTATACGACTCTGGACCATTATGAATGGATTCTTCAATACCTAATCCTCCTGGGGAAAGTACAGACATTGACGACAGTTTGTCTATACGACACTGGACCTTTAGGAATGGATTATTCAATACCTAATCCTCCTGGGGAAAGTACAGACACTGACGACAGTTTGTCTATACGACTCTGGACCATTATGAATGGATTCTTCAATACCTAATCCTCCTGGGGAAAGTACAGACATTGACGACAGTTTGTCTATACGACACTGGACCTTTAGGAATGGATTATTCAATACCTAATCCTCCTGGGGAAAGTACAGACACTGACGACAGTTTGTCTATACGACTCTGGACCATTATGAATGGATTCTTCAATACCTAATCCTCCTGGGGAAAGTACAGACATTGACGACAGTTTGTCTATACGACTCTGGACCATTATGAATGGATTCTTCAATACCTAATCCTCCTGGGGAAAGTACAGACACTGACGACAGTTTGTCTATACGACTCTGGACCATTATGAATGGATTCTTCAATACCTAATCCTCCTGGGGAAAGTACAGACATTGACGACAGTTTGTCTATACGACACTGGACCTTTAGGAATGGATTATTCAATACCTAATCCTCCTGGGGAAAGTACAGACACTGACGACAGTTTGTCTATACGACTCTGGACCATTATGAATGGATTCTTCAATACCTAATCCTCCTGGGGAAAGTACAGACATTGACGACAGTTTGTCTATACGACTCTGGACCATTATGAATGGATTCTTCAATACCTAATCCTCCTGGGGAAAGTACAGAGATTGACGACAGTTTGTCTATACGACTCTGGACCATTAGGAATGGATTCTTCAATACCTAATCCTCCTGGGGAAAGTACAGACATTGACGACAGTTTGTCTATACGACTCTGGACCATTAGGAATGGATTCTTCAATACCTAATCCTCCTGGGGAAAGTACAGACATTGACGGCAGTTTGTCTATACGACTCTGGACCATTAGGAATGGATTCTTAAATACCTAATCCCCCTGGGGAAAGTACAAACATTGACGGCAGTTTGTCTATACGACTCTGGACCATTATGAATGGATTCTTCAATACCTAATCCTCCTGGGGAAAGTACAGACATTGACGACAGTTTGTCTATACGACTCTGGACCAATATGAATGGATTCTTCAATACCTAATCCTCCTGGGGAAAGTACAGACATTGACGACAGTTTGTCTATACGACTCTGGACCAATATGAATGGATTATTCAATACCTAATCCTCCTGGGGAAAGTACAGACATTGACGACAGTTTGTCTATACGACTCTGGACCATTATGAATGGATTCTTCAATACCTAATCCTCCTGGGGAAAGTACAGAGATTGACGACAGTTTGTCTATACGACTCTGGACCATTAGTAATGGATTCTTCAATACCTAATCCCCCTGGGGAAAGTACAAACATTGACGGCAGTTTGTCTATACGACTCTGGACCATTATGAATGGATTCTTCAATACCTAATCCTCCTGGGGAAAGTACAGACATTGACGCCAGTTTGTCTATACGACTCTGGACCAATATGAATGGATTCTTCAATACCTAATCCCCCTGGGGAAAGTACAAACATTGACGGCAGTTTGTCTATACGACTCTGGACCATTATGAATGGATTCTTCAATACCTAATCCTCCTGGGGAAAGTACAGACATTGACGACAGTTTGTCTATACGACTCTGGACCAATATGAATGGATTCTTCAATACCTAATCCTCCTGGGGAAAGTACAGACAATGACGAAAGTTTGTCTAAACGACTCTGGACCATTATGAATGGATTCTTCAATACCTAATCCTCCTGGGGAAAGTACAGACATTGACGACAGTTTGTCTATACGACTCTGGACCATTATGAATGGATTCTTCAATACCTAATCCTCCTGGGGAAAGTACAGACATTGACGACAGTTTGTCTTTACGACTCTGGACCATTATGAATGGATTCTTCAATACCTAATCCTCCTGGGGAAAGTACAGACAATGACGACAGTTTGTCTATACGACTCTGGACCATTATGAATGGATTCTTCAATACCTAATCCTCCTGGGGAAAGTACAGACATTGACGACAGTTTGTCTATACGACTCTGGACCATTATGAATGGATTCTTCAATACCTAATCCTCCTGGGGAAAGTACAGACATTGACGACAGTTTGTCTATACGACTCTGGACCATTATGAATGGATTCTTCAATACCTAATCCTCCTGGGGAAAGTACAGACATTGACGACAGTTTTCTATACGACTCTGGACCATTATGAATGGATTCTTCAATACCTAGTTCCTCTGGGGAAAGTACAGACATTGACGACAGTTTGTCTATACGACTCTGGACCAATATGAATGGATTCTTCAATACCTAATCCTCCTGGGGAAAGTACAGACATTGACGACAGTTTGTCTATACGACTCTGGACCATTAGGAATGGATTCTTCAATACCTAATCCTCCTGGGGAAAGTACAGACATTGACGGCAGTTTGTCTATACGACTCTGGACCATTAGGAATGGATTCTTCAATACCTAATCCCCCTGGGGAAAGTACAGACATTGACGACAGTTTGTCTATACGACTCTGGACCATTATGAATGGATTCTTCAATACCTAATCCTCCTGGGGAAAGTACAGACATTGACGACAGTTTGTCTATACGACTCTGGACCATTATGAATGGATTCTTCAATACCTAATCTTCCTGGGGAAAGTACAGACATTGACGACAGTTTTCTATACGACTCTGGACCATTATGAATGGATTCTTCAATACCTAGTTCCTCTGGGGAAAGTACAGACATTGACGACAGTTTGTCTATACGACTCTGGACCATTATGAATGGATTCTTCAATGCCTAATCCTCCTGGGGAAAGTACACAGATTGCCGACAGTTTGTCTATACGACTCTGGACCATTATGAATGGATTCTTCAATACCTAATCCTCCTGGAGAAAGTACACAGATTGCCGACAGTTTGTCTATACGACTCTGGACCATTATGAATGGATTCTTCAATACCTAATCCTCCTGGAGAAAGTACACAGATTGCCGACAGTTTGTCTATACGACTCTGGACCATTATGAATGGATTCTTCAATACCTAATCCTCCTGGAGAAAGTACACAGATTGCCAACAGTTTGTCTATACGACTCTGGACCATTATGAATGGATTCTTCAATACCTAATCATCCTGGGGAAAGTACAGACATAGACGACAGTTTGTCTATACGACTCTGGACCATTATGAATGGATTCTTCAATACCTAATCCTCCTGGGGAAAGTACAGACATAGACGACAGTTTGTCTATACGACTCTGGACCATTATGATTGCATTCTTCAATACCTAATCCTCCTGGGGAAAGTACAGACATTGACGACAGTTTGTCTATACGACTCTGGACCATTATGATTGCATTCTTCAATACCTAATCCTCCTGGGGAAAGTACAGACATAGACGACAGTTTGTCTATACGACTCTGGACCATTATGATTGCATTCTTCAATACCTAATCCTCCTGGGGAAAGTACAGACATTGACGACAGTTTGTCTATACGAGTCTGGACCATTATTAATGGATTCTTCAAAACCTAATCCTCCTAGAGAAAGTACACAGATTGCCGACAGTTTGTCTATACGACTCTGGACCATTTTAAATGGATTCTTCAATACCTAATCCTCCTGGGGAAAGTACAGACATTGCCGACAGTTTGTCTATACGACTCTGGACCATTATGAATGGATTCTTCAATACCTAATCCTCCTGGAGAAAGTACAGAGATTGCCGACAGTTTGTCTATACGACTCTGGACCATTATGAAAGGATTCTTCAATACCTAATCCTCCTGGAGAAAGTACACAGATTGCCGACAGTTTGTCTATACGACTCTGGACCATTATGAATGAATTCTTCAATACCTAATCCTCCTGGGGAAAGTACAGACATTGCCGACAGTTTGTCTATACGACTCTGGACCATTATGAATGGATTCTTCAATACCTAATCCTCCTGGAGAAAGTACACAGATTGCCGACAGTTTGTCTATACGACTCTGGACCATTATGAATGGATTCTTCAATACCTAATCCTCCTGGAGAAAGTACACAGATTGCCGACAGTTTGTCTATACGACTCTGGACCATTATGAATGGATTCTTCAATACCTAATCCTCCTGGAGAAAGTACACAGATTGCCGACAGTTTGTCTATACGACTCTGGACCATTATGAATGGATTCTTCAATACCTAATCCTCCTGGGGAAAGTACACAGATTGCCGACAGTTTGTCTATACGACTCTGGACCATTATGAATGGATTCTTCAATACCTAATCATCCTGGGGAAAATACAGACATAGACGACAGTTTGTCTATACGACTCTGGACCATTATGAATGGATTCTTCAATACCTAATCCTCCTGGAGAAAGTACACAGATTGCCGACAGTTTGTCTATACGACACTGGACCATTATGAATGGATTCTTCAATACCTAATCCTCCTGGGGAAAGTACAGACATAGACGACAGTTTGTCTATACGACTCTGGACCATTATGATTGCATTCTTCAATACCTAATCCTCCTGGGGAAAGTACAGACATTGACGACAGTTTGTCTATACGACTCTGGACCATTATGATTGCACTCTTCAATACCTAATCCTCCTGGGGAAAGTACAGACATAGACGACAGTTTGTCTATACGACTCTGGACCATTATGAATGGATTCATCAATACCTAATCCTCCTGGAGAAAGTACACAGATTGCCGACAGTTTGTCTATACGACTCTGGACCATTATGAATGGATTCTTCAATACCTAATCCTCCTGGAGAAAGTACACAGATTGCCGACAGTTTGTCTATACGACTCTGGACCATTATGAATGGATTCTTCAATACCTAATCCTCCTGGGGAAAGTACACAGATTGCCGACAGTTTGTCTATACGACTCTGGACCATTATGAATGGATTCTTCAATACCTAATCCTCCTGGAGAAAGTACACAGATTGCCGACAGTTTGTCTATACGACTCTGGACCATTATGAATGGATTCTTCAATACCTAATCCTCCTGGAGAAAGTACACAGATTGCCGACAGTTTGTCTATACGACTCTGGACCATTATGAATGGATTCTTCAATACCTAATCCTCCTGGAGAAAGTACACAGATTGCCGACAGTTTGTCTATACGACTCTGGACCATTATGAATGGATTCTTCAATACCTAATCCTCCTGGGGATAGTACAGACATTGACGACAGTTTGTCTATACGACTCTGGACCATTATGAATGGATTCTTCAATACCTAATCCTCCTGGAGAAAGTACAGACATTGCCGACAGTTTGTCTATACGACTCTGGACCATTATGAATGGATTCTTCAATACCTAATCTTCCTGGGGAAAGTACAGACATTGACGACAGTTTGTCTATACGACTCTGGACCATTAAGAATGGATTCTTCAATACCTAATCCTCCTGGGGATAGTACAGACATTGACGACAGTTTGTCTATACGACTCTGGACCATTAAGAATGGATTCTTCAATACCTAATCCTCCTGGGGAAAGTACAGACATTGACGACAGTTAGTCTATACGACTCTGGACCATTATGAATGGATTCTTCAATACCTAATCTTCCTGGGGAAAGTACAGACATTGACGACAGTTTGTCTATACGACTCTGGACCATTAAGAATGGATTCTTCAATACCTAATCCTCCTGGGGAAAGTACAGAGATTGCCGACAGTTTGTCATACGACTCTGGACCATTATGAATGGATTCTTCAATACCTAATGCTCCTAGAGAAAGTACAGAGATTGCCGACAGTTTGTCATACGACTCTGGACCATTATGAATGGATTCTTCAATACCTAATCCTCCTGGAGAAAGTACACAGATTGCCGACAGTTTGTCATACGACTCTGGACCAATATGAATGGATTCTTCAATACCTAATCCTCCTAGAGAAAGTACTGAGATTGCCGACAGTTTGTCATACGACTCTGGACCATTATGAATGGATTCTTCAATACCTAATCCTCCTGGAGAAAGTACACAGATTGCCGACAGTTTGTCATACGACTCTGGACCATTATGAATGGATTCTTCAATAAATAATCCTCCTAGAGAAAGTACAGAGATTGCCGACAGTTAGTCTATACGACTCTGGACCATTAGGAATGGATTCTTCAATACCTAATCCTTTCGGGGAAAGTTCGGAGATTGCCGACAGTTTGTCTATACGACTCTGGACTATTAGGAATGGATTCTTCAATACCTAATCCTCCTGGAGAAAGTACACAGATTGCCGACAGTTTGTCTATACGACTCTGGACCATTACGAATGGATTCTTCAATACCTAATCCTCCTGGAGAAAGTACACAGATTGCCGACAGTTTGTCATACGACTCTGGACCATTATGAATGGATTCTTCAATACCTAATCCTCCTGGAGAAAGTACACAGATTGCCGACAGTTTGTCATACGACTCTGGACCATTATGAATGGATTCTTCAATACCTAATCCTCCTAGAGAAAGTACAGAGATTGCCGACAGTTTGTCTATACGACTCTGGACCATTAGGAATGGATTCTTCAATACCTAATCCTTTCGGGGAAAGTTCAGAGATTGCCGACAGTTTGTCTATACGACTCTGAACTATTAGGAATGGATTCTTCAATACCTAATCCTCCTGGAGAAAGTACACAGATTGCCGACAGTTTGTCTATACGACTCTGGACCATTAGAAATGGATTCTTCAATACCTAATCCTCCTAGAGTAAGTACAGAGATTGCCGACATTTTGTCATACGACTCTGGATCATTATGAATGGATTCTTCAATACCTAGTTCCTCTGGGGAAAGTACAGACATTGTCGACAGTTTGTCTATACGACTCTGGACCATAATGATTGGATTCTTCAATACCTAATCCTCCTGGGGAAAGTACAGACATTGACGACAGTTTGTCTATACGACTCTGGACCATTATGAATGGATTCTTCAATACCTAATCCTCCTGGGGAAAGTACAGACATTGACGACAGTTTGTCTATACGACTCTGGACCATTATTAATGGATTCTTCAATACCTAATCCTCCTAGAGAAAGTACACAGATTGCCGACAGTTTGTCTATACGACTCTGGACCATTAAGTATGGATTCTTCAATACCTAATCCTCCTGGGGAAAGTACAGTCATTGACGACAGTTTGTCTATACGACTCTGGACCATTAGGAATGGATTCTTCAATACCTAATCCTCCTATAGAAAGTACCCAGATTGCCGACAGTTTGTCTATACGACTCTGGACCATTAAGAATGGATTCTTCAATACCTAATCCTTCAGGGGAAAGTACACAGGCTGCCGACAGTTTGTCTATACGACGCTGGACCATTAGAAATGGATTCTTCCATACCTAATCCTCCTAGAGAAAGTACAGAGATTGCCGACAGTTTGTCATACGACTCTGGATCATTATGAATGGATTCTTCAATACCTAGTTCCTCTGGGGAAAGTACAGACATTGACGACAGTTTGACTATACGACTCTGGACCATTAGGAATGGATTCTTCAATACCTAATGCTCCTGGAGAAAGTACAGAGATTGACGACAGCTTGTCTATACGACTCTGGACCATTAGGAATGGATTCTTCAATACCTAGTTCCTCTGGGAGAAGTAGAGACATTGACGACAGTGTGTCTATACGACTTTGGAACATTAGGAATGGATTCTTCAATACCTAATCCTCCTGGAGAATGTACACAGATTGCCGACAGTTTGTCTATACGCCTCTGGACCATTAGGAATGGATTCTTCATTACCTAGTTCCTCTGGGGAAAGTACAGACATGGACGACTGTTTTCTATACGACTTTGGACCATTAGGAATAGATTCTTCAATACCTAATCCTCCTGGAGAAAGTACACAGATTGCCGACAGTTTGTCTATACGACTCTGGACCATTAAGAATGGATTGTTGTATACCTAGTTCTTCTAGGGAAAGTACAGACATTGGCGACAGTTTGTCTATACGACTCGAGACTATTAGGAATGGATTCTTCAATACTTAATCCTCCTGGAGAAGGTATAGACACTGACGACAGTTTGTCTATACCACTCTGGACCATTAGGAATGGATTCTTCAATGCCTAATCCTCCTAGAGAAAGTACACAGATTGCCGACAGTTTGTCTATACAACTCTGCATCATTAGGAATGGTTTCTTCATTAGCTAATCCTCCTGGGGAAAGTACAGATATTGCCGACAGTTTGTCTATACGACTCTGGATCATTAGGAATGGTTTCTTCATTAGCTAATCCTCCTGGGGAAAGTACAGAGATTGCCGACAGTTTGTCTATACGACTCTGGACCATTAAGAATAGATTCTTCATTACCTAATCCTCCTGGGGAAAGTACAGACATTGACGTCAGTTTGTCTATACGACTCTGGACCATTAAGAATGGATTCTTCAATACCTAATCCTCCTGGGGAAAGTACACAGGCTGCCGACAGTTTGTCTATACGACTCTGGACCATTAGAAATGGATTCTTCCATACCTAATCCTCCTAGAGAAAGTACAGAGATTGCCGACAGTTTGTCATACGACTCTGGATAATTATGAATGGATTCTTCAATACCTAGTTCCTCTGGGGAAAGTACAGACATTGACGACAGTATGACTATACGACTCTGGACCATTAGGAATGGATTCTTCAATACCTAATGCTCCTGGCGAAAGTACAGAGATTGACGACAGCTTGTCTATACGACTCTGGACCATTAGGAATGGATTCTTCAATACCTAGTTCCTCTGGGAAAAGTAGAGACATTGACGACAGTGTGTCTATACGACTTTGGAACATTAGGAATGGATTCTTCAATACCTAATCCTCCTGGAGAATGTACACAGATTGCCGACAGTTTGTCTATACGACTCTGGACCATTAGGAATGGATTCTTCATTACCTAGTTCCTCTGAGGAAAGTACAGACATTGACGACAGTTTTCTATACGACTTTGGACCATTAGGAATAGATTCTTCAATACCTAATCCTCCTGGAGAAAGTACACAGATTGCCGACAGTTTGTCTATACGACTCTGGACCATTAAGAATGGATTGTTGTATACCTAGTTCTTCTGGGGAAAGTACAGACATTGGCGACAGTTTGTCTATACGACTCGAGACTATTAGGAATGGATTCTGCACTTCCTAATCCTCCTGGGGAAAGTACAGAGATTGCCGACAGTTTGTCTATACGACTCAGGATCATTATTAATGGTTTCTTCATTACCTAATCCTCCTGGGGAAAGTACAGAGACTGCCTACAGTTTGTCTATACGACTCTGGACCATTAGGAATGGATTCTTCAATACCTAATCCTCCTAGAGAAAGTACACAGATTGACGACAGTTTGTCTATACGACTTTAGACCATTAGGAATGGATTCTTCAATACCTAATCCTCCTGGAGAAAGTATAGACATTGACGACAGTTTGTCTATACGACTCTGGACCATTAGGAATGGATTCTTCAATACCTAATCCTCCTGGAGAAGGTATAGACATTGACGACAGTTTGTCTATACCACTCTGGACCATTAGGAATGGATTCTTCAATGCCTAGTTCCTCTGGGGAAAGTACAGACATTGACGACAGTTTGTCTATACGACTTTGGACCATTAGGAATGGATTCTTCAATACCTAATCCTCCTGGAGAAGGTATAGACATTGACGACAGTTTGTCTATACCACTCTGGACCATTAGGAATGGATTCTTCAATGCCTAGTTCCTCTGGGGAAAGTACAGACATTGACGACAGTTTTTTATACGACTTTGGAACATTAGGAATGGATTCTTCAATACCTAATCCTCCTGGAGAAAGTACACAGATTGCCGACAGTTTGTCTATACAACTCTGCATCATTATGAATGGTTTCTTCATTAGCTAATCCTCCTGGGGAAAGTACAGATATTGCCGACAGTTTGTCTATACGACTCTGGATCATTAGGAATGGTTTCTTCATTAGCTAATCCTCCTGGGGAAAGTACAGAGATTGCCGACAGTTTGTCTATACGACTCTGGACCATTAAGAATAGATTCTTCATTACCTAATCCTCCTGGGGAAAGTACAGACATTGACGTCAGTTTGTCTATACGACTCTGGACCATTAAGAATGGATTCTTCATTACCTAATCCTCCTGGGGAAAGTACAGACATTGACGTCAGTTTGTCTATACGACTCTGGACCATTAAGAATGGATTCTTCAATACCTAATCCTCCTGGGGAAAGTACACAGGCTGCCGACAGTTTGTCTATACGACTCTGGACCATTAGAAATGGATTCTTCCATACCTAATCCTCCTAGAGAAAGTACAGAGATTGCCGACAGTTTGTCATACGACTCTGGATCATTATGAATGGATTCTTCAATACCTAGTTCCTCTGGGGAAAGTACAGACATTGACGACAGTTTGACTATACGACTCTGGACCATTAGGAATGGATTCTTCAATACCTAATGCTCCTGGAGAAAGTACAGAGATTGACGACAGCTTGTCTATACGACTCTGGACCATTAGGAATGGATTCTTCAATACCTAGTTCCTCTGGGAGAAGTAGAGACATTGACGACAGTGTGTCTATACGACTTTGGAACATTAGGAATGGATTCTTCAATACCTAATCCTCCTGCAGAATGTACACAGATTGCCGACAGTTTGTCTATACGACTCTGGACCATTAGGAATGGATTCTTCATTACCTAGTTCCTCTGGGGAAAGTACAGACATTGACGACAGTTTTCTATACGACTTTGGACCATTAGGAATAGATTCTTCAATACCTAATCCTCCTGGAGAACGTACACAGATTGCCGACAGTTTGTCTTTACGACTCTGGACCATTAAGAATGGATTGTTGTATACCTAGTTCTTCTGGGGAAAGTACAGACATTGGCGACAGTTTGTCTATACGACTCGAGACTATTAGGAATGGATTCTGCACTTCCTAATCCTCCTGGGGAAAGTACAGAGATTGCCGACAGTTTGTCTATACGACTCAGGATCATTATTAATGGTTTCTTCATTACCTAATCCTCCTGGGGAAAGTACAGAGACTGCCTACAGTTTGTCTATACGACTCTGGACCATTAGGAATGGATTCTTCAATACCTAATCCTCCTAGAGAAAGTACACAGATTGACGACAGTTTGTCTATACGACTTTAGACCATTAGGAATGGATTCTTCAATACCTAATCCTCCTGGAGAAAGTATAGACATTGACGACAGTTTGTCTATACGACTCTGGACCATTAGGAATGGATTCTTCAATTCCTAGTTCCTCTGGGGCAAGTACAGACATTGACGACAGTTTGTCTATACGACTTTGGACCATTAGGAATGGATTCTTCAATACCTAATCCTCCTGGAGAAGGTATAGACATTGACGACAGTTTGTCTATACCACTCTGGACCATTAGGAATGGATTCTTCAATGCCTAGTTCCTCTGGGGAAAGTACAGACATTGACGACAGTTTTTTATACGACTTTGGAACATTAGGAATGGATTCTTCAATACCTAATCCTCCTGGAGAAAGTACACAGATTGCCGACAGTTTGTCTATACAACTCTGCATCATTATGAATGGTTTCTTCATTAGCTAATCCTCCTGGGGAAAGTACAGATATTGCCGACAGTTTGTCTATACGACTCTGGATCATTAGGAATGGTTTCTTCATTAGCTAATCCTCCTGGGGAAAGTACAGAGATTGCCGACAGTTTGTCTATACGACTCTGGACCATTAAGAATAGATTCTTCATTACCTAATCCTCCTGGGGAAAGTACAGACATTGACGTCAGTTTGTCTATACGACTCTGGACCATTAAGAATGGATTCTTCATTACCTAATCCTCCTGGGGAAAGTACAGACATTGACGTCAGTTTGTCTATACGACTCTGGACCATTAAGAATGGATTCTTCAATACCTAATCCTCCTGGGGAAAGTACACAGGCTGCCGACAGTTTGTCTATACGACTCTGGACCATTAGAAATGGATTCTTCCATACCTAATCCTCCTAGAGAAAGTACAGAGATTGCCGACAGTTTGTCATACGACTCTGGATCATTATGAATGGATTCTTCAATACCTAGTTCCTCTGGGGAAAGTACAGACATTGACGACAGTTTGACTATACGACTCTGGACCATTAGGAATGGATTCTTCAATACCTAATGCTCCTGGAGAAAGTACAGAGATTGACGACAGCTTGTCTATACGACTCTGGACCATTAGGAATGGATTCTTCAATACCTAGTTCCTCTGGGAGAAGTAGAGACATTGACGACAGTGTGTCTATACGACTTTGGAACATTAGGAATGGATTCTTCAATACCTAATCCTCCTGGAGAATGTACACAGATTGCCGACAGTTTGTCTATACGACTCTGGACCATTAGGAATGGATTCTTCATTACCTAGTTCCTCTGGGGAAAGTACAGACATTGACGACAGTTTTCTATACGACTTTGGACCATTAGGAATAGATTCTTCAATACCTAATCCTCCTGGAGAAAGTACACAGATTGCCGACAGTTTGTCTTTACGACTCTGGACCATTAAGAATGGATTGTTGTATACCTAGTTCTTCTGGGGAAAGTACAGACATTGGCGACAGTTTGTCTATACGACTCGAGACTATTAGGAATGGATTCTGCACTTCCTAATCCTCCTGGGGAAAGTACAGAGATTGCCGACAGTTTGTCTATACGACTCAGGATCATTATTAATGGTTTCTTCATTACCTAATCCTCCTGGGGAAAGTACAGAGACTGCCTACAGTTTGTCTATACGACTCTGGACCATTAGGAATGGATTCTTCAATACCTAATCCTCCTAGAGAAAGTACACAGATTGACGACAGTTTGTCTATACGACTTTAGACCATTAGGAATGGATTCTTCAATACCTAATCCTCCTGGAGAAAGTATAGACATTGACGACAGTTTGTCTATACGACTCTGGACCATTAGGAATGGATTCTTCAATTCCTAGTTCCTCTGGGGCAAGTACAGACATTGACGACAGTTTGTCTATACGACTTTGGACCATTAGGAATGGATTCTTCAATACCTAATCCTCCTGGAGAAAGTACAGACATTGACGACAGTTTGTCTATACCACTCTGGACCATTAGGAATGGATTCTTCAATGCCTAGTTCCTCTGGGGAAAGTACAGACATTGACGACAGTTTTTTATACGACTTTGGAACATTAGGAATGGATTCTTCAATACCTAATCCTCCTGGAGAAAGTACACAGATTGCCGACAGTTTGTCTATACAACTCTGCATCATTAGGAATGGTTTCTTCATTAGCTAATCCTCCTGGGGAAAGTACAGATATTGCCGACAGTTTGTCTATACGACTCTGGATCATTAGGAATGGTTTCTTCATTAGCTAATCCTCCTGGGGAAAGTACAGAGATTGCCGACAGTTTGTCTATACGACTCTGGACCATTAAGAATATATTCTTCATTACCTAATCCTCCTGGGGAAAGTACAGACATTGACGTCAGTTTGTCTATACGACTCTGGACCATTAGGAATGGATTCTTCAATACCTAATCCTCCTGGGGAAAGTACAGACATTGATGTCAGTTTGCCTATACGACTCTGGACCATTAGGAATGGATTCTTCAATACCTAATCCTCCTGGGGAAAGTACAGACATTGACGTCAGTTTGTCTATACGACTCTGGACCATTAGGAATGGATTCTTCAATACCTAATCCTCCTGGGGAAAGTACAGACATTGATGTCAGTTTGCCTATACGACTCTGGACCATTAGGAATGGATTCTTCAATACCTAATCCTCCTGGGGAAAGTACAGACATTGACGTCAGTTTGTCTATACGACTCTGGACCATTAGGAATGGATTCTTCAATACCTAATCCTCCTGGGGAAAGTACAGACATTGATGTCAGTTTGCCTATACGACTCTGGACCATTAGGAATGGATTCTTCAATACCTAATCCTCCTGGGGAAAGTACAGACATTGACGTCAGTTTGTCTATACGACTCTGGACCATTAGGAATGGATTCTTCAATACCTAATCCTCCTGGGGAAAGTACAGACATTGACGTCAGTTTGCCTATACGACTCTGGACCATTAGGAATGGATTCTTCAATACCTAATCCTCCTGGGGAAAGTACAGACATTGACGTCAGTTTGTCTATACGACTCTGGACCATTAGGAATGGATTCTTCAATACCTAATCCTCCTGGGGAAAGTACAGACATTGATGTCAGTTTGTCTATACGACTGTGGACCATTAGAAATGGATTCTTCATTACCTAATCCTCCTGGGGAAAGTACAGACATTGACGTCAGTTTGTCTATACGACTCTGGACCATTAGGAATGGATTCTTCAATACCTAATCCTCCTGGGGAAAGTACAGACATTGATGTCAGTTTGTCTATACGACTCTGGACCATTAAGAATGGATTCTTCAATACCTAATCCTCCTGGGGAAAGTACAGACATTGATGTCAGTTTGTCTATACGACTCTGGACCATTAAGAATGGATTCTTCAATACCTAATCCCCCTGGGGAAAGTACAGACATTGATGTCAGTTTGTCTATACGACTCTGGACCATTAAGAATGGATTCTTCAATACCTAATCCTCCTGAGGAAAGTCAGACATTGACGTCAGTTTGTCTATACGACTCTGGACCATTAAGAATGGATTATTCAATACCTAATCCTCCTGGGGAAAGTACAGACATTGACGTCAGTTTGTCTATACGACTCTGGACCATTAAGAATGGATTATTCAATACCTAATCCTCCTGGGGAAAGTACAGACATTGACGTCAGTTTGTCTATACGACTCTGGACCATTAAGAATGGATTCTTCAATACCTAATCCTCCTGGGGAAAGTACAGACATTGACGACAGTTTGTCTATACGACTCTGGACCATTAAGAATGGATTATTCAATACCTAATCCTCCTGGGGAAAGTACAGACATTGACGACAGTTTGTCTATACGACTCTGGACCATTAAGAATGGATTATTCAATACCTAATCCTCCTGGGGAAAGTACAGACATTGACGTCAGTTTGTCTATACGACTCTGGACCATTAAGAATGGATTATTCAATACCTAATCCTCCTGGGGAAAGTACAGACATTGACGTCAGTTTGTCTATACGACTCTGGACCATTAAGAATGGATTCTTCAATACCTAATCCTCCTGAGGAAAGTACAGACATTGACGTCAGTTTGTCTATACGACTCTGGACCATTAAGAATGGATTATTCAATACCTAATCCTCCTGGGGAAAGTACAGACATTGACGTCAGTTTGTCTATACGACTCTGGACCATTAAGAATGGATTATTCAATACCTAATCCTCCTGGGGAAAGTACAGACATTGACGTCAGTTTGTCTATACGACTCTGGACCATTAAGAATGGATTATTCAATACCTAATCCTCCTATGGAAAGTACAGACATTGACGTCAGTTTGTCTATACGACTCTGGACCATTAAGAATGGATTATTCAATACCTAATCCTCCTGGGGAAAGTACAGACATTGACGTCAGTTTGTCTATACGACTCTGGACCATTAGGAATGGATTCTTCAATACCTAATCCTCCTGGGGAAAGTACAGACATTGATGTCAGTTTGTCTATACGACTCTGGACCATTAAGAATGGATTCTTCAATACCTAATCCTCCTGGGGAAAGTACAGACATTGCCGACAGTTTGTCTATACGACTCTGGACCATTAAGAGTGGATTATTCAATACCTAATCCTCCTGGGGAAAGTACAGACATTGCCGACAGTTTGTCTATACCACTCAAGACCATTAAGAATTGATTCTTCAATACCTAATCCTCCTGGGGAAAGTACAGACATTGGAGACAGTTTGTCTATACGACTCGAGACTATTAGGAATGGATTCTTCACTTCCTAATCCTCCTGGGGAAAGTACAGAGATTGCCGACAGTTTGTCTATACGACTCTGGATCATTAGGAATGGTTTCTTCATTAGCTAATCCTCCTGGGGAAAGTACAGAGATTGCCGACAGTGTGTCTATACTACTCTGGATCATTAGGAATGGTTTCTTCATTAGCTAATCCTCCTGGGGAAAGTACAGAGATTGCCGACAGTTTGACTATACGACTCTAGACCATTAGGAATGGATTCTTCAATACCTAATCCTTATGGGGAAAGTACAGACATTGGCGATAGTTTGTCTATACGACTCTGGACCATTAGGAATGGATTCTTCAATACCAAGTTCCTCTGGGGAAAGTAGAGACATTTACGACAGTTTTCTATACGACTCTGGGCTATTAAGAATGGATTCTTCAATACCTAATCCTCCTGGGGAAAACACAGACAATGATGTCAGTTTGTCTATACGACTCTGGACCATTACGAATGGATTCTTCAATACCTAGATCCTCTGGGAAAGTACAGACATTGACGACAGTTTGTATATACGACTCTGGACCATTAAGAATGGATTCTTCAATGCCTAATCCTCCTGGAGAAAGTACAGACATTGTCGACAGTTTGTCTATACGACTCTGGACCATTAAGAATGGATTCTTGAATGCCTAGTTCCTCTGGGGAAAGTAGAGACATTTACGACAGTTTTCTATACGACTCTGGACAATTAAGAATGGATTCTTCAATGCCTAATCCTCCTGGGGAAAGTACAGACAATGATGTCAGTTTGTCTATACGACTCTGGACCATTACGAATGGATTCTTCAATACCTAGATCCTCTGGGGAAAGTACAGACATTGACGACAGTTTGTCTATACGACTCTGGACCATTAAGAATGGATTCTTCAATACCTAATCCTCCTGGGGAAAGTACAGACATTGATGTCAGTTTGTCTATACGACTCTGGACCATTAAGAATGGATTCTTCATTACCTAGTTCCTCTGGGGAATATACAGACATTGACAACAGTTTGTCTATACGACCCTGGACCATTAAGAATGGATTCTTCAATGCCTAATCCTCCTGGGGAAAGTACAGAGATTGCCGACAGTTTGTATATACGACTCTGGATCATTAGGAATGGTTTCTTCATTACCTAATCCTCCTGGGGAAAGTACAGAGATTGCCGACAGTTTGTCTATACGACTCTGGACAATTAAGAATGGATTCTTCAATACCTAATCCTCCTGGGGAAAGTACAGACATTGCCGACTGTTTGTCTATACGACTCTGGACCATTAAGAGTGGATTCTTCAATACCTAATCCTCCTGGGGAAAGTACAGACATTGCCGACAGTTTGTCTATACCACTCAAGACCATTAAGAATTGATTCTTCAATACCTAATTCTCTTGGGGAAAGTACAGACATTGGAGACAGTTTGTCTATACGACTCGAGACTATTAGGAATGGATTCTTCACTTCCTAATCCTCCTGGGGAAAGTACAGAGATTGCCGACAGTTTGTCTATACGACTCTGGATCATTAGGAATGGTTTCTTCATTAGCTAATCCTCCTGGGGAAAGTACAGAGATTGCCGACAGTGTGTCTATACTACTCTGGATCATTAGGAATGGTTTCTTCATTAGCTAATCCTCCTGGGGAAAGTACAGAGATTGCCGACAGTTTGACTATACGACTCTAGACCATTAGGAATGGATTCTTCAATACCTAATCCTTATGGGGAAAGTACAGACATTGGCGATAGTTTGTCTATACGACTCTGGACCATTAGGAATGGATTCTTCAATACCAAGTTCCTCTGGGGAAAGTAGAGACATTTACGACAGTTTTCTATACGACTCTGGGCTATTAAGAATGGATTCTTCAATACCTAATCCTCCTGGGGAAAGTACAGACAATGATGTCAGTTTGTCTATACGACTCTGGACCATTACGAATGGATTCTTCAATACCTAGATCCTCTGGGAAAGTACAGACATTGACGACAGTTTGTATATACGACTCTGGACCATTAAGAATGGATTCTTCAATGCCTAATCCTCCTGGAGAAAGTACAGACATTGTCGACAGTTTGTCTATACGACTCTGGACCATTAAGAATGGATTCTTCAATGCCTAGTTCCTCTGGGGAAAGTAGAGACATTTACGACAGTTTTCTATACGACTCTGGACAATTAAGAATGGATTCTTCAATGCCTAATCCTCCTGGGGAAAGTACAGACAATGATGTCAGTTTGTCTATACGACTCTGGACCATTACGAATGGATTCTTCAATACCTAGATCCTCTGGGGAAAGTACAGACATTGACGACAGTTTGTCTATACGACTCTGGACCATTAAGAATGGATTCTTCAATACCTAATCCTCCTGGGGAAAGTACAGACATTGATGTCAGTTTGTCTATACGACTCTGGACCATTAAGAATGGATTCTTCATTACCTAGTTCCTCTGGGGAATATACAGACATTGACAACAGTTTGTCTATACGACCCTGGACCATTAAGAATGGATTCTTCAATGCCTAATCCTCCTGGGGAAAGTACAGAGATTGCCGACAGTTTGTATATACGACTCTGGATCATTAGGAATGGTTTCTTCATTACCTAATCCTCCTGGGGAAAGTACAGAGATTGCCGACAGTTTGTCTATACGACTCTGGACAATTAAGAATGGATTCTTCAATACCTAATCCTCCTGGGGAAAGTACAGACATTGATGTCAGTTTGTCTATACGACTCTGGACCATTAAAAATAGATTCTTCAATGCCTAGTTCCTCTGGGGAAAGTAGAGACATTGACGACAGTTTTCTATATGACTCTGGAACATTAGGAATGGATTCTTCAATGCCTAGTTCCTCTGGGGAAAGTACAGACATTGACGACAGTTTTCTATACGACTCTGGAACATTAGGAATGGATTCTTCAATACCCAATCCTTCTGGGGAAAGTACAGAGATTGCCGACAGTTTGTCTATACGACTCTGGACCATTAAGAATGGATTCTTCAATACCTAATCCTCCTGGGGAAAGTACAGTCATTGACGACAGTTTGTCTATACGACTCTGGACCATTAAGAATGGATTCTTCAATACCTAATCCTCCTGGGGAAAGTACAGACATATACGACAGTTTGTCTATACGACTCTGGACCATTAAGAATGGATTCTTCAATACCTAATCCTCCTGGAGAAAGTACAGACATTGACGACAGTTTGTCTATACGACTCTGGACCATTAAGAATGGATTCTTCAATACCTAATCCTCCTGGAGAAAGTACAGACATTGATGTCAGTTTGTCTATACGACTCTGAACCATTAAGAATGGATTCTTCAATACCTAATCCTCCTGGGGAAAGTAGAGACATTGACGACAGTTTGTCTATACGACTCTGGACCATTAAGAATGGATTCTTCAATACCTAATCCTCCTGGAGAAAGTACAGACATCGACGACAGTTTGTCTATACGACTCTGGACCATTAAGAATGGATTCTTCAATACCTAATCCTCCTGGGGAAAGTACAGACATTGATGTCAGTTTGTCTATACGACTCGGGACCATTAAGAATGGATTCTTCAATACCTAGTTCCTCTGGGGAAAGTAGAGACATTGACGACAGTTTTCTATACGACTCTGGACCATTAGGAATGGATTCTTCAATACCCAATCCTTCTGGGGAAAGTACAGACATTGATGTCAGTTTGTCTATACGACTCTGGACCATTAGGAATGGATTCTTCAATACCCAATCCTTCTGGGGAAAGTACAGAGATTGCCGACAGTTTGTCATACGACTCTGGATCATTATGAATGGTTTCTTCAATGCCTAGTTCCTCTGGGGAAAGTACAGACATTGACGACAGTTTTCTATACGACTCTGGAACATTAGGAATGGATTCTTCAATACCCAATCCTTCTGGGGAAAGTACAGAGATTGCCGACAGTTTGTCATACGACTCTGGATCATTATGAATGGTTTCTTCAATACCTAATCCTCCTGGGGAAAGTACAGAGAATGCCGACAGTTTGTCATACGACTCTGGATCATTAGGAATGGTTTCTTCAAAACCCAATCCTTCTGGTGAAAGTACAGAGATTGCCGACAGTTTGTCTATACGACTCTGGACCATTAAGAATGGATTCTTCAATACCTAATCCTCCTGGTGAAAGTACAGACATTTTCGACAGTTTGTCTATACGACTCTGGACCATTAAGAATGGATTCTTCATTACCTAGTTCCTCTTGGGGAAAGTACAGACATTGACGACAGTTTGTCTATACGACTCTGGACCATTAAGAATGGATTCTTCATTACCTAGTTCCTCTTGGGGAAAGTACAGACATTTTCGACAGTTTGTCTATACGACTCTGGACCATTAAGAATGGATTCTTCATTACCTAGTTCCTCTTGGGGAAAGTACAGACATTTTCGACAGTTTGTCTATACGACTCTGGACCATTAAGAATGGATTCTTCATTACCTAGTTCCTCCTGGTGAAAGTACAGACATTTTCGACAGTTTGTCTATACGACTCTGGACCATTAAGAATGGATTCTTCATTACCTAGTTCCTCTTGGGGAAAGTACAGACATTGACGACAGTTTGTCTATACGACTCTGGACCATTAAGAATGGATTCTTCAATACCTAATCCTCCTGGTGAAAGTACAGACATTTTCGACAGTTTGTCTATACGACTCTGGACCATTAAGAATGGATTCTTCATTACCTAGTTCCTCTTGGGGAAAGTACAGACATTGACGACAGTTTGTCTATACGACTCTGGACCATTAAGAATGGATTCTTCAATACCTAATACTCCTGGGGAAAGTACAGACATTGTCGACATTTTGTCTATACCACTCGGGACCATTAGGAATGGATTCTTCAATACGTAATCCTCCTGGGGAAAGTACAGAGAATGCCGACAGTTTGTCATACGACTCTGGACCATTAAGAATGGATTCTTCATTACCTAGTTCCTCTTGGGGAAAGTACAGACATTGACGACAGTTTGTCTATACGACTGTGGACCATTGAGAATGGATTCTTCAATACCTAATCCTCCTGGGGAAAGTACAGACATTGATGTCAGTTTGTCTATACGACTCTGGACCATTAAGAATGGATTCTTCATTACCTAGTTCCTCTGGGGAAAGTAGAGACATTGATGACAGTTTGTCTATACGACTCGGGACCATTAGGAATGGATTCTTCAATACCTAATCCTCCTGGGGAAAGTACAGACATTGATGTCAGTTTGTCTATACGACTCTGGACCATTAAGAATGGATTCTTCATTACCTAGTTCCTATGGGGAAAGTAGAGACATTGATGTCAGTTTGTCTATACGAATCTGGACCATTAAGAATGTATTCTTCATTACCTAGTTCCTCTGGAAAAAGTAGAGACATTGACGACAGTTTGTCTATACGACTCGGGATCATTAGGAATGGATTCTTCAATACCTAATCCTCCTGGGGAAAGTACAGACATTGATGTCAGTTTGTCTATACGACTCTGGACCATTAAGAATGGATTCTTCATTACCTAGTTCCTCTGGGGAAAGTAGAGACATTGATGACAGTTTGTCTATACGACTCGGGACTATTAGGAATGGATTCTTCTATACCTTATCCTCCTGGGGAAAGTACAGACATTGATGTCAGTTTGTCTATACGACTCTGGACCATTAAGAATGGATTCTTCATTACCTAGTTCCTCTTGGGGAAAGTAGAGACATTGACGACAGTTTGTCTATACGACTCTGGACCATTAGGAATGGATTCTTCAATACCTAATCCTCCTGGGGAAAGTACAGACATTGATGTCAGTTTGTCTATACGACTCTGGACCATTAGGAATGGATTCTTCAATACCTAATCCTCCTGGGGAGAGTACCGACATTGATGTCAGTTTGTCTATACGACTCTGGACCATTAAGAATGGATTCTTCATTACCTAGTTCCTCTGGGGAAAGTAGAGACATTGATGACAGTTTGTCTATACGACTCGGGACCATTAGGAATGGATTCTTCAATACCTAATCCTCCTGGGGAAAGTACAGACATTGATGTCAGTTTGTCTATACGACTCTGGACCATTAAGAATGGATTCTTCATTACCTAGTTCCTATGGGGAAAGTAGAGACATTGATGTCAGTTTGCCTATACGAATCTGGACCATTAAGAATGTATTCTTCATTACCTAGTTCCTCTGGGGAAAGTAGAGACATTGACGACAGTTTGTCTATACGACTCGGGATCATTAGGAATGGATTCTTCAATACCTAATCCTCCTGGGGAAAGTACAGACATTGATGTCAGTTTGTCTATACGACTCTGGACCATTAAGAATGGATTCTTCATTACCTAGTTCCTCTGGGGAAAGTAGAGACATTGATGACAGTTTGTCTATACGACTCGGGACCATTAGGAATGGATTCTTCAATACCTTATCCTCCTGGGGAAAGTACAGACATTGATGTCAGTTTGTCTATACGACTCTGGACCATTAAGAATGGATTCTTCATTACCTAGAGCCTCTTGGGGAAAGTAGAGACATTGACGACAGTTTGTCTATACGACTCTGGACCATTAGGAATGGATTCTTCAATACCTAATACTCCTGGAGAAAGTACACAGATTGTCGACAGTTTGTCATACGACTCTGGACCATTATGAATGGATTCTTCAATACCTAATCCTCCTAGAGAAAGTACAGAGATTGCCGACAGTTTGTCTATACGACTCTGGACCATTAGGAATGGATTCTTCAATACCTAATCCTTTCGGGGAAAGTTCAGAGATTGCCGACAGTTTGTCTATACGACTCTGGACCATTAGGAATGGATTCTTCAATACCTAATCCTCCTGGAGAAAGTACACAGATTGCCGACAGTTTGTCTATACGACTCTGGACCATTAGAAATGGATTCTTCAATACCTAATCCTCCTAGAGAAAGTACAGAGATTGCCGACAGTTTGTCATACGACTCTGGATCATTATGAATGGATTCTTCAATACCTAGTTCCTCTGGGGAAAGTACAGACATTGCCGACAGTTTGTCTATACGACTCTGGACCATTATGAATGGATTCTTCAATACCTAATCCTCCTGGGGAAAGTACAGACATTGACGACAGTTTGTCTATACGACTCTGGACCATTATGAATGGATTCTTCAATACCTAATCCTCCTGGGGAAAGTACAGACATTGACGACAGTTTGTCTATACGACTCTGGACCATTATTAATGGATTCTTCAATACCTAATCCTCCTAGAGAAGTACACAGATTGCCGACAGTTTGTCTATACGACTCTGGACCATTAAGAATGGATTCTTCAATACCTAATCCTCCTGGGGAAAGTACAGTCATTGACGACAGTTTGTCTATACAACTCTGGACCATCAGGAATGGATTCTTCAATACCAAATCCTCCTAGAGAAAGTACACAGATTGCCGACCGTTTGTCTATACGACTCTGGACCATTAAGAATGGATTCTTCAATACCTAATCCTTCTGGGGAAAGTACACAGGCTGCCGACAGTTTGTCTATACGACTCTGGACCATTAAGAATGGATTCTGCAATACCTAATCCTTCTGGGGAAAGTACACAGGCTGCCGACAGTTTGTCTATACGACTCTGGACCATTAAGAATGGATTCTTCAATACCTAATCCTTCTGGGGAAAGTAAAGACATTGACGACAGTTTGTCTATATGACTCTGGACCATTAGGAATGGATTCTTCAATACCAAATCCTCCTAGAGAAAGTACACAGGCTGCCGACAGTTTGTCTATACAACTCTGGACCATCAGGAATGGATTCTTCAATACCAAATCCTCCTAGAGAAAGTACACAGATTGCCGACCGTTTGTCTATACGACTCTGGACCATTAAGAATGGATTCTTCAATACCTAATCCTTCTGGGGAAAGTACACAGGCTGCCGACAGTTTGTCTATACGACTCTGGACCATTAAGAATGGATTCTGCAATACCTAATCCTTCTGGGGAAAGTACACAGGCTGCCGACAGTTTGTCTATACGACTCTGGACCATTAAGAATGGATTCTGCAATACCTAATCCTTCTGGGGAAAGTACATAGGCTGCCGACAGTTTGTCTATACGACTCTGGACCATTAAGAATGGATTCTGCAATACCTAATCCTTCTGGGGAAAGTACACAGGCTGCCGACAGTTTGTCTATACGACTCTGGACCATTAGAAATGGATTCTTCCATACCTAATCCTCCTAGAGAAAGTACAGAGATTGCCGACAGTTTGTCTATACGACTCTGGACCATTAAGAATGGATTGTTGTATACCTAGTTCCTCTGGGGAAAGTACAGACATTGGCGACAGTTTGTCTATACGACTCGAGACTATTAGGAATGGATTCTTCACTTCCTAATCCGCCTGGGGAAAGTACAGAGATTGCCGACAGTTTGTCTATACGACTCAGGATCATTATTAATGGTTTCTTCATTACCTAATCCTCCTGGGGAAAGTACAGAGACTGCCTACAGTTTGTCTATACGACTCTGGACCATTAGGAATGGATTCTTCAATACCTAATCCTCCTAGAGAAAGTACACAGATTGACGACAGTTTGTCTATACGACTTTAGACCATTAGGAATGGATTCTTCAATACCTAATCCTCCTGGAGAAAGTATAGACATTGACGACAGTTTGTCTATACGAGTCTGGACCATTAGGAATGGATTCTTCAATTCCTAGTTCCTTTGGGGCAAGTACAGACATTGACGACAGTTTGTCTATACGACTTTGGACCATTAGGAATGGATTCTTCAATACATCCTCCTGGAGAAAGTATAGACATTGACGACAGTTTGTCTATACGACTCTGGACCATTAGGAATGGATTCTTCAATGCCTAGTTCCTCTGGGGAAAGTACAGACATTGACGACAGTTTTCTATACGACTTTAGACCATTAGGAATGGATTCTTCAATACCTAATCCTCCTGGAAAAAGTACACGGATTGCCGACAGTTTGTCTATACGACTCTGTACCATTAAGAATGGATTCTTCAATACCTAGTTCCTCTGGGGAAAGTACAGACATTGACGACAGTTTTCTATACGACTTTGGACCATTAGGAATGGATTCTTCAATACCTAATCCTCCTGGAAAAAGTACACGGATTGCCGACAGTTTGTCTATATGACTCTGGACGATTAAGAATGGATTCTTCAATACCTAGTTCCTCTGGGGAAAGTACAGACATTGGCGACAGTTTGTCTATACGACTCGAGACTATTAGGAAAGGATTCTTCACTTCCTAATCCTCCTGGGGAAAGTACAGAGATTGCCGAGAGTTTGTCTATACAACTCTGCATCATTAGGAATGGTTTCTTCATTAGCTAATCCTCCTGGGGAAAGTACAGTTATTGCCGACAGTTTGTCTATACGACTCTGGATCATTAGGAATGGTTTCTTCATTAGCTAATCCTCCTGGGGAAAGTACAGAGATTGCCGACAGTTTGTCTATACGACTGTGGACCATTAAGAATGGATTCTTCATTACCTAATCCTCCTGGGGAAAGTACAGACATTGACGTAAGTTTGTCTATACGACTCTAGACCATTAGGAATGGATTCTTCAATACCTAATCCTCCTGGGGAAAGTACAGACATTGGCGATAGTTTGTCTATACGACTCTGGACCATTAGGAATGGATTCTTCAATACCTAGTTCCTCTGGGGAAAGTAGAGACATTTACGACAGTTTTCTATACGACTCTGGACTATTAAGAATGGATTCTTCAATACCTAATCCTCCTGGGGAAAGTACAGACAATGATGTCAGTTTGTCTATACGACTCTGGACCATTACGGATGGATTCTTCAATACCTAGATCCTCTGGGAAAGTACAGACATTGACGACAGTTTGTCTATACGACTCTGGACCATTAAGAATGGATTCTTCAATGCCTAATCCTCCTGGAGAAAGTACAGACATTGTCGACAGTTTGTCTATACGACTCTGGACCATTAAGAATGGATTCTTCAATGCCTAGTTCCTCTGGGGAAAGTAGAGACATTTACGACAGTTTTCTATACGACTCTGGACAATTAAGAATGGATTCTTCAATGCCTAATCCTCCTGGGGAAAGTACAGACAATGATGTCAGTTTGTCTATACGACTCTGGACCATTACGAATGGATTCTTCAATACCTAGATCCTCTGGGGAAAGTACAGACATTGCCGACAGTTTGTCTATACGACTCTGGACCATTAAGAATGGATTCTTCAATACCTAATCCTCCTGGGGAAAGTACAGACATTGACGACAGTTTGTCTATACGACTCTGGACCATTATGAATGGATTCTTCAATACCTAATCCTCCTGGGGAAAGTACAGACATTGACGACAGTTTGTCTATACGACTCTGGACCATTATTAATGGATTCTTCAATACCTAATCCTCCTAGAGAAGTACACAGATTGCCGACAGTTTGTCTATACGACTCTGGACCATTAAGAATGGATTCTTCAATACCTAATCCTCCTGGGGAAAGTACAGTCATTGACGACAGTTTGTCTATACGACTCTGGACCATTAGGAATGGATTCTTCAATACCTAATCCTCCTAGAGAAAGTACACAGATTGCCGACAGTTTGTCTATACGACTCTAGACCATTAAGAATGGATTCTTCAATACCTAATCCTTCTGGGGAAAGTACACAGGCTGCCGACAGTTTGTCTATACGACTCTGGACCATTAGAAATGGATTCTTCAATACCTAATCCTCCTAGAGAAAGTACAGAGATTGCCGACAGTTTGTCATACGACTCTGGATCATTATGAAAGGATTCTTCAATACCTAGTTCCTCTGGGAAAAGTACAGACATTGACGACACTTTGACTATTTGACTCTGGACCATTAGGAATGGATTCTTCAATACCTAATCCTCCTGGAGAAAGTACAGAGATTGACGACAGCTTGTCTATACGACTCAGGATCATTATTAATGGTTTCTTCATTACCTAATCCTCCTGGGGAAAGTACAGAGACTGCCTACAGTTTGTCTATACGACTCTGGACCATTAGGAATGGATTCTTCAATACCTAATCCTCCTAGAGAAAGTACACAGATTGACGACAGTTTGTCTATACGACTTTAGACCATTAGGAATGTATTCTTCAATACCTAATCCTCCTGGAGAAAGTATAGACATTGACGACAGTTTGTCTATACGACTCTGGACCATTAGGAATGGATTTTTCAATTCCTAGTTCCTTTGGGGCAAGTACAGACATTGACGACAGTTTGTCTATACGACTCTGGACCATTAGGAATGGATTCTTCAATACCTAATCCTCCTAGAGAAAGTACACAGATTGACGACAGTTTGTCTATACGACTTTAGACCATTAGGAATGTATTCTTCAATACCTAATCCTCCTGGAGAAAGTATAGACATTGACGACAGTTTGTCTATACGACTCTGGACCATTAGGAATGGATTTTTCAATTCCTAGTTCCTTTGGGGCAAGTACAGACATTGACGACAGCTTGTCTATACGACTCTGGACCATTAGGAATGGATTCTTCAATGCCTAGTTCCTCTGGGGAAAGTACAGACATTGACGACAGTTTTCTATACGACTTTAGACCATTAGGAATGGATTCTTCAATACCTAATCCTCCTGGAAAAAGTACACGGATTGCCGACAGTTTGTCTATACGACTCTGGACCATTAAGAATGGATTCTTCAATACCTAGTTCCTCTGGGGAAAGTACAGACATTGACGACAGTTTTCTATACGACTTTGGACCATTAGGAATGGATTCTTCAATACCTAATCCTCCTGGAAAAAGTACACGGATTGCCGACAGTTTGTCTATACGACTCTGGACGATTAAGAATGGATTCTTCAATACCTAGTTCCTCTGGGGAAAGTACAGACATTGGCGACAGTTTGTCTATACGACTTGAGACTATTAGGAAAGGATTCTTCACTTCCTAATCCTCCTGGGGAAAGTACAGAGATTGCCGACAGTTTGTCTATACAACTCTGCATCATTAGGAATGGTTTCTTCATTAGCTAATCCTCCTGGGGAAAGTACAGTTATTGCCGACAGTTTGTCTATACGACTCTGGATCATTAGGAATGGTTTCTTCATTAGCTAATCCTCCTGGGGAAAGTACAGAGATTGCCGACAGTTTGTCTATACGACTCTGGACCATTAAGAATGGATTCTTCATTACCTAATCCTCCTGGGGAAAGTACAGACATTGACGTCAGTTTGTCTATACGAATCTGGACCATTAAGAATGGATTCTTCAATACCTAATCCTCCTGGGGAAAGTACAGACATTGGCGACAGTTTGTCTATACGACTCTGGACCATTGGGAATTGATTCTTCAATACCTAATCCTCCTGGGGAAAGTACAGACATTGCCGACAGCTTGTCTATACGACTCTGGACCATTAAGAATGGATTCTTCAATACCTAATCCTCCTGGGGAAAGTACAGACATTGCCGAAAGTTTGTCTATACGACTCTGGACCATTAAGAATTGATTCTTCAATACCTAATCCTCCTGGGGAAAGTACAGACATTGGAGACAGTTTGACTATACGACTCGAGACTATTAGGAATGGATTCTTCACTTCCTAATCCTCCTGGGGAAAGTACAGAGATTGCCGACAGTTTGTCTATACGACTCTGGATCATTAGGAATGGTTTCTTCATTAGCTAATCCTCCTGGGGAAAGTACAGAGATTGCCGACAGTTTGTCTATACTACTCTGGATCATTAGGAATGGTTTCTTCATTAGCTAATCCTCCTGGGGAAAGTACAGAGATTGCCGACAGTTTGACTATACGACTCTAGACCATTAGGAATGGATTCTTCAATACCTAATCCTCCTGGGGAAAGTACAGACACTGGCGATAGTTTGTCTATACGACTCTGGACCATTAGGAATGGATTCTTCAATACCTAGTTCCTCTGGGGAAAGTAGAGACATTTACGACAGTTTTCTATACGACTCTGGACTATTAAGAATGGATTCTTCAATACCTAATCCTCCTGGGGAAAGTACAGACAATGATGTCAGTTTGTCTATACGACTCTGGACCATTACGGATGGATTCTTCAATACCTAGATCCTCTGGGAAAGTACAGACATTGACGACAGTTTGTCTATACGACTCTGGACCATTAAGAATGGATTCTTCAATGCCTAATCCTCCTGGAGAAAGTACAGACATTGACGACAGTTTTCTATACGACTTTGGACCATTAGGAATGGATTCTTCAATACCTAATCCTCCTGGAAAAAGTACACGGTTTGCCGACAGTTTGTCTATACGACTCTGGACGATTAAGAATGGATTCTTCAATACCTAGTTCCTCTGGGGAAAGTACAGACATTGGCGACAGTTTGTCTATACGACTCGAGACTATTAGGAAAGGATTCTTCACTTCCTAATCCTCCTGGGGAGAGTACAGAGATTGCCGACAGTTTGTCTATACAACTCTGCATCATTAGGAATGGTTTCTTCATTAGCTAATCCTCCTGGGGAAAGTACAGTTATTGCCGACAGTTTGTCTATACGACTCAGGATCATTAGGAATGGTTTCTTCATTAGCTAATCCTCCTGGGGAAAGTACAGAGATTGCCGACAGTTTGTCTATACGACTCTGGACCATTAAGAATGGATTCTTCATTACCTAATCCTCCTGGGGAAAGTACAGACATTGACGTCAGTTTGTCTATACGAATCTGGACCATTAAGAATGGATTCTTCAATACCTAATCCTCCTGGGGAAAGTACAGACATTGGCGACAGTTTGTCTATACGACTCTGGACCATTGGGAATTGATTCTTCAATACCTAATCCTCCTGGGGAAAGTACAGACATTACCGACAGCTTGTCTATACGACTCTGGACCATTAAGAATGGATTCTTCAATACCTAATCCTCCTGGGGAAAGTACAGACATTGCCGAAAGTTTGTCTATACGACTCTGGACCATTAAGAATTGATTCTTCAATACCTAATCCTCCTGGGGAAATTACAGACATTGGAGACAGTTTGTCTATACGACTCGAGACTATTAGGAATGGATTCTTCATTAGCTAATCCTCCTGGGGAAAGTACAGAGATTGCCGACAGTTTGTCTATACGACTCTGGACCATTAAGAATGGATTCTTCAATGCCTAATCCTCCTGGGGAAAGTACAGAGATTGCCGACAGTTTGTATATACGACTCTAGACCATTAGGAATGGATTCTTCAATACCTAATCCTCCTGGGGAAAGTACAGACATTGGCGATAGTTTGTCTATACGACTCTGGACCATTAGGAATGGATTCTTCAATACCTAGTTCCTCTGGGGAAAGTAGAGACATTTACGACAGTTTTCTATACGACTCTGGACTATTAAGAATGGATTCTTCAATACCTATTCCTCCTGGGGAAAGTACAGACAATGATGTCAGTTTGTCTATACGACTCTGGACCATTACGAATGTATTCTTCAATACCTAGATCCTCTGGGAAAGTACAGACATTGACGACAGTTTGTCTATACGACTCTGGACCATTAAGAATGGATTCTTCAATGCCTAATCCTCCTGGAGAAAGTACAGACATTGTCGACAGTTTGTCTATACGACTCTGGACCATTAAGAATGGATTCTTCAATGCCTAGTTCCTCTGGGGAAAGTAGAGACATTTACGACAGTTTTCTATACGACTCTGGACAATTAAGAATGGATTCTTCAATGCCTAATTATCCTGGAGAAAGTACAGACAATGATGTCAGTTTGTCTATACGACTCTGGACCATTACGAATGGATTCTTCAATACCTAGATCCTCTGGGGAAAGTACAGACATTGCCGACAGTTTGTCTATACGACTCTGGACCATTAACAATGGATTCTTCAATACCTAATCCTCCTGGGGAAAGTAAAGACATTGACGACAGTTTGTCTATATGACTCTGGACCATTAGGAATGGATTCTTAAATACCTAAACCTCCTGGAGAAAGTAGAGACATTGCAGACAGTTTGTCTATACGACTCGGGACCATTAGGAATGGATTCTTCAATACCTAATCCTCCTGGGGAAAGTACAGACATTGATGTCAGTTTGTCTATACGACTCTGGACCATTAAGAATGGATTCTTCAATACCTAATCCTCCTGGGGAAAGTAAAGACATTGACGACAGTTTGTCTATACGACTCTGGACCATTAAGAATGGATTCTTCAATACCTAATCCTCCTGGAGAAAGTTCAGACATTGATGTCAGTTTATCTATACGACTCTGGACCATTAAGAATAGATTCTTCAATACCTAATCCTCCTGGGGAAAGTACAGACATTGACGACAGTTTGTCTATACGACTCTGGAAAATTAAGAATGGATTCTTCAATACCTAATCCTCCTGGGGAAAGTACAGTCATTGACGACAGTTTGTCTATACGACTCTTTACCATTAAGAATGGATTCTTCAATACCTAATCCTCCTGGGGAAAGTACAGACATTGACGACAGTTTGTCTATACGACACTGGACCATTAAGAATAGATTCTTCAACACCTAATCCTCCTGGAGAAAGTACAGACATTGACGACAGTTTGTCTATACGACTCTGGACCATTAAGAATGGATTCTTCATTACCTAGTTCCTATGGGGAAAGTACAGACATTGACAACAGTTTGTCTATACGACCCTGGACCATTAAGAATGGATTCTTCAATGCCTATTCCTCCTGGGGAAAGTACAGACATTGATGTCAGTTTGTCTATACGACTCTGGACCATTAAGAATGGATTCTTCATTACCTAGTTCCTCTGGGGAAAGTACAGACATTGACAACAGTTTGTCTATACGACCCTGGACCATTAAGAATGGATTCTTCAATGCCTATTCCCCCTGGGGAAAGTACAGAGATTGCCGACAGTTTGTATATACGATTCTGGATCATTAGGAATGGTTTATTCATTACCTAATCCTCCTGGGGAAAGTACAGAGATTGCCGACAGTTTGTCTATACGACTCTGGACCATTAAGAATGGATTCTTCAATACCTAATCCTCCTGGGGAAAGTACAGACATTGATGTCAGTTTGCCTATACGACTCTGGACCATTAAAAATGGATTCTTCAATGCCTAGTTCCTCTGGGGAAAGTACAGACATTGACGACAGTTTTCTATACGACTCTGGAACATTAGGAATGGATTCTTCAATACCCAATCCTTCTGGGGAAAGTACAGAGATTGCCGACAGTTTGTATATACGACTCTGGATCATTAGGAATGGTTTCTTCATTACCTAATCCTCCTGGGGAAAGTACAGAGATTGCCGACAGTTTGTCTATACGACTCTGGACCATTAAGAATTGATTCTTCAATACCTATTTCCTCTGGGGAAAGTACAGACATTGACGACAGTTTGTCTATACGACCCTGGACCATTAAGAATGGATTCTTCAATGCCTAATCCTCCTGGGGAAAGTACAGAGATTGCCGACAGTTTGTATATACGACTCTAGACCATTAGGAATGGATTCTTCAATACCTAATCCTCCTGGGGAAAGTACAGACATTGGCGATAGTTTGTCTCTACGACTCTGGACCATTAGGAATGGATTCTTCAATACCTAGTTCCTCTGGGGAAAGTAGAGACATTTACGACAGTTTTCTATACGACTCTGGACTATTAAGAATGGATTCTTCAATACCTAATCCTCCTGGGGAAAGTACAGACAATGATGTCAGTTTGTCTATACGACTCTGGACCATTACGAATGGATTCTTCAATGCCTAGTTCCTCTGGGGAAAGTAGAGACATTTACGACAGTTTTCTATACGACTCTGGACAATTAAGAATGGATTCTTCAATGCCTAATTATCCTGGAGAAAGTACAGACAATGATGTCAGTTTGTCTATACGACTCTGGACCATTACGAATGGATTCTTCAATACCTAGATCCTCTGGGGAAAGTACAGACATTGCCGACAGTTTGTCTATACGACTCTGGACCATTAAGAATGGATTCTTCAATACCTAATCCTCCTGGAGAAAGTACAGACATTGATGTAAGTTTGTCTATACGACTCTGGACCATTAACAATGGATTCTTCAATACCTAATCCTCCTGGGGAAAGTAAAGACATTGACGTCAGTTTGTCTATATGACTCTGGACCATTAGGAATGGATTCTTAAATACCTAAACCTCCTGGAGAAAGTACAGACATTGCAGACAGTTTGTCTATACGACTCGGGACCATTAGGAATGGATTCTTCAATACCTAATCCTCCTGGGGAAAGTACAGACATTGATGTCAGTTTGTCTATACGACTCTGGACCATTAAGAATGGATTCTTCAATACCTAATCCTCCTGGGGAAAGTAAAGACATTGACGACAGTTTGTCTATACGACTCTGGACCATTAAGAATGGATTCTTCAATACCTAATCCTCCTGGAGAAAGTTCAGACATTGATGTCAGTTTATCTATACGACTCTGGACCATTAAGAATAGATTCTTCAATACCTAATCCTCCTGGGGAAAGTACAGACATTGACGACAGTTTGTCTATACGACTCTGGAAAATTAAGAATGGATTCTTCAATACCTAATCCTCCTGGGGAAAGTACAGTCATTGACGACAGTTTGTCTATACGACTCTTTACCATTAAGAATGGATTCTTCAATACCTAATCCTCCTGGGGAAAGTACAGACATTGACGACAGTTTGTCTATACTACTCTGGACCATTAAGAATGGATTCTTCAATACCTAATCCTCCTGGAGAAAGTACAGACATTGACGACAGTTTGTCTATACGACTCTGGACCATTAAGAATGGATTCTTCAATACCTATTCCTCCTGGAGAAAGTACAGACATTGATGTCAGTTTGTCTATACGACTCTGAACCATTAAGAATGGATTCTTCAATACCTAATCCTCCTGGGGAAAGTACAGACATTGACGACTGTTTATCTATACGACTCTGGACCATTAAGAATGGATTCTTCAATACCTAATCCTCCTGGAGAAAGTACAGACATCGACGACAGTTTGTCTATACGACTCTGGACCATTAAGAATGGATTCTTCAATACCTAATCCTCCTGGGGAAAGTACAGACATTGATGTCAGTTTGTCTATACGACTCGGGACCATTAAGAATGGATTCTTCAATACCTAGTTCCTCTGGGGAAAGTAGAGACATTGACGACAGTTTTCTATACGACTCTGGACCATTAGGAATGGATTCTTCAATACCCAATCCTTCTGGGGAAAGTACAGACATTGATGTCAGTTTGTCTATACGACTCTGGACCATTAGGAATGGATTCTTCAATACCCAATCCTTCTGGGGAAAGTACAGAGATTGCCGACAGTTTGTCATACGACTCTGGATCATTATGAATGGTTGCTTCAATGCCTAGTTCCTCTGGGGAAAGTACAGACATTGACGACAGTTTTCTATACGACTCTGGAACATTAGGAATGGATTCTTCAATACCCAATCCTTCTGGGGAAAGTACAGAGATTGCCGACAGTTTGTCATACGAATCTGGATCATTATGAATGGTTTCTTCAATACCTAATCCTCCTGGGGAAAGTACAGAGAATGCCGACAGTTTGTCATACGACTCTGGATCATTAGGAATGGTTTCTTCAAAACCCAATCCTTCTGGGGAAAGTACAGAGATTGCCGACAGTTTGTCTATACGACTCTGGACCATTAAGACGGGATTCTTCAATACCTAATCCTCCTGGTGAAAGTACAGACATTTTCGACAGTTTGTCTATACGACTATGGACCATTATGAATGGATTCTTCAATACCTAATCCTCCTGGGGAAAGTACAGACATTGATGTCAGTTTGTCTATACGACTGGACCATTATGAATGGATTCTTCAATACCTAATCCTCCTGGTGAAAGTACAGACATTTTCGACAGTTTGTCTATACGACTCTGGACCATTAAGAATGGATTCTTCAATACCTAATCCTCCTGGGGAAAGTACAGACATTGATGTCAGTTTGTCTATACGACTCTGGACCATTAAGAATGGATTCTTCATTACCTAGTTCCTCTTGGGGAAAGTACAGACATTGACGACAGTTTGTCTATACGACTCTGGACCATTAAGAATGGATTCTTCAATACCTAATCCTCCTGGGGAAAGTACAGACATTGTCGACATTTTGTCTATACCACTCGTGACCATTAGGAATGGATTCTTCAATAATTAATCCTCCTGGGGAAAGTACAGAGAATGCCGACAGTTTGTCATACGACTCTGGATCATTAGGAATGGTTTCCTCAATACCCAATCCTTCTGGGGAAAGTACAGAGATTGCCGACAGTTTGTCTATACGACTCTGGACCATTAAGAATGGAAGTAGATCGCGCCCTAGACTAGCACAGCCACCCCTAAACTCGGCCGCTACGTAACCTAGGACTATAGGGGTAGTTTTGGATGATGCTCAAGGTCATCCCGACCCTGACCCCAGACCCGGGGGTGGTTTTGACCACTTTCAGGGGGGTAGGGGGTAGTTTTTTTGAAAAAAAAAAAAACAAAATCGGCCGCTACGTAACCTAGGACTATAGGGGTAGTCTCGGATGATGCGGGCGGACGTCGTGACCCCGACCCTAGCTTTGGGGGTGGTTTCGACCGCGTCTAGAGGGGTAGGGGGTAGTTTTTCGAAAAAATTTATTTCCAACACACTGACCTAAGCCAGCCAAAATGGATCCAACCTAACCTAACCTAAGTGTTGGGGGTGACATCGGCTACGTTCAGGACCATCACCGGGGGTAGCTCCGGGGGTCGATTGGGGGTGGGGGGTAGATTTCGAAAAAATTTTGGAAAAATCTGTAGCGGTAGTTTTGCATGATGCTGAAGGTCATCCTGGCCTTGACCGTAGCCTTAGGGGTGGTTTTGTCCACGTTTAGAGGGGTGGGGGGTAGTTTTTCGAAAAAAAATAAATTCCAACCAACTAACCTAAGCTAGCCAAAATGGATCAAACCTAACCTAAGTGTTGGGGATGACCTCGGCCACGTTCAGGACCATACCCGGGGGATGCTCCGGGGGTGGAGTGGGGGTGGGGGGTAGTTTTCGAAAAAATTTTGGAAAATCGTGTCCTGACTGATAGGGTGAGTCTAGAGTCTATTACGGGTTGCTGAGGGGTAGTTTTGCCTAAGGGTAGTTCTTAAATAAAATACGAAAATGCCGAAAATCGATCGGCCGGATCAACAGACAGTACGGTATATGTGTAGAGCCCAAAATGGAATGCTTCGGGGGTGGTATCCCCAAGGGGTGGTTTTTAAATAAAATATGAAAATGCCGAAAATCGACCGGTTTGATCAAATGATAGTACGGGATATCTCTAGAGTCCAATAAGGAACGCTGCGGGGACGGTTTCGCCTGTGGGTTATCCTCAGATTGCCAAAAATAATCAGCGGAATAGCTTGGGTGGTGGGGGTAACTTTGGAAAGATTTAATGGATATCTGATGACGTATCAGCGCCCGAGCGAATCCAGGTAAGTAGTAGGCTCACCCTAACTATAGTGGTCTACCCCAAATGAATCGGGTGATGAGGGGCCCGGGGGTAAACGATTGCCAAACTCAAAATTTGTCTATCCTACTAAATTAATAAACAATACACTCAGCCTTTAAGTAAAGCTACACAAGAGCAGGGTTAGGATGGTTGCTATTTCATCTACCAAGACAAATACCCCCACCAAGTCTTAGGTAAAGCTACCATGGAATTAGACCTTAGGTAAAGCTAACATGGAGCAAAGCCTCGGGTAAAAGCTATCCCGAAGCCTTGCCCTAGGTAAAGTAACCCAGGAACCAGACCTCCGGTAAAGCTACCACGGAGTCGGAGCTTAGGTAAAGCTACCACGGAGTTAGACCTTAGGTAAAGCTAACACGGTGCAAAGCCTTGGGTAAAAGCTATCCCGAAGCCAGCCCATAGGTAAAGTAACCCAGGAACTAGACCTCCGGTAAAGCTACCACAGAGTAGGGACCTAGGTAAAGCTACCATGAAGTTAGACCATAGGTAAAGCAAACACGGAGCAAGGACTCAGGTAAAAGCTATCCCGAAGCCACACCCTAGGTAAAGTAACCCTGGAACGAGAAATCCGGTAAAGCTACCACAGAGTCGGTACCTGGGTAAAGCTACCATGGAGTTAGACCATAGGTAAAGCAAACACGGAGCAAGGACTTAGGTAAAAGCCATCTCGAAGCCAGCCCATAGGTAAAGTAACCCAGGAATCGTACATTAAGTAGGGGTGGTTATCAAATAATATATGAAATTGTCAAAAACCGATCGGTTAGATAAAACTACCAACAATTATACACCGAGTGCAAATAGTCAACAAGTTGAATCGACCAATCACATTGCAGGTGCCCTGTGGGCCTACGCAAACGGTCTCAGTAAGACGTGAAGGCCCATATACCATGCTAAACCAATATATATGATGGCCCACATAATGTGTTAAACAAATAAGCAAGCAAGCCTACATACATACTATGCTAGGCCAACGTACTATGTCTGTAAACCACGGGCCAAAACCTTCATGACCTGAGCTATTTTCACCTCTTCTATCAGGTTGATCCCGGCAACCGTATAATATGGGAGGTACTATAGGGTACATCTGCCAACGCATAATCAATCAAGCCCGCGTAAAGATTTATAACGTATCCGCGTTCGAGCGACTCAGGTATTAGGCCCACCCCAACTAGAGTGTTCTACCCCTAAATGATATGGCTGATGCGGGGCAAGGAGTTATGATTGCTAAACTCAAAATTTGTCTATGCTACAAAATAATAAACAATGCGACAAAGCCTTATCGTGTGAGGCGATACGCTTGACCGTGTGCCTGACATGTACAGACTTGCAGAGATAACACATTATCTAAAAACCGCAACGGCAATCGGTGACCGCTATAGCAGGCATAAAAACCAGCACGGCTGTGTCGTTGTGAATCTAGGCATGTGTTTATGTTTTGATTACTGTATCAAATTACTGTGTACTGTCGGCATATCAAGGCCTACATATATAATCAGAAATCAGTGTAAATAATCAAATAGCCTCAATGGACATCTCCTATAGCTGTAAATGTATCTAGATATAAAGGTATATATCGAGAAACACTAATAATGAGGCCTATCACAAAACGTGAATAAATACATGTTATAAAACGATCCTAAAACGATGCCAAACCAACATGCATGCTATCATACATAGATTCATATACTGTGGTAAGCCAATATACGATACCCAGATAATGTGTTAAACAATTATGCATGTAAACCTGCATACATACTATGCTAAGCCGACAAACATGAATCCCTAAATGTGCCTACTATGTCGGTAAACCCAGCATGCAATATACTCTAAATAGCCATATATACGTTGTTAAACCAATATGCAGGTTAGCCTATATACATCCTGTATTAGGCAAATATCCCCGTTACCCGCACAGGCCTATGTTAAGCCAGGATGAATGATAGCTTATATAGTGTGTTAAACAAATATGCTTGTAAACCTACATAAATAATATGCTAAGCCTACACACTGTGCTAAACAGATATGCGTGTAAATCTACATAAATACTATGCTAACCAGCATGGATGCTATCCTACATAAGCTTATATACTATGTTAAACCAGCATGCAATATACTCTAAATAGCCATATATACGCTGTTAAACAAATATGCGTGTAAACCCACATAAATACGCCAAGCCAATATCCGTGCTATAATAGATAGGCGTATATACTATGTTAGGCCTACATACTGCGTTAAACAAACATGTATGTAAGCCGACAAGGGCCTACAAATTATATCCAATGCATAGTTTAGCTAAAGGGCTATCACACACTATCCTAAAAGCGGCCCGCAAATTACCACATAATACCTGATACATAGCTTGGCTAATCATTAACACATAGTATGACCCAACACATAATATCCGGTGCATAGCCTCGCTAAATAAGCATAAACCCCCTAAAATTGGCTTATCAATTATGTATGGTCTAGATATAGTCACACATGTCATTTCAAAAGTCAGCCGGAAAGAAACACTACCCTGGTATATAATATGTTAAACCAGCATGCAATATACTCTAAATAGCTGTATATACGCTGTTAAACAAATATGCGTGTAAACCGAATAAATACTATGGTAAGCCAACACGCATGCTATCATAGATAGACGTATATACTATGTTAGGCCTACATAATGTGTTAAACATATATGTGCGTAAGCTTGCATAGATATTATGCTAAGAAGACACGGGCCTACAAAGTATAACACATTATATCCGGTGCATAGTTTAGCTAAACGGCTATCACACACTATCCTACAAGCAGCCCACAAATTACCACAAAGTACCTGATACATAGCCTGGCTAATCATTAACACATAGTAGGCCCCAACACATAATATCTGGTGCATAGCCTCGCTAAATAAGCATAAACTCCCCAAAATTGGCTTATCAATTATGTATGGTCTAGATATAGTCACACATGTCATTTCAAAAGTCAGCTGGAAAGAAACACTAGCCTGGCTAATCATTATCACATAGTAGGCCCCAACACATAATCTCCAATGCATAGCCAGGCTAATGTTCATCATGTAGTACCCAATGCATAGCTTGAGTATGGTTTAACAAACAGTATCCAAAGCATAGCCAGACCAAGGGATATCACAAAGTATCCGTTGAGTAGGCTGATTACAAACCAAATAGTACCTGTTGCATAGCCAGGCTAATGCGTATCACATAGTACCCGATGCATAGTCTGACTAGGGCTAGCACATAGTATCCGAGGTATAGATTGACTAATGGTTAACACATGGTATCCAAAGCATAGCTAGGCTAGTGAATAACTAGTGGTTAGTTTGACTATCGTTAACACACACACACAGTATCTGATGCGTAGCTTAGCTAATGGGTAACACATAGTAACCTATGCTTAGCCTGACTAGGGCTAACACATAATATCCGACGAGTGGCGTGATATAAGCTAACACACAGTATCCGGATCGAATATGACGTCATCCAGGGCGAAGACGGCGGCTATGCTGATACCGTGATGGCCAGCGCAGGCTAGATCAAATAGCCAACGTTTCAACTAAACTACTGTCTTACGCTAAGTTTAACCGACCAACATACGCGAAGTTCAAACGAACAACATTTACACCAAGCTCAAATAGGCTACGGCCAGATCAACGTTTCATCTAATCAACGTTGAAAAACTTACGCTAATCAACCAGCAAACTGACACCTGGTTCAAATGGGTTATGGTTAGTGAAGGCACCGGCAAAAGCCTTAGGCCTTAGACATAGCTACCAACGCATACCAAAATAGCTATGCAGAAACCGTCAAGGCCATTACACATATTGTACAGGTATGTTCTCCATCAAACCGAGACGTTAGACACCATCTCTGTAAAACAGCTAACAAATTATACTCTACCACAATAGGTATGTCAAAACTGTTACCGGCTCATAATCTAAGACAGTGGTTACGTAACGCCCTTTATCAATTTAAGACCTTAAGAGATATCTTCGTAAAGACAGCTACCCATCCATACTATATCACAATAGTTACGTTAGAGCTACCGCTGCTCACCCTACCATAATAGCTACATACAGACGGTTAATATTGCATAGCCTATCACAAGACTTATGTAAAAACAGCTATGCATAACCTGTCACACAATAACTGCGTAAAGGCAGCTAACAAGGCCTACCCCATTAAAATAGCTACGAAAAGATAACATCCAATACATACCCTATCATATTAGCCGTGTAAAGACAATAAATGCGTAAAGGCAGCTAACAATGCCTACCCCATTAAAATAGCTACGAAAAGATAACAACCAATACATAACTTATCATAATAGCTATGTAAAGACAGCTAAAGATGCATAACCTAACTCAGTAATGATTGCTATTAAATAATGAACCATTACACTAGCCACGTAAAGACAGCTACCAGCATCACAATAGCTACGTAAAAACAGTTATCGATCCGTGACCAAGATAATACTTACGTAAGATCTATATCAGTGCTAAGACAATAGCTCCGTAAGGAAAACCTACCACTTCATGAACTACGACAACAGCAGGGTGTGGACGGCTACCAATACATTACTTATCACAGCTACCAACACATAACTCGTCACACTAGCTAAGTAAATAGCGCCACGACTGAATAGCCTATCACACAGGCCAAATGAGGGTCACTAACTAAACCATCACAATATCTCTGTACATGGTAGATGGCGTGATGATCCTCATCGTTATCGCACACCTAACAGTAGGTTAGGTTAGAAGCACTCTGGCTAGCTTAGGTTAGTGGGTTGAAAATAATTTTTTCTAAAAACTACCCCTCTAGACGTGGTTGAACACCCAACAGTAGGTTAGGTTAGAAGCACTCTGGCCAGCTTAGGTTAGTGGGTTGAAAATAATTTTTCCTAAAAACTACCCCTCTAGACGTGGTTGAACCCTCCCCCAAGGCTACGATCAAGGTCACATTGACCGCCTGCATCATCCAAAACCACCCCTAACTTTCAAAGGTTGGTCGTATCTCCATCACGGCCATCACTGACCGGGGTTTGTAGAAGTTAGGGGTGGTTTTGGATGATGCAGGCGGTCAATGTGACCTTGATCGTAGCCTTGGGGGAGGGTTCAACCACGTCTAGAGGGGTAGTTTTTAGGAAAAATTATTTTCAACCCACTAACCTAAGCTGGCCAGAGTGCTTCTAACCTAACCTACTGTTGGGTGTTCAACCACGTCTAGAGGGGTAGTTTTTAGAAAAAATTATTTTCAACCCACTAACCTAAGCTAGCCAGAGTGCTTCTAACCTAACCTACTGTTAGGTGTGCGATAACGATGAGGATCATCACGCCATCTACCATGTACAGAGATATTGTGATGGTTTAGTTAGTGACCCTCATTTGGCCTGTGTGATAGGCTATTCAGTCGTGGCGCTATTTACTTAGCTAGTGTGACGAGTTATGTGTTGGTAGCTGTGATAAGTAATGTATTGGTAGCCGTCCACACCCTGCTGTTGTCGTAGTTCATGAAGTGGTAGGTTTTCCTTACGGAGCTATTGTCTTAGCACTGATATAGATCTTACGTAAGTATTATCTTGGTCACGGATCGATAACTGTTTTTACGTAGCTATTGTGATGCTGGTAGCTGTCTTTACGTGGCTAGTGTAATGGTTCATTATTTAATAGCAATCATTACTGAGTTAGGTTATGCATCTTTAGCTGTCTTTACATAGCTATTATGATAAGTTATGTATTGGTTGTTATCTTTTCGTAGCTATTTTAATGGGGTAGGCATTGTTAGCTGCCTTTACGCATTTATTGTCTTTACACGGCTAATATGATAGGGTATGTATTGGATGTTATCTTTTCGTAGCTATTTTAATGGGGTAGGCCTTGTTAGCTGCCTTTACGCAGTTATTGTGTGACAGGTTATGCATAGCTGTTTTTACATAAGTCTTGTGATAGGCTATGCAATATTAACCGTCTGTATGTAGCTATTATGGTAGGGTGAGCAGCGGTAGCTCTAACGTAACTATTGTGATATAGTATGGATGGGTAGCTGTCTTTACGAAGATATCTCTTAAGGTCTTAAATTGATAAAGGGCGTTACGTAACCACTGTCTTAGATTATGAGCCGGTAACAGTTTTGACATACCTATTGTGGTAGAGTATAATTTGTTAGCTGTTTTACAGAGATGGTGTCTAACGTCTCGGTTTGATGGAGAACATACCTGTACAATATGTGTAATGGCCTTGACGGTTTCTGCATAGCTATTTTGGTATGCGTTGGTAGCTATGTCTAAGGCCTAAGGCTTTTGCCGGTGCCTTCACTAACCATAACCCATTTGAACCAGGTGTCAGTTTGCTGGTTGATTAGCGTAAGTTTTTCAACGTTGATTAGATGAAACGTTGATCTGGCCGTAGCCTATTTGAGCTTGGTGTAAATGTTGTTCGTTTGAACTTCGCGTATGTTGGTCGGTTAAACTTAGCGTAAGACAGTAGTTTAGTTGAAACGTTGGCTATTTGATCTAGCCTGCGCTGGCCATCACGGTATCAGCATAGCCGCCGTCTTCGCCCTGGATGACGTCATATTCGATCCGGATACTGTGTGTTAGCTTATATCACGCCACTCGTCGGATATTATGTGTTAGCCCTAGTCAGGCTAAGCATAGGTTACTATGTGTTACCCATTAGCTAAGCTACGCATCAGATACTGTGTGTGTGTGTTAACGATAGTCAAACTAACCACTAGTTATTCACTAGCCTAGCTATGCTTTGGATACCATGTGTTAACCATTAGTCAATCTATACCTCGGATACTATGTGCTAGCCCTAGTCAGACTATGCATCGGGTACTATGTGATACGCATTAGCCTGGCTATGCAACAGGTACTATTTGGTTTGTAATCAGCCTACTCAACGGATACTTTGTGATATCCCTTGGTCTGGCTATGCTTTGGATACTGTTTGTTAAACCATACTCAAGCTATGCATTGGGTACTACATGATGAACATTAGCCTGGCTATGCATTGGAGATTATGTGTTGGGGCCTACTATGTGATAATGATTAGCCAGGCTAGTGTTTCTTTCCAGCTGACTTTTGAAATGACATGTGTGACTATATCTAGACCATACATAATTGATAAGCCAATTTTGGGGAGTTTATGCTTATTTAGCGAGGCTATGCACCAGATATTATGTGTTGGGGCCTACTATGTGTTAATGATTAGCCAGGCTATGTATCAGGTACTTTGTGGTAATTTGTGGGCTGCTTGTAGGATAGTGTGTGATAGCCGTTTAGCTAAACTATGCACCGGATATAATGTGTTATACTTTGTAGGCCCGTGTCTTCTTAGCATAATATCTATGCAAGCTTACGCACATATATGTTTAACACATTATGTAGGCCTAACATAGTATATACGTCTATCTATGATAGCATGCGTGTTGGCTTACCATAGTATTTATTCGGTTTACACGCATATTTGTTTAACAGCGTATATACAGCTATTTAGAGTATATTGCATGCTGGTTTAACATATTATATACCAGGGTAGTGTTTCTTTCCGGCTGACTTTTGAAATGACATGTGTGACTATATCTAGACCATACATAATTGATAAGCCAATTTTAGGGGGTTTATGCTTATTTAGCGAGGCTATGCACCGGATATTATGTGTTGGGTCATACTATGTGTTAATGATTAGCCAAGCTATGTATCAGGTATTATGTGGTAATTTGCGGGCCGCTTTTAGGATAGTGTGTGATAGCCCTTTAGCTAAACTATGCATTGGATATAATTTGTAGGCCCTTGTCGGCTTACATACATGTTTGTTTAACGCAGTATGTAGGCCTAACATAGTATATACGCCTATCTATTATAGCACGGATATTGGCTTGGCGTATTTATGTGGGTTTACACGCATATTTGTTTAACAGCGTATATATGGCTATTTAGAGTATATTGCATGCTGGTTTAACATAGTATATAAGCTTATGTAGGATAGCATCCATGCTGGTTAGCATAGTATTTATGTAGATTTACACGCATATCTGTTTAGCACAGTGTGTAGGCTTAGCATATTATTTATGTAGGTTTACAAGCATATTTGTTTAACACACTATATAAGCTATCATTCATCCTGGCTTAACATAGGCCTGTGCGGGTAACGGGGATATTTGCCTAATACAGGATGTATATAGGCTAACCTGCATATTGGTTTAACAACGTATATATGGCTATTTAGAGTATATTGCATGCTGGGTTTACCGACATAGTAGGCACATTTAGGGATTCATGTTTGTCGGCTTAGCATAGTATGTATGCAGGTTTACATGCATAATTGTTTAACACATTATCTGGGTATCGTATATTGGCTTACCACAGTATATGAATCTATGTATGATAGCATGCATGTTGGTTTGGCATCGTTTTAGGATCGTTTTATAACATGTATTTATTCACGTTTTGTGATAGGCCTCATTATTAGTGTTTCTCGATATATACCTTTATATCTAGATACATTTACAGCTATAGGAGATGTCCATTGAGGCTATTTGATTATTTACACTGATTTCTGATTATATATGTAGGCCTTGATATGCCGACAGTACACAGTAATTTGATACAGTAATCAAAACATAAACACATGCCTAGATTCACAACGACACAGCCGTGCTGGTTTTTATGCCTGCTATAGCGGTCACCGATTGCCGTTGCGGTTTTTAGATAATGTGTTATCTCTGCAAGTCTGTACATGTCAGGCACACGGTCAAGCGTATCGCCTCACACGATAAGGCTTTGTCGCATTGTTTATTATTTTGTAGCATAGACAAATTTTGAGTTTAGCAATCATAACTCCTTGCCCCGCATCAGCCATATCATTTAGGGGTAGAACACTCTAGTTGGGGTGGGCCTAATACCTGAGTCGCTCGAACGCGGATACGTTATAAATCTTTACGCGGGCTTGATTGATTATGCGTTGGCAGATGTACCCTATAGTACCTCCCATATTATACGGTTGCCGGGATCAACCTGATAGAAGAGGTGAAAATAGCTCAGGTCATGAAGGTTTTGGCCCGTGGTTTACAGACATAGTACGTTGGCCTAGCATAGTATGTATGTAGGCTTGCTTGCTTATTTGTTTAACACATTATGTGGGCCATCATATATATTGGTTTAGCATGGTATATGGGCCTTCACGTCTTACTGAGACCGTTTGCGTAGGCCCACAGGGCACCTGCAATGTGATTGGTCGATTCAACTTGTTGACTATTTGCACTCGGTGTATAATTGTTGGTAGTTTTATCTAACCGATCGGTTTTTGACAATTTCATATATTATTTGATAACCACCCCTACTTAATGTACGATTCCTGGGTTACTTTACCTATGGGCTGGCTTCGAGATGGCTTTTACCTAAGTCCTTGCTCCGTGTTTGCTTTACCTATGGTCTAACTCCATGGTAGCTTTACCCAGGTACCGACTCTGTGGTAGCTTTACCGGATTTCTCGTTCCAGGGTTACTTTACCTAGGGTGTGGCTTCGGGATAGCTTTTACCTGAGTCCTTGCTCCGTGTTTGCTTTACCTATGGTCTAACTTCATGGTAGCTTTACCTAGGTCCCTACTCTGTGGTAGCTTTACCGGAGGTCTAGTTCCTGGGTTACTTTACCTATGGGCTGGCTTCGGGATAGCTTTTACCCAAGGCTTTGCACCGTGTTAGCTTTACCTAAGGTCTAACTCCGTGGTAGCTTTACCTAAGCTCCGACTCCGTGGTAGCTTTACCGGAGGTCTGGTTCCTGGGTTACTTTACCTAGGGCAAGGCTTCGGGATAGCTTTTACCCGAGGCTTTGCTCCATGTTAGCTTTACCTAAGGTCTAATTCCATGGTAGCTTTACCTAAGACTTGGTGGGGGTATTTGTCTTGGTAGATGAAATAGCAACCATCCTAACCCTGCTCTTGTGTAGCTTTACTTAAAGGCTGAGTGTATTGTTTATTAATTTAGTAGGATAGACAAATTTTGAGTTTGGCAATCGTTTACCCCCGGGCCCCTCATCACCCGATTCATTTGGGGTAGACCACTATAGTTAGGGTGAGCCTACTACTTACCTGGATTCGCTCGGGCGCTGATACGTCATCAGATATCCATTAAATCTTTCCAAAGTTACCCCCACCACCCAAGCTATTCCGCTGATTATTTTTGGCAATCTGAGGATAACCCACAGGCGAAACCGTCCCCGCAGCGTTCCTTATTGGACTCTAGAGATATCCCGTACTATCATTTGATCAAACCGGTCGATTTTCGGCATTTTCATATTTTATTTAAAAACCACCCCTTGGGGATACCACCCCCGAAGCATTCCATTTTGGGCTCTACACATATACCGTACTGTCTGTTGATCCGGCCGATCGATTTTCGGCATTTTCGTATTTTATTTAAGAACTACCCTTAGGCAAAACTACCCCTCAGCAACCCGTAATAGACTCTAGACTCACCCTATCAGTCAGGACACGATTTTCCAAAATTTTTTCGAAAACTACCCCCCACCCCCACTCCACCCCCGGAGCATCCCCCGGGTATGGTCCTGAACGTGGCCGAGGTCATCCCCAACACTTAGGTTAGGTTTGATCCATTTTGGCTAGCTTAGGTTAGTTGGTTGGAATTTATTTTTTTTCGAAAAACTACCCCCCACCCCTCTAAACGTGGACAAAACCACCCCTAAGGCTACGGTCAAGGCCAGGATGACCTTCAGCATCATGCAAAACTACCGCTACAGATTTTTCCAAAATTTTTTCGAAATCTACCCCCCACCCCCAATCGACCCCCGGAGCTACCCCCGGTGATGGTCCTGAACGTAGCCGATGTCACCCCCAACACTTAGGTTAGGTTAGGTTGGATCCATTTTGGCTGGCTTAGGTCAGTGTGTTGGAAATAAATTTTTTCGAAAAACTACCCCCTACCCCTCTAGACGCGGTCGAAACCACCCCCAAAGCTAGGGTCGGGGTCACGACGTCCGCCCGCATCATCCGAGACTACCCCTATAGTCCTAGGTTACGTAGCGGCCGATTTTGTTTTTTTTTTTTTCAAAAAAACTACCCCCTACCCCCCTGAAAGTGGTCAAAACCACCCCCGGGTCTGGGGTCAGGGTCGGGATGACCTTGAGCATCATCCAAAACTACCCCTATAGTCCTAGGTTACGTAGCGGCCGAGTTTAGGGGTGGCTGTGCTAGTCTAGGGCGCGATCTACTAATGGATTCTTCAATAACTAATCCTCCTGGGGAAAGTACAGACATTGACGACAGTTTGTCTATACGACTCTGGACCATTATGAATGGTTTCTTCAATACCTAATCCTCCTAGAGAAAGTACACAGATTGCCGAAAGTTTGTGTATTCGACTCCGGACCATGAAGAATGGATTCTTCATTACCTAGTTCCTCTTGGGGAAAGTACAGACATTGACGACAGTTTGTCTATATGACTCTGGACCATTGAGAATGGATTCTTCAATACCTAATCCTCCTGGAGAAAGTACAGACATTGATGTCAGTTTTTCTATACGACTCTGGACCATTAAGAATGGATTCTTCATTACCTAGTTCCTCTGGGGAAAGTAGAGACATTGATGACAGTTTGTCTATACGACTCGGGACCATTAGGAATGGATTCTTCAATACCTAATCCTCCTGGGGAAAGTACAGACATATATGTTAGTTTGTCTATACGACTCTGGACCATTAAGAATGGATTCTTCCTTACCTAGTTCCTCTGGGGAAAGTAGAGACATTGACGACAGTTTGTCTATACGACTCGGGACCATTAGGAATGGATTCTTCAATACCTAATCCTCCTGGGGAAAGTACAGACATTGATGTCAGTTTGTCTATACGACTCTGGACCATTAAGAATGGATTCTTCATTACCTAGTTTCTCTGGGGAAAGTAGAGACATTGACGACAGTTTGTCTATACGACTCGGGACCATTAGGAATGGATTCTTCAATACCTAATCCTCCTGGGGAAAGTACAGACATTGATGTCAGTTTGACTATACGACTCTGGACCATTAAGAATGGATTCTTCAATACCTAATCCTCCTGGGGAAAGTACAGACATTGATGTCAGTTTATCTATACGACTCTGGACCATTAAGAATAGATTCTTCAATACCTAATCCTCCTGGGGAAAGTACAGACATTGACGACAGTTTGTCTATACGACTCTGGACCATTAAGAATGGATTCTTCAATACCTAATCCTCCTGGAGAAAGTACAGACATTAACGACAATTTGTCTATACGACTCTGGACCACTAAGAATGGATTCTTCAATACCTAATCCTCCTGGGGAAAGTACAGACATTGACGACAGTTTGTCTATACGACTCTGGACCATTAAGAATGGATTCTTCAATACCTAATCCTCCTGGGGAAAGTACAGTCATTGACGACAGTTTGTCTATACGACTCTGGACCAATAAGAATGGAATCTTCAATACCTAATCCTCCTGGGGAAAGTACAGACATTGACGACAGTTTGTCTATACGACTCTGGACCATTAAGAATGGATTCTTCAATACCTAATCCTCCTGGAGAAAGTACAGACATTGACGACAGTTTGTCTATACGACTCAGGACCATTAAGAATGGATTCTTCAATACCTAATCCTCCTGGGGAAAGTACAGACATTGATGTCAGTTTGTCTATACGACTCTGAACCATTAAGAATGGATTCTTCAATACCTAATCCTCCTGGGGAAAGTACAGACATTGACGACAGTTTGTCTATACGACTCTGGACCATTATGAATGGATTCTTCAATACCTAATCCTCCTGGAGAAAGTACAGACATTGACGAAAGTTTGTCTATACGACTCTGGACCATTAAGAATGGATTCTTCAATACCTAATCCTCCTGGGGAAAGTACAGACATTGATGTCAGTTTGTCTATTCGACTCGGGACCATTAAGAATGGATTCTTCAATACCTAGTTCCTCTGGGGAAAGTAGAGACATTGACGACAGTTTTCTATACGACTCTGGACCATTAAGAATGGATTCTTCAATACCTAATCCTCCTGGGGAAAGTACAGACATTGATGTCAGTTTGTCTATACGACTCTGGACTATTAAGAATGGATTCTTCAATGCCTAGTTCCTCTGGGGAAAGTACAGACATTGACGACAGTTTGTCTAGACGACTCTGGACTATTAAGAATGGATTCTTCAATACCTAGTTCCTCTGGGGAAAGTACAGAATTTGACGACAGTTTGTCTATACGACTTTGGACCATTAGGACTGGATTCTTCAATACCTAATCCTCCTGGAGAAAGTACACAGATTGCCGACAGTTTGTCTATAAGACTCTGGACCATTAAGAATGGATTCTTCAATACCTAATCCTCCTGGGGAAAGTACAGACATTGATGTCAGTTTGTCTATACGACTCTGGACTATTAAGAAAGGATTCTTCAATACCTAGTTCCTCTGGGGAAAGTACAGACATTGACGACAGTTTGTCTATAAGACTTTGGACCATTAGGAATGGATTCTTCAATACCTAATCCTCCTGGAGAAAGTACACAGATTGCCGACAGTTTGTCTATACGACTCTGGACCATTAAGAATGGATTCTTCAATGCCTAATCCTCCTGGGGAAAGTACAGACATTGACGACAGTTTGTCTATACGACTCTGGACCATTAGGAATGGATTCTTCAATACCTAATCCTCCTGGAGAAAGTACACAGATTGCCGACAGTTTGTCTATACGACTCTGGACCATTAAGAAAGGATTCCTCAATACCTAGTTCCTCTGGGGAAAGTACAGACATTGACGACTGTTTTCTATACGACTTTGGACCATTAGGAGTGGATTCTTCAATACTTAATCCTCCTGGAGAAAGTACACAGATTGCCGACAGTTTGTCTATACGACTCTGGACCATTAAGAATGGATTCTTCAATACCTAGTTCCTCTGGGGAAAGTACAGACATTGACGACAGTTTTCTATACGACTTTGGACCATTAGGAATGGATTCTTCAATACCTAATCCTCCTGGGGAAAGTACAGACATTGATGTTAGTTTGTCTATACGACTCTGGACCATTAAGAATGGATTCTTCATTACCTAGTTCCTCTGGGGAAAGTAGAGACATTGACGACAGTTTGTCTATACGACTCGGGACCATTAGGAATGGATTCTTCAATACCTAATCCTCCTGGGGAAAGTACAGACATTGATGTCAGTTTGTCTATACGACTCTGGACCATTAAGAATGGATTCTTCATTACCTAGTTCCTCTGGGGAAAGTAGAGACATTGACGACAGTTTGTCTATACGACTCGGGACCATTAGGAATGGATTCTTCAATACCTAATCCTCCTGGGGAAAGTACAGACATTGATGTCAGTTTGACTATACGACTCTGGACCATTAAGAATGGATTCTTCAATACCTAATCCTCCTGGGGAAAGTACAGACATTGATGTCAGTTTATCTATACGACTCGGGACCATTAAGAATGGATTCTTCAATACCTAATCCTCCTGGGGAAAGTACAGACATTCACGACAGTTTGTCTATACGACACTGGACCATTAAGAATAGATTCTTCAATACCTAATCCTCCTGGGGAAAGTACAGACATTGACGACAGTTTGTCTATACGACTCTGGACCATTAAGAATGGATTCTTCAATACCTAATCCTCCTGGAGAAAGTACAGACATTAACGACAATTTGTCTATACGACTCTGGACCACTAAGAATGGATTCTTCAATACCTAATCCTCCTGGGGAAAGTACAGACATTGACGACAGTTTGTCTATACGACTCTGGACCATTAAGAATGGATTCTTCAATACCTAATCCTCCTGGGGAAAGTACAGTCATTGACGACAGTTTGTCTATACGACTCTGGACCAATAAGAATGGAATCTTCAATACCTAATCCTCCTGGGGAAAGTACAGACATTGACGACAGTTTGTCTATACGACTCTGGACCATTAAGAATGGATTCTTCAATACCTAATCCTCCTGGAGAAAGTACAGACATTGACGACAGTTTGTCTATACGACTCTGGACCATTAAGAATGGATTCTTCAATACCTAATCCTCCTGGGGAAAGTACAGACATTGATGTCAGTTTGTCTATACGACTCTGAACCATTAAGAATGGATTCTTCAATACCTAATCCTCCTGGGGAAAGTACAGACATTGACGACAGTTTGTCTATACGACTCTGGACCATTAAGAATGGATTCTTCAATACCTAATCCTCCTGGAGAAAGTACAGACATTGACGAAAGTTTGTCTATACGACTCTGGACCATTAAGAATGGATTCTTCAATACCTAATCCTCCTGGGGAAAGTACAGACATTGACGTCAGTTTTCTATACGACTCTGGACTATTAAGAATGGATTCTTCAATGCCTAGTTCCTCTGGGGAAAGTACAGACATTGATGTCAGTTTGTCTATTCGACTCGGGACCATTAAGAATGGATTCTTCAATACCTAGTTCCTCTGGGGAAAGTAGAGACATTGACGACAGTTTTCTATACGACTCTGGACCATTAAGAATGGATTCTTCAATACCTAATCCTCCTGGGGAAAGTACAGACATTGATGTCAGTTTGTCTATACGACTCTGGACTATTAAGAATGGATTCTTCAATGCCTAGTTCCTCTGGGGAAAGTACAGACATTGACGACAGTTTGTCTAGACGACTCTGGACTATTAAGAATGGATTCTTCAATACCTAGTTCCTCTGGGGAAAGTACAGAATTTGACGACAGTTTGTCTATACGACTTTGGACCATTAGGACTGGATTCTTCAATACCTAATCCTCCTGGAGAAAGTACACAGATTGCCGACAGTTTGTCTATACGACTCTGGACCATTAAGAATGGATTCATCAATACCTAATCCTCCTGGGGAAAGTACAGACATTGATGTCAGTTTGTCTATACGACTCTGGACTATTAAGAATGGATTCTTCAATACCTAGTTCCTCTGGGGAAAGTACAGACATTGACGACAGTTTGTCTATAAGACTTTGGACCATTAGGAATGGATTCTTCAATACCTAATCCTCCTGGAGAAAGTACACAGATTGCCGACAGTTTGTCTATACGACTCTGGACCATTAAGAATGGATTCTTCAATGCCTAATCCTCCTGGGGAAAGTACAGACATTTACGACAGTTTGTCTATACGACTCTGGACCATTAGGAATGGATTCTTCAATACCTAATCCTCCTGGAGAAAGTACACAGATTGCCGACAGTTTGTCTACACGACTCTGGACCATTAAGAAAGGATTCCTCAATACCTAGTTCCTCTGGGGAAAGTACAGACATTGACGACAGTTTTCTATACGACTTTGGACCATAAGGAGTGGATTCTTCAATACTTAATCCTCCTGTAGAAAGTACACAGATTGCCGACAGTTTGTCTGTACGACTCTGGACCATTAAGAATGGATTCTTCAATACCTATTTCCTCTTTGGAAAGTACAGACATTGACGACAGTTTTCTATACGACTTTGGACCATTAGGAATGGATTCTTCAATACCTAATCCTCCTGGAGAAAGTACACAGATTGCCGACAGTTTGTCTATACTACTCTGGATCATTAGGAATGGTTTCTTCAATACCTAATCCTCCTGGGGAAAGTACAGACATCGACGACAGTTTGTCTATACGACACTGGACCATTAAGAATGGATTCTTAATTACCTAGTTCCTCTGGGGAAAGTACAGACATTGGCGACAGTTTGTCTATACGACTCTGGACCATTAAGAATGGATTCTTCAATGCCTAATCCTCCTGGGGAAATTACAGAGATTGCCGAAAGTTTGTCTATACGACTCTGGACCATTAAGAATGTATTCTTCAATACCTAGTTCCTCTGGGGAAAGTAGAGACATTGACGACAGTTTTCTATACGACTCTGGACCATTAAGAATGGATTCTTCAATACCCAATCCTTCTGGGGAAAGTACAGACATTGATGTCAGTTTGTCTATACGACTCTGGACCATTAAGAATGGATTCTTCATTACCTAGATCCTCTGGGGAGAGTACAGACCTTGACGACAGTTTGTCTATACGACTCTAGACCATTAAGAATGGATTCTTCAATGCCTAATCCTCCTGGGGAAAGTACAGAGATTGCCGACAGTTTGTCTATACGACTCTCTACCATTAAGAATGGATTCTTCAATACCTAGTTCCTCTGGGGAAAGTAAAGACATTGACGACAGTTTGTCATACGACTCTGGATCATTAGGAATGGTTTCTTCAATACCTAATCCTCCTGGGGAAAGTACAGACATTGACGACAGTTTGTCATACGACTCTGGATCATTATGAATGGTTTCTTCAATACCTAATCCTCCTGTGGAAAGTACAGAGATTGCCGACAGTTTGTCTATACGACTCTGGACCATTAAGAATGGATTCTTCAATACCTAGTTCCTCTGGGGAAAGTAAAGACATTGACGACAGTTTGTCTATACGACTCTGAACCATTAGGAATGGATTCTTCAATACCCAATCCTTCTGGGGAAAGTACAGAGTTTGCCGACAGTTTGTCATACGACTCTGGATCATTATGAATGGTTTCTTCAATACCTAATCCTCCTGGGGAAAGTACAGAGATTGCCGACAGTTTGTCATACGACTCTGGATCATTATGAATGGTTTCTTCAATACCTAATCCTCCTGGGGAAAGTACAGAGATTGCCGACAATTTGTCATACGACTCTGGATCATTAGGAATGGTTTCTTCAATACCTAATCCTCCTGGGGAAAGTACAGACATTGACGACAGTTTGTCATACGACTCTGGATCATTATGAATGGTTTCTTCAATACCTAATCCTCCTGGGGAAAGTACAGAGATTGCCGACTGTTTGTCTATACGACTCTGGATCATTATGAATGGTTTCTTCAATACCTAATCCTCCTGGGGAAAGTACACAGATTGCCGACAGTTTGTCTATACGACTCTGGATCATTATGAATGGTTTCTTCAATACCTAATCCTCCTGGGGAAAGTACAGAGATTGCCGACAGTTTGTCTATACGACTCTGGATCATTATGAATGGTTTCTTCAATACCTAGTTCCTCTGGGGAAAGTAGAGACATTGACGACAGTTTGTCTATACGACTCTGGACCATTAGGAATGTTTTCTTCAATACCTAGTTCCTCTGGGGAAAGTACAGAGATTGCCGACAGTTTGTCATACGACTCTGGATCATTATGAATGATTTCTTCAATACCTAATCCTCCTGGGGAAAGTAGAGACATTGACGACAGTTTGTCTATACGACTCTGGACCATTAGGAATGTTTTCTTCAATACCTAGTTCCTCTGGGGAAAGTACAGAGATTGCCGACAGTTTGTCATACGACTCTGGATCATTATGAATGGTTTCTTCAATACCTAATTCCTCTGGGGAAAGTAGAGACATTGACGACTGTTTGTCTATACGACTCTGGACCATTAGGAATGGTTTCTTCAATACCTAGTTCCCCTGGGGAAAGTACAGAGATTGCCGACAGTTTGTCATACGACTCTGGATCATTATGAATGGTTTCTTCAATACCTAATCCTCCTGGGGAAAGTACAGAGATTGCCGACAGTTTGTCATACGACTCTGGATCATTATGAATGGTTTCTTCAATACCTAGTTCCTCTGGGGAAAGTACAGAGATCGCCGACAGTTTGTCATACGACTCTGGATCATTATGAATTATTTCTTCAATACCTAATCCTCCTGGAGAAAGTAGAGACATTGACGACAGTTTGTCTATACGACTCTGGACCATTAGGAATGGTTTCTTCAATACCTAGTTCCTCTGGGGAAAGTACAGAGATTGCCGACAGTTTGTCATACGACTCTGGATCATTATGAATGGTTTCTTCAATACCTAATTCCTCTGGGGAAAGTAGAGACATTGACGACTGTTTGTCTATACGACTCTGGACCATTAGGAATGGTTTCTTCAATACCTAGTTCCTCTGGGGAAAGTACAGAGATTGCCGACAGTTTGTCATACGACTCTGGATCATTATGAATGGTTTCTTCAATACCTAATCCTCCTGGGGAAGGTACAGAGATTGCCGACAGTTTGTCATACGACTCTGGATCATTATGAATGGTTTCTTCAATACCTAATCCTCTTGGGGAAAGTACAGACATTGACGACAGTTTGTCTATACGACTCTGGACCATTAAGAATGGATTCTTCAATACCTAATCCTCCTGGGGAAAGTACAGACATTGACGACAGTTTGTCTTTACGACTCTGGACCATTAAGAATGGATTCTTCAATACCTAATCCTCCTGGGGAAAGTACAGACATTGACGACAGTTTGTCTATACGACTCTGGACCATTAAGAATGGATTCTTCAATACCTAATCCTCCTGGGGAAAGTACAGACATTGACGACAGTTTGTCTATACGACTCTGGACCATTATGAATGGATTCTTCAATGCCTAATCCTCCTGGGGAAAGTACAGACATTGACGACAGTTTGTCTATACGACTCTGGACCATTAAGAATGGATTCTTCAATACCTAATCCTCCTGGGGAAAGTACAGACATTGACGACAGTTTGTCTTTACGACTCTGGTGAGTAGCAAAAAAGTTATACTAAAAACTCAAGTGAAATTTACAATTTTATTTGACATTGCTAAATGAAATTTTATTTGAAAAGCTACTCGATTTAACTCAAGCTAATAGCGCTAATAAAAGATCTAAAATAATAGGCCTATCAACAAAATTTAGTAATAACCTCTTTATATTATCTATGCCTAAACCTTTGTCTTATTCACATCTACCCTCTTTATTTGGAGACGACTCTGACGCTGACAAGGATTACAACACTAGTGAATTCAATGAAAAAAGCAACGGAACATTGTCATGTAGTTACACACATATAATCACCCAATCTAATAATAAAATTAGGCAAATTTATGTATCAATATAGAGGCCTTGTAACAAAATATGGTATTTTGATTGACTTAGAACTAAAAAGTAAGTTTAACTTTTAGAGAGTGATAACTTGGATAAATAGAAGAACTTCCTGTCAGTGTCATTCCTCCAGATCCTCGGGCAAGGAAAAAGAGTTCACAAGTGGATACAAGTTCAAAGGAACACAGGTCAGTCTTGCGTTGATAGAAAAATAAAATTCATAGGAAAAAAGAAATACAACCTTACAACAACTACAGCTATACTAGCAATTTCTCTTAGGCATTTTTCCTGGTCACAGCCCTTGGGCGTTGGGAGTGCTGAAAAGACCGGAGCTTGACACTCTGGTCCGGGATGCTGCTGTGAGCTTGCTCTGCCGAAGACGTATGCGCGGTTACTAGTCATCTAGCCAATCCGGCCCTTCGTCAGGGATTGTCCACGGTGCACAGGTGTAGGAACCTGAGCACAGTGTTTCGAGTACTCGGCTGATGCCCATCTAGGAGAGAACTATAAGTCCTAGTCCTAGAGTACTGGAGGTTTGAAATGATCTTTACGTGTACCCGTTCTCATAGTGCTCGCCCGTAACGCCTGACACGAGTGTTAATTTAGAAACAATTAATGGAAACCAACAAGGACCAAACCAGTTAAAAGGAAAGAAGTGCCGTGCGGGTTCTACTTATGGGTAGATGGGGATACAAAAGACCTAAAGTTTCAGGCCAACAAATAGCTAAGGATATCAACGAAAGCCAGATGAATCCGTTTCACTAAACCAAAATGTCCACACCGAAATAATCCGTGATTCAGTGGAACATCAACTGTGTGAGAAGCCCCATTAAATACCTCAAAGTAATTGTGAGATGTGTCTCCTACGTACATCTGTATTGAATAGACACATCTCCATTAATTGCGCAATTTCCAAACAAGGGAGTATTCAGTTTACAGATTAGATTCGTTACAGAAAATCGCGCTAGAAGTGGCGTAGCCATTTTAGGCCGTAGCTGTGTCGATGCAGTCTGTGAACTTAATAACTTCCTTACAAGCAGTAACCATTCAAACAGCTGTTCCGTACAACCTCATTCTGTTGTATATTTTCCGGTCAGCCGGCGTCTTGTTTGTTACCTAGAAACAAACAGAGATCTACCTAATGTTCAATGTGGTTCCAGACAAGGACGTTCATCAATTAACCAATTGATTTTGTTGGAATCAGTCATACAGAATGCCTTTCTCTAGCGACAAAACACTCGTCGTCTGTTTTATTCAACCTTGAGAAGGTATATGATATCCATAAATAAGTGGAAATTTGAGCCTTCAATTAGCCATTAATAAATTGCAAGAATGGACCGAATCAACATGTATCAAGTTTTCGGCATTTAGTAGTCGCTGGAAACACTAGAAGTCTTTGTTTTATCTTGATGGTATGCGGTTGAAGGAATCCCATCCGGCATTGAAAACAGTTTTCAATAACCTCCTTCAGGATCGTAACGATAAGAATCAATGTTCGACTGCTCCCTTTAGCATAAGAACTTTGCGCATTTTTAAGAACTTGAATTTTTAACCACCACCTGTACTAGAACGAACATTTTGCTACATCCTTCCATGAACAATAAAAATACCAAATCGTTGCAGATTCATCGAAATCACCAACAGACTGTGACTATTTTTACAGCTGGTTCAAAACTGGACAATGGGATATGATGTGAATTTTACATGGAAGAACAAACCTACTCCTACGGATTGCCTTTAGCCTGTAACGTTTTTACTGCAGAGCTGTATGACATTTTTCAAGCTTTAAGATCTATTCCGTTTGCAACATCTAATTATCTCATGTGTTCAGATTCCAAAAGTGCTCTCCGGCAATAGTACTGAATACAGGAAATGTACACTACGAACCTTTTTGTTGGAGACATCCTATGCTCAATACACAGGCTCCAATTACGTCGAGCTGTCATTTCTCTGTGTGCCTGGTCACTATGGAATAATCGGAAACACTAAAGCAGCTACAAGTATGGTGTCATCGACACAACGTATCATGGCATCAGATTTTGTATGCAATGTTAAAAATACACTATTTCCTGCTTTGAATGACGGATGGCAAATGTAAATGGAAACAAGCTGAGAGACATCACGAATAGTGTTCGACCATGTAGGTTATCTGTTCGTTCGAATCGTAGGGAGGAAGTGGTAGTAACTAGTCTTTGCATCGGAAACACTTTGTTACGCATGGATGGTTGATGCGACATGAGGATCTATCTCTATGTCAATTGTGGAGTTACAATCACAATCAAGCATATCCTACTTGATTGTGATGATTTGTATATACGTTACTATCTTCCAGAAAGTTTAAAGGAGATTTTAAGGCACGATGTCACGGCTTTCGACCGTGTCATCGCTTCCTTACGACATCTGAATATATGTAATAATATTTCAAATATTGTTTGTTAATTTGTATATAGTTTAATTTAAAGTTAGTCTAACTTAATTCTGTAATTTTATTTGTATAGTTTAAGTTAATTGAAGTAAGATTTAACTGTATTTTACGTTGTCTAGTTTTAGTTAGTTAAATTCTATTTTTTGAATAAAAATAAAATATCAGTTAGGCGATAGTAACCATGTTGGGTTTTTCGCTTGGAATACGTATATAAATAAATATATATATATATATATATATATATATATATATATATATATATATATATATATATATATATATATATAAGTTATATAAACATTTTATGTGAACATTTCATAATTAAATGCGTGCTAGGAAAATTCCTGCTTACGCAGCTTTAGTATTATATAGGTGTGAGAACAGAGCCCCGGCAGTGTGTAAGTCGCCTCTGTATCGCACAGACGTTTTCCACTCCGATTGAGTGCATATCAATTGTATTGTTTTATTAAGTAAAATTTATGTAACAGTTTTCTAAATTAATTGTTTATTAAATTCAAAGGTTTGTAAAAATAAAAATCATTTTTAAAAACCTTTCTTGCTTAATATAAAACGTAACTGGCGCAGTCGGTAGGACATCTCGGGAAAATTAATGAACATAATTTTTTTCGATTTCAATCGATTAACCGAGATACTGCAAAAACGCGATTCGTTACAGAGCGCATATCTGTAACGACATCAAGAAAACGGTAGGACACCTCAAGGAAGTTAGTGAATATAACGTCCGTCGGTTTTAACCGTTAATTGAGGAAACCTTAAGTAGAGTGAATATCTACAACCACTTAATAGAGCGAATATCTATTAAGAGCACGAGGGAATATCGTGTAAGTGAAAAGCGAAAAGTGAAAATTGTTCAAATGAGCAAAGTATTTTGGATCAACTTGTAAGTAGATCTTAAGATATAGAATTAAGAAAAAGTAGAGTAAATACTTTTTAATTTTATATAATTGATTTTTAATTTTTATTATTTTGAAAAATAATATTAAATAATGGCAACGCCAACATTAAAAAAGGAGTATCTTGACATGATACCCGAGTATAGTGGAGAGCCCACTATGCTCCACAGATTTATCTCAATATGTGATAAGATAGTAAATAAGTTTTATGTAAGCGAAAATCCAGATGATTTTCAAAATGAGTATCTGTTCTCCTCTATTCTTTCTAAATTAAAAGGCCAAGCACTGGAAATGGTTGTAAACTCTAACTCTTACAATTGGCACGAAACTAGAAAAGTATTATTAATTAGTTATTCAGACAAAAGAGATTGTTTCACATTAAACTTAGAGATGTCAGAATTAAAACAAGAAAGTAACGAATCACCATTTCAATTCTATGAGAAAATTCAAAAGTTACTAAATTTACAAATTTCATTTTTTATGAATAAAGAGCCTCAAAGGCAGATGGCTAAAGACATTTTAATAGAATACGTTCAGAAACTAGCTTTAAGAGTTCTCCTTAGGGGTTTGCATGAACCCATCGGGTCACTAATGCGTACCAAGAACCCTAACACTCTTAGTGAAGCACTTAATATGCTCACAAACGACTTTCAATTTAAAAATAATAAAATGTTTACTCAGCCAAGCAAACAACCAGTCTTTCAGAAAAGCCAAACTCATAACGTAAGAAGACCAATACATACTGAATTTAAATACCACCAAATACCTAAACAACCTTATCAACACCCAAATCCTTCCTATAGACCACCAACTTTTGCTAATCACGGTCAGCCTCAAAGGGGACAACCAAACAACAACACTACTAAACCTCAGTATCCTCAGCGAAATACGGGTTATCAACCTACCCCTATGAGTATTTCCACTAGACAGACAGACAGGCCTTCTAGACAAACGAATTTGTATCAAATGACCGGACAAGGAGCCGAAAAAGACGATTACACTATGTACCAGACTAACGGACAAGAATCATTCGCTTTTGAAGAAGATCTCGGGAAAGAAGAGTACTTCGAAGAATCCCAAAATTTAACCGACAACTACGAAGAACAGACCGTTAAAATCGATCAGGACGATTTTTTAGGACATACAAGCCTCGGAATCGATTTTCAATAATGAATCTACAAAGCGAAAATAACGAGCTACCATTTATATACGACACAAACACCAAATCTAGAATATTAATTGACGCAGGCAGTACTAGATCATTTATGCGAAAATCTTTAGGCTGGAAAAATTTTAAAACAAGCATTAAAAAAGAGCCGTTTGAAGTAATCACACGGCACTTCAAAAGAAAATTTTTGCTGCACCATACCTCTGTTGTCTAAAAAAGCAATTAAATTTTATTTATTTGACTTTCATCAGAATTTCGACCTATTGCTCGGGCTAGACAATATAAAGGATTTAGGAATAAGCTTAGACTTTATAAATAATAAATTAATACTTTGTGATGAGGAAATCCCTATTCAATATTTTAACACTGAAAAAGGAAGTTGTAATAAAACGGACAGCACGTCAAAAAAGCAGGAACCATTTAGTTATGTTATACAAGCCCGCACTAGCCAAACAGTTAAATTAAAAATACAAAATATTCATAATGGAGAAGGTATTTTACCACACAAACAAGTGAACGGATTAGAAATTCCGCAGTGTATAGTTTCCGTGCATAAGGGTGAAGCCTATTGCCCTATTATAAACAATACGGAAGAAAATGTAAAATTAACAATAAGTAAACCATTAGAAGTAAAATCTTTAGAGGAATATAATATTTTCAAACCTGATACAATGCAAATGAACACTAATTTCAATATGATCGATTATAAACAAACAAAATCAGGAAGTAAAAATTTCGATTTATCAAAATTTAGGATGGAACACATGAACTTGGAAGAAAAATCCGCCGTAACAAATTTATTAAAAGAATATGCTGATTTATTTCATATTGATGGAAACAATTTAACCTTTACCAACCAAATAAAACATGTTATTAGGACTACTGATGAAATTCCCGTGTACTCTAGAAATTATAGATATCCAGAGATTTACAAGAACGAAATTAATAAACAAACTGAGGACATGCTTGAACAAGGAATTATTAGACCTTCAAATTCTCCATGGAACTCTCCTGTCTGGATTGTACCCAAAAAACAAGACGCTTCTGGCAAAAGAAAATTTCGATTAGTAATAGATTTTAGAGGATTAAACAAAAAAACAATTGACGATAAATTTCCCTTGCCAAACATTACCGACATATTAGATAAATTAGGACGATCTCAGTATTTTACGACTTTAGATTTAGCCTCAGGATTTCACCAAGTAGAAATGGATAAAAATAGCATAGAAAAAACAGCGTTTTCAACAGAAACAGGACACTACGAATTTTTAAGAATGCCCTTTGGACTAAAGAATAGCCCCCCTACATTTCAAAGAATTATGAATAATATTCTGAGAGGCATCCAAAATGAAACATGTTTAGTTTATTTAGACGACATTATAATTTACTCCGCTAGCCTCCAAGAACATATACAAAGACTTAAAGAAGTATTCGACAGATTACGCAAAGCCAACTTTAAAGTACAGCTGGATAAAACAGAATTTTTAAGAAAAGAAGTAGCGTATCTAGGGCATGTTGTTACACCGGAAGGCGTAAAGCCCAACCCAGCAAAGATTTTGGCAATCAAGAACTATCCAATACCTAAAACCACTAAACAAATTAAAGAATTTTTAGGACTGTTAGGCTATTATCGAAAATTTATTAAAAACTTCGCCAAGATAACAAAACCCTTTACTAACTGTTTAAAGAAAAATGCAAAAATAAACATAGAAAATCCAGACTTTATAGAATGTTTTGAAACATGTAAAAATATATTGACTAATGAGCCCCTTCTACAATACCCAGATTTTGAAAAGGAGTTTACTCTAACGACAGACGCGAGTAATTTTGCACTAGGAGCAATTTTAAGCCAGGACAAAAATGGAAAGGACCTTCCTATAGCGTATGCCAGCAGAACTTTAAACGACAGCGAAACTAATTACTCCGCGATTGAAAAAGAGTTATTAGCGATCGTATGGGCAACTAAACATTTCAGGCCTTATTTATTTGGAAGAAAATTTAAAATTTATACAGACCATAAACCTTTACAATGGTTATTTTCAGTTAAAGAACCAAATTCCAAGCTTTTAAGATGGAGATTAAAATTAGAAGAATATGATTATGACATAAGATACAAAAAAGGCAAATTAAACCAAAACGCAGATGCCCTGTCTAGAATACAATTGAACATTACTAATAAAAGGTCAACAAACACCCAACACACTGTAGAACCAGACCTTGATTTATCTCCAGCTGGATTAATCCAACGTTTCTTCCCGGAATTAAATGAAGATAACGAGTCTATGGTCGTACATTTCGACGCAACAGATAACGCCAACTTAGAGTACAATCAAGAAAGTGATAGTCAAACCGTGCACTCCAATTTTGAAGGAAACACCCAAATTGAAATACCAATTTCCGACGAGCCTGTAAGCTTTGGGAAAAATCAAATATTTTTGTCATTAGTAAAATATGAGCCAAAGAAAGTAAAAATTATAAAACTATTCGGAACTTCAAAAATTCGTTTAATAGTCGAAATATCAGAAAATAATTTTAAAGAAGACATAGTTAATTTTGTAAAACCATATTTGGTGCCCAAAATAAAATATAATCTATATTTTGAAGACGATTTTTACGAGAAATTTGCATCATGCGTAGCCAAAAATTTCAAACAAACTGAACTAAATTTGGTTAAGTGTAATAACAAACTCTTAGACCTAACTTCGGAAGAAGATACCCTAGAAACAATAAGTAATTATCATGTTAGCAAAACCAATCACCGAGGGATACAGGAAACATACGAACAAATTAAGCGAAGATATTATTGGCCTAATTTAAAATCACTAATCCAAAATTTCATAAATCAGTGTGACATATGTCAAAGAACCAAATATGACAGAATTCCCTTACAACTAGAAATGAACTTGACACCTACAGCTGCAAGGCCTTTCCAGATAATTCACATCGACACTATCTCTTTAGAGAAGAATGCGTTTATCAGCATTGTCGACAGTTTCACAAAGTATGCTCAAGCTTATCGCTTGGGAAGCTCTCAAGCTACAGAGATTGCAGACAAGTTATTAGATTACTTTGCGCATTTCTGCTTACCAACAGTTATTATCTCAGACAATGGAACGGAGTTTAATAACAGAATTGTGAAGGAGATATTAGACCTGCATAAAATCAAAATTCATTTTATCAGTACGCAAAACCCCCAATCAAACGGATTATGTGAAAGATTTCATTCCACCTTAATAGAACACATAAGGCTGTTAAATAATCAAATCGAATTTAAAAAAGACAGTATAATTAAGAAAGTCAAATATGCTATAATTGCCTATAACAATAGCATACATTCAGTCACAAAATTAACGCCGTGCGAAGTCTTATTTGGACACATAAATTCAAACAATTTATTAGATATAGATTTAGAAAAACAAATTGTAAATGACTACGTTTTAAACCATAAGGAAAAAACAAAAATACTTTACGAAAACATTAGGGATAGCAATCAAAGAATTAAAGAAAAAGTTTTAGAAAAAAGGAATGTAAACAAAGAACCACTTCCAGAAATACCATCTGAAGTTTATATAAAATCAGTTCAGAAGCAAAGCAAAACGAAAAACAGATATAGCAAGGAAGAAATAGCTTCGATAGATAAAGAAAGAAAAACTGGAAAAATAAAGCCTAGACATCATAACACAAAAGACAAAATACATTTGTCGAAAATTAAAAGGCCTAAGAAGATAAAAAATGTAATTAATGACCAAAATCCTTCTTGTTCATATTCGACACAATCAAATTAAAATCCCTACCATACCTTTGTCCACTAGTTCTATGCAAGAAACTTTATTAAACTTTTAAACAACATTGTTTTTATCAATTGTATGTGTTACAAACTTTTGTAATTAATTAAATGATATGTAACTAATTATGGTAATAAATATTGTTAATTATTTGAAATATGTTAATCACAAAAAGAAATGTAATTGAAGAAAATTAGAAACTATACTCTTAAAGAGATAACAAAACAAAAAGAATTCTTATAAACTAACTAGAATCCTTATCAAATCTATAACAGGCAAGTTGAATGTAAATGATGGTAAAAATTATGAAAAATTATATAAAACTTTTATTGTAATCAATGTAAATTTTGTAGAACAAAAATTAGATTCTGATAACAATTGTATATGTTATAAACATTTTGTATCTATCCTATGATAGAAAAGACTCATTATAAATTGTATTAATCAATTCCAAATACTTTTGCTCAGTTGAATTATAATGAACAGAAAATTAGACTTTAAAATGCTCATCATCAAAAACAATAACGCCTACAAACTACGAGGATACTGCGTTGGAAATCGCAGACAACCCATTTAACTGGATCTTGGAAATCAACCTTTGCCTGGTGACTTTCTCCAGTGAAGAGGACTTCAACCCATGCCGCAAATTGCCCTTTACGGAGGCCTATTCAGCAGCTTATATACTTCGCCCTCATCAGGAAGAAGAAGAAGACTTCAACCAACGCCGAAACTTCGCCAACCCCCGAAGTTCTCTTTAGGGATGGAGGAGTTATATAAACATTTTATGTGAACATTTCATAAATAAATGCGTGCTAGGAAAATTCCTGCTTACGCAGCTTTAGTATTATATAGGTGTGAGAACAGAGCCCCGGCAGTGTGTAAGTCGCCTCTGTATCGCACAGACGTTTTCCACTCCGATTGAGTGCATATCAATTGTATTGTTTTATTAAGTAAAATTTATGTAACAGTTTTCTAAATTAATTGTTTATTAAATTCAAAGGTTTGTAAAAATAAAAATCATTTTTAAAAACCTTTCTTGCTTAATATAAAACGTAACTTATATATATATATATATATATATATATATATATATATATATATATATATATATATATATATATATAGAATATCCATATTGAACAAAGGCAATGCATTTTTTATTCATATGGAAACTTACAAGCTGGGAGTTGCAAACACCAATTATAATCGGAGCTATTGTGTTAGAGCCTGTCAAAACAAGCAAAGAAACAGCGTTCAAAACAAACAAGTGTTTTGTGTGTATTTAATTTGGGTGGATACAGAGTTTGTAAACTGTTTTGTCTTAAAACATTAGATGCGTTAAATAAACAAGTGAGAAATGTTATTGTTAAAAAAACAACCAACAACAACTGGAGTGCATTTATGAGTTCAAAGGGGTAGGAAAGAGCCTCCTAACAAAATTCCAAACGAAAGAATTGAAACAATAAGGGAACATATAGGAAACATTCCCCTTTATCAAAGTCATTACAGTCGGGTAATAAACTCCAAACATGAGATATCTCAACCCTAATCTAAGCTTATCAAAAATGTATGATTTGTACACAAAGTTTTGCCAAGAAATAAAGAACATTGAGCCAGAGAAGGACAGTTTTAACAGAAACATTTTCGATACTGAATTTAAACTAAGTTCTCGCAGGTTTTAGACTGACCTGTGACAGATTACGAGTTAAGATAGCGCATGATACAAATGAGTAGAGAAAATAAGCAGAAACAGAAAAGGAATTACATTTGCGAAAAGCAGAAGCAGTTAAAAATGAAAAACGAAATACACCTAAGAAAATGACAAAGACAAAACATGCATTTGTTTCGATCTATAAAAGATGATGCTTACCGTAAATGTAATAAATTCTAAGGCTTACTACATGCGGCAGTTGTGGACTTACAACCTGGATATTCATGACTTACAATTCAAAACGGGGTATATGAACATATGATTTGAGGGGCAAACTGGTAGGCGCTGACAGGAGATAGCCTCCAGCGTTCTAAAATACATCACTAGTCTGCCTCCCTATTGTGGGGGGGGGGGCAGAATAAAAGCCCCTTGATTGCAAAGTTTTGGCTTTACATAGTTCAAAATACTAAAATTGAAACCGTGACTCATTTCTATCGTGACTCTGGTGTCAGAACATTCATACAATGAATGCGACTAAGATTTTGGTCTTATAGAGTTTAAAAACAAAAAAAAACAAAAAAAAAACAAACAGACATGTATGTCCCAAAAGACTGGGTAGCCTTGGTTGCAGCTTCAAGACGAAAGTTCATAGTAACAACGATGGAAGATAATGACTTCATTAAATCCAGCAATTAAACACTTTCCCCCAAAAACAGTAAAAAGAATACGAGGTATGCAAGTACTTCATTTTAAAAAGTCATCCCCAACCACCTTTTTTTACAAGACATCAGAAAGTATAGAGTCCTTCTAAGATTTATCAATGATTGCACACAGATCAGGTCGGGCTTCCTGCGCAACTTCCAGTTCTTCAGCCATTTCATATAAAATACTACACTTAAGAAAAAATAAATGAAAATCTAATGAATCATCTCCAATTTGTTACTCCAATCCACCATCAATTTTACATGGAGCTGTACGATAATACGACAGAAGCAACAACAGGAGTAGTTGAAGTTGGTATTGAATCTACAGTAGACAATGTTTATGGTGCAGACTTTGATGGTTAGATTATGTTCCATACAACGAGATTCCATGTACACTACTACAATGTTAAGATAAAATAAGGTGAACATTTTTATAAGTAAAATAAACTTCATTAAGCTACTGCAGTTGTTTTGTTTTGATTCCTTCTCAGAAGTCAACGGGTCTAAGGGAAGTCTTCTTCAAATTCAAGGGGTCTCAGAGAAAACGTGTTTTTTAAAAAAAATTAATATTATGAGAATAAAAAAATTTGTAACATATATTGAAAGTTAGAGAACTCAACAATATTGAGAAATAATAAAATCATGTTATTATCTTAATTGCCTTGGAATAATATTTTTTCAAATTATGACATTGAGTTAGTGAAAATGAGACAATGTCCACTTAGACCCCTTGTATTCTAGGGTCCACAAATATGATCAAGAATTAGTATATAATTATTTAAGAATAAATGGGGTCACTATATTTTCAAAAAGACTTACCCTCGTAGGTAAGTGTTGCTGTGCCTCGTATGTCTAACGTGTAATCTGGCTCTATAACAATGAAATCAATAAATTAGAAAATAAATTAAATATATAAGATTAGTAATTAAGTATTTATTAATAAAAGGGCTTACTTTATTTCAAAAAATACTTACCATCTTTAGTGTATATATTTATGTTATAATTCTTTGTGTATGGTACTAAACGGTTTTCATGTTCTATAACACACAAAACAATAGATTAGAAAAAAAACGGCCAAAGTTAAAGTAACATTGGTTGCAAGTGTTATGAAGTATTTTAGTGTAGAAGGTTAAATGAACTAATATAAAACAATTACCCTCTATCTCGTCTGTGTAGGAGCTGGAACATCCACAGCAAAACACTGCAACAAAAAAAGATATTGTTTTTACTATCTCCCAATATATTCCATTTAGATACAACAGATTTTTTTTTTTTTTAATTTCCTTTAAAAGGCCTTACAAAAGACCTGCAAATTAATAGCCCCATTTAAACTAGATTAAAAATCTCATTTGATGTACATTGTATAAGCAATTTACATTGGCGGTTGCACTTGAGGAAATGGGGGGGGGGTGACATTGGAGCTTCTCCTTATAACATGTATTAGTAAGATGGTTCCCTGTTAACAGCCCTAAAGCCTAATTATTATCAGAAAATACTCTACAACAGTAAAACTTTCTTCTGTTCTAAGTAGATTCAAAGAAATACAGTATCAGGCAAGCCATCGAAGATTTCATACGAAAATAATTATATGGTCTACTATGTCGGTAAACCACTGGAAAAAGATCTTATGCTCGAATCTTTACACACATATTCTTCTGTTCCAGGTATGCTCTATCAAATAGTCTCAGGCAGGCCATCGAATAGTTCGTAAGGGAAGTTCTATATGGCCTACTATGTGGGTAAACCACTGGCAAAAGACCTTTTGCTCGAATCTTTACACACATATTCTTCTGTTCCAGGTATGCTCTATCAAATAGAGTCTCAGGCAGGCCATCGAATAGTTCGTATGGGAAGTTCTATATGGCCTACTATGTGGGTAAACCACTGGCAAAAGACCTTTTGCTCGAATCTTTACACACATATTCTTCTGTTCCAGGTATGCTCTATCAAATAGTCTCAGGCAGGCCATCGAATAGTTCGTATGGGAAGTTCTATATGGCCTACTATGTCGGTAAACCACTGGCAAAAGACCTTTTGCTCGAATCTTTACACACATATTCTTCTGTTCCAGGTATGCTCTATCAAATAGAGTCTCAGGCAGGCCATCGAATAGTTCGTATGGGAAGTTCTATATGGCCTACTATGTCGGTAAACCACTGGCAAAAGATCTTATGCTCGAATCTTTACACACATATTCTTCTGTTTCAGGTATGCTCTATCAAATAGAGTCTCAGGCAGGCCATCGAATAGTTCGTATGGGAAGTACTATATGGCCTACTATGTGGGTAAACCACTGGCAAAAGCATTTATGATCTAGATTTTAAATATTTTCTTCTCTTCTAGGTATCTTCTATCAAATAAAATATCAAGCAGGACATCGTATAGTTTATATGCGAAGTACTAAATGGCCTACTATGTGGGTAAACCACTGGCAAAAGCATTTATAATCTGACTTTATACACATTTTCTTCCCTTTCAGGTATGTTTTACCAAATAGAGTGTCAAGCAGGCCATCGTATAGTTCATATGTGAAGTACTATATGGCCTACTATGTCGGTAAATCACTGGCAATATCCTTTATGATCTGAGCTTTACAAACATTTTCGTCTCTTCTATGTATGATCTATCAAATAAAATATCAAGCAGGCAATCGTATAGTTCATACGGTAAGTACTATATGGCTTACTATGTCGGTAAACCACTGGCAATATCCTTTATGATCTGAGCTTTACACACATTTTCTTCTCTTCTATGTATGATCTATCAAATACAGCATAAGGTAAGCAATCCAACAGTTATGGAAAGTATACTATGGCATAACATGTTGGTAAACCATTTGCAAAAGTCTTCATGATATGAGCTTTACATACGTTTTCTTCTCTTTAAGTTATTATCTATCAAATAGAGTATCATGCAAGCAATCGAACAATTCATATGGGAAATACTCTATGGCCTACTATGTCGGTAAATCACTGGCAAAAGTCTTTATGATATGAGCTTTACACACATTTTCTTCTCTTTATGGTATGTTCTATCAAAAACGTACGCTTGCCTCAGGCAAGCAATCGAAAAGTTATAAGGGAAGTACTATAGGGCTTCTATATCGGTAGGCCACTCGCAAAAGCCTTTATGATTTGACCCTTAGACAAATTGTCTTCTCTTCTAGGTAAGTTCTATCAAATAGAGTATCAGGCAGGCCCTCGAATGGTTCATATGGGAAGTACTCTATGACCTACTATTTCTGTAAACCACTGGCAAAAGCCTTTATGATCTAAGCCTTACACACATTTTCTTCTCTTATATGTATGTTCTATCAAATAGAGTATCAGGCAGGTCCTCGAACATTTCATAAGGGAAGTACTTTATGGCCTACTATCTCGGTAAACCACTGGCAAAATGCTTTATGATTTGACCTTTACAAACATTTTCTTCTTTTCTAGGTATGTTCTATCAAATGGAGTATCAGGCAGGCCCTCGAATATTTCATATGGGAAGTACTATATGGCCTACTATGTCGGTATACCACTGGCAAAAGCCTTTATGATTTGACCTTTACAAACATTTTCTTCTTTTCTAGGTTTGTTCTATCAAATAGAGTATCAGGCAGGCCCTCGAATAGTTCATATGGGAAGTACTATATGGCCTACTATGTCGGTAAACCACTGGCAAAAGCCTTTATGATTTGACCTTTACACACATTTTCTTCTTTTCTAGGTTTGTTCTATCAAATAGAGTATCAGGCAGGCCCTCGAATAGTTCATATGGGAAGTACTATATGGCCTACTATGTCGGTAAACCACTGGCAATATCCTTTATGATCTGAGCTTTACACACATTTTCTTTTCTTCCAGTATGTTCTATCAAAAGAGTCTCAGACAGGCAGTAAACTTCTGGCACTATGAGTTTTAGATGTAGATAATAACACTTAATCTCCCCTCTCGCGCTTAGGTTTAGTCTATTAGAGGGAAGACATCGACCAGTTCAGTGAGCACGGGTTTAAATACTTGATTTCCGGATATGTAATGTGTGCGATCTTAATGCGACATGTATTTACTTGATTGGTTTTTAAATATAGAGGGAAAGGCAATGAGGAGACAGAGTTTCACATTTGTGATGCTCCCACATGTATCGCAGGCTGCAGAAAGGCTAAACGATCGGAGTGCTCTGGGAATTAGGTTGGCAAAGTAACTAGAGGAATAGATCTCATAGAACGTTATAATGTAACTAAACGGGATTATGTTTTCATCCTACTTCCATGTTCGATGTTAGGATGTGTAAACCTTTACAATTAAATATAAACATAGTATAAAATCACAGAAATTCCTATACATATGTAAGTATACACACACACACACACACACACACACACACACACACACACACACACACAACCACACACGCCCGCACACGTACGCACCCACACACACACCCACACACGCACGCACACACACACACACACACACACACACACACACACACACACAGGTATACACTTAATATCAGTAAAGCAAAACTAATAATCAGAATATGAAAGAGAAGTGTAGCTTACCTTTCCGGAGGAAGTTCCAGATTCCCATTATTTTTTTATTTTTTATTTTATATTTTTTTTTTTTTCTTATATTTTAATTAATATAACAAAATTTTTATTATTTAAATTATAATAACAAATTATTGTTTTTGTTTTAAAGTGTTTATAAGTAATTTGAACTTTTTCTCTTTATGAAATATTTTTTGTTTCCAGGGATACATATATCATTGTTTAAAATAAAGCATTTAACACTTTGTATAAGATTTTATTTTGGGCTTTTATTTAAATGTTAAACTTGATAACAGACTTTTACCATGAACTTTAGAGTAAAACCTTTTTAAATTTCTTATTTTTGCAGACAGATGTTATTTAATACAATCCCTGTATTATTAAAATAAGTAATTTTTTAAAATTGTTTCACCCCTACTAAAAACCTATATTTAGGTGTTTTATGATTAGGTTTAGGTTGTTATCTGTAATTTAACATTTATTTATAATTTAATTTTGTTTTTTATTGGTTAAGCGATTTTTAGTTTTGATTTATATAAGGCTTAAATATATTGAAGATCCTAATTTAAGGTAGCAGTATTTATTACAGATGTTATTAAAAGCCCTCAAAGAAAATTTTGTACATGAACATTTACAACACACTTCTAACAATAAACTAAACATTACTGATCCAAGTTACAAAAAACATGACATTAAGCAGGAAATCCAATCCAGTTTTGTGCGATTTATAAAAGGTGACGACGAATATGCGTAGTTTGTTCTTGTGTATTGTGCTCAATTCAAGGTCAAGATCGTAATAACGGGTGCAAGGAATATTTTATATTCTGTTGACAGAACTAGGATGAAACTAAAAAATAACTAATATTTGAAGAAGTTATAAAAAATATTAAAAGAATAAATTAACTTTATAAACTTACTATTTTTATTTCCTAGGCACACTATCCCATCCATGTCATCAGCGTTATTAACTATATATGTAGATAAATATTTGACCTCAAACTTTGAGGAATCGTTAGAAAGTAAATCTAGGATTTCTTCATTGTTTATTTCAAAATACGAAACTCTTACAACAAATTTGAAATAAATAGAAATAGAAAGGGTAATCAACGTTATAGTATTTAAAGGATTTTTTATAGCCATACCACTGTCAACAACGAAAGCCTGAATGAGTAATTTTCAGAACTTATAAATGGGTTTCTTTAAAGGAGGTCTTAACGAATCAGGCCTTAAACTACGGCGCACAGCTTGACAAATTTAGAAGTCCTTCCACTCTTGAACGTTTTCATCAGTCCCAAGACCAGAAAATGTATATTAAACTTTATATGGCCCGATTTAAAGTGAAAAGTTGGTTTATCATTGCTTACATTGCCCTTATTTCATCCTTGCTTATTATTTTTGTATTTGAAAAATGCGGTCATATGTTTTCTATTAGTTGGTAATAATGTTAAATATAAAAGGGTCACACATTTTAAATTGTTCATTTCGCCAGCTTAAAGCATTTTGGCAGTTTATGTTTTATGTTATTGCTTTTTATTTTGTATTGTTAAAAGTTATATATTTTATTTTTCTATAGCTAAAGATAGTGATTTTTAATGAGGGTTTACATTTTGACCATTGTTAATATCAATAGTCATTTTCAAGAAATTTTACCAAAATTCAGTGTCAGAGGAATAATATGCTATTTTTATTTTGTATATGTTACAGGCAATGTATTCGGTCATGTATTCGGTAGAATTCCTAGTCATTCTATGCCTTGCCCAAACTTGACAGGCAAAGTATTAAACAAATTGTATTTCATACTTTGCCTGGACATTTCATACAATGTCCGCCATGACTCAGGCAGGGCTACAGGTAAAGGAGAAACTCTTCGTATAACTATCCCTGATGTTGATAAAGGAAAAAGATACCTTAAAAATATACTGGCAGTAGTTATTTAAGTGACAGAAGATGGTTTCTACAAACTTGGAACTGTGAACGGAGTTTTAAAACAACTGTATTCAATATCGCAGTTTACAGTATGCAAGAAGACCTATTAAAATATAAGATATTCCAGACCAAAAAACCCAACTTTGAAGTGCAGCTAAAGCCCAATCTTCAGGGAGCGACCAATGTTTCGTTAGATGCACCTACAACTTAAAAGTGTCAAACTAAAAAGTGTTCATGTGTAAAAAAAACAACAGAAAGTGTATTCAAAGCGTCACAATGCTCTTTCCTGTTGTAATAAGTAGTAAATTTCCTTTAATAAGTTGTCGGTTCCTAAACATTACTGAAATTGATACCAGCCAATTACCTTAAAATTTAAAAAGGTATTTTTCGTTTGCATTATTAGTTAAAAGATTGTAGTAGCATTCAATTTTCCTATGTAATTACATAGTGTTTAGTGTAAAGTTAATTTGTGATATATTTTACCTGATAAACTCTTGGCTATGTATATACTACCTAGACATTATAGGCGTATATAATGCCTAGGCCAACTATGTAAAATTGTACGAAATCATTCTCTTGTAAGATTTTGACAAAACTACTATGCAGAGTGTAGAATAAACAAAATAATAAATAGGCTACGACTCACAATTATAAAAACTTTATAAATCAGACACATTTCAAAGACAATATGTCATCATCTTCAGTGATGCTACACAATTGAAACTTAATTGAAAAAACTGAACATAACCTATATTTGGTCCGTAACCCGATCTGAGCATTGCCAAATTTACAACTACGGCTACTAATATATTTACATTGAACAACATATGATAACTACAAATATTCAATTTTGATGGACCTATAATATTAATAAAACGTAATAATAAAACAATATTTAAATACTTGTAAAAAGATAATATTTAACATTAAATTAATTACAATAATATTGAATTTTGAATTGGTCCTAATTCATTATTAACAATTTTATTTTTATTTTTATTTCTATTTATAAATAAAGTTTCCCATGCAACCAGTTCGTTACAATTTATCACATTTTTTAAAAGGACAACATTTTTACTTTTAAACACGTGTTTCTCGTCCAAAAACTTGGAAACATATTTTATATTTAACATAAAATAATTAATTACAATGACCGCTTTCGTATTAAAACAAAAATACTCGGACATGGTTCCAGATTATAGCAGTGAGCCTGATATGCTCAGTAGATTTATTACAATTTGTGATAAAATAGTAAATAAATTCTTTGTAGTTACAAATCCGGAAAATTTCCAAAATTAATTCCTCTTTCATTCGTCCTTTCAAAATTAAAAAGACAGGCGTTAGAAATTGTAGTAAGCTGAAATACGTATGCCTAATACAGATGCTAAATCTGTGACTAATAATCAACCATTTCAGTATTATTGTAAACAAATCCCAAAAAATAACCCAAATCAATTTAAGCAACTACCTCAAAAACACACTAATCTATTTGTAAGACAGAACTATGTACAAAACCACACAACACTTAAATCAAATCAAAATTATCAACCTAGACCAAATTATCAACCCACGCCAATGAATATGTCAACTTGTCAAACCGGAAACCCGATCGCAGAAAATAAATTGTATCACATAACGGGAAAGGCTTTTCATAAAGAAAACGAGAGTTATTCGATGTATCGGATAGAAGAACAAATGTTAAACACATCGATGACGGAACAGACGTTAAATATTTGTAACTTGAGGAAGATTGCAAAGAAACCCAAGACGAATACAATTCTTTAATTAACTTTATCGAAGAAGACAATACATGCAGATTTTCGAAGGAAAATGAAAACGCACATCTTTTTTTAGGACCTACCACATTAAAAAGAAATTTTCCATAATGGAAATAGAAAATGATTTACCTTATGTTTACGACCTAAGAACTAACCTATAAATTTTGATTGACACAGGAAGCACTAGATCATTTATTAAAAATTCGGTTTGATTCAATATTTTCAAGAATGTGCTGAAGCTAGAACTATTCGTAGTAAGTACAGCCCATAGGGTATCAAAAGAAAATTTTAGCTGAAATTTTAGAAAAGAAAATCGCAAAATGTTATTTATTCGATTTTTCTACAGACGTTGACTTCTTACTTGGACTCGATAATATAAGAGAATTGAAATTTAATTTGGATTTTGTAAACGGTAAATTGTTATTTTGTGACAAAAAGGTCCCTATACATTATTTTAACACAGAAGAACTAAACAAAAAAATAATAATAATACAAGTGCTGTTGAAAATAAAACTACATGCCGTTTAATTAAAGCTCGTACTAAACAAACAAAAAGGTAAAAATTCTCAAAAAGAACAACGGAGAAGGTATACTACCCTATAAAATACAAGACGGAATAGAAATACCATAATGTATAGCAAAAGTCGAAAATGGAGTAAGTTATTGAGCAGTAGCCAATAACACAACGGCAGATAAAACGTTTAGAGATCAAACCAATGAACATAGAACCGCTAAGTTATTTTAAAATTTATAATTTAAACAGTTATCAAGTAAGTGCTACAAATATAATTAAGTTAAATCACAGATATTATAAATTGAACTTTACAACGTTAGAACAGATCATATGAATGACGAAGAGAAACTGGAAATATTAAAATTAATTTCTGAATATTCTGGTTTATTCCACCAAGAAAATATTTGTTTGACATTTATTATTCAAGTTAAATACGTAATTAGGACAACTGACGAAACTCCTGTTTATACCAAAAGACTATAGATACCCAGAAATTTATCGAAAGGAAGTAGATAAACATATTCAAGAAATGTTTGCCCAAATAATTATTCGACCCTCTTTCTCACCTTGGAATTCCACGTATGGATCGTTCAAAAAAAAAAGCAGATGCTTCAAATAACCCAAAACTTAGATTAGCAATTGACTTTAGAGGATTAAATGCGAAAACTATCGAAGATAAATTTCCGCTTCCAAACATAACCGACATATTGAACAAATTAGGAAGATCCCAATATTTTAGTACACCTGATCTTGCTTCAGGCTTTCACCAAGTGGAGAAGCACCCGGGCAGTATATATAAGACAGCCTTTTCAACATAAACTGGACATTACTAGTTTCTGAGAATGCAGTTTGGACCAAACAACAGCCCACCTACATTTCAAAGGATAATGAACAACCTATTGCACAAAATACAGAACGAAACATATTTAGTTTATCTCGGTGAAATCATCATGTTTTCAACCAGTTTGCAAGAGCAAGTGTTAAGAATTAAAGAAGTTTTTGACAGACTAAGAAAAGCTAACTTTAAACTACAGTTGGACGGAACAGGATTTTTGAGGAAGGATGTTGCTTATTTAGGACACATAGTTACGCCAAACGGAGGAAAACCAAATCCTATATTTAGATCTGCACAAAATTAAAATAAATTTTATAAATACACAAAACAGATTTTATTCCACGATAATAGAACATTTAAGAATTTTAAATAAACAAATAGAGTTCAAAAAGGGCAATATAATTAAGAAGGTAAAATATGCGATGATAGCATACATTCCGTTAATAAATCAACGCCGTGTGTAGTTTTGTTTGGACACATAAATTCCAATAACCTACTGGCTGTAGATTTAGAAAACCAGTTTGCAAACGACCATAGAGAACAACCATAGAAAACCTGTTTTAGGCCATAGAGAACAAACAAAAACACCGTATGAAAACATTAGAAATGCTAACCAAAAAATTAAAGAAAATATTTTGGATAAATGAAATATAAACAAGGAATTACTTCCAGATACTCCAGTTGAGATTTATGTAAAGACATTACAAAAACAGGGCAAGGAAAAATCTAAATACAGCAAAGAAGAAATATCTTCCGAAACGAAAACAGATAAAATAAAGCCTAGACACCATAACACAAAATAAAAAAATACATGTATAAAAAATTAAAAGACCTAGGAAGATAAGAGACATAATTAATTATCTAAATCATTTTCCAGGTTCCTCTTTTCGCTCTTGGCACAGCCACAGAGTCAGCAGTTATTAAAGACATCACCAGCAACCTCGGAATGAACCCTATAGACTTCTGGCCAGGCAAATTAGAATCCTCCTACCATACCTTTGTCCACTATTTTAATGTAAGAAACTTTATTAATCATTTAGATGACATTGATTCCTATTATTATGACGTATTACAAACTTTTTAAATTAACTGCTGCAATTGTAACGGTAGCCTAACCGGTAATGAATATGTAACAGAAAATGGTAATAAAATTAAAGGTATGTTTAATTATTTTAGATAAGGTAACCATAGTAGAAATGTAATTAATGAGAAATAAGAAACTATACTTTTAAAAGATAACAATAATTAAAGAGTAAAAAGAGGTCTTATAGCAGGATTAGGATCCGTTATCAAATCCATAACAAGCAATTTAGATGCATATGATGGTACAAAATATGAAAAGATAATTAAAGATATTGAGAATGAGCAAATTAAAATAATTTATCAACTTGAATCCCAATATTCCTTTAGTAACACTATTATGAAAGAACTTAATAAAACTTTTAACATAATTGATGAAAATTTTGGAGAATTAAAGAATAAATTAAATATTGTGAATCATAACGTAAATGACTATGTTGAGCTAGAAAAGTTTAGAAGTATTTTAAACCAATTGAACTTTTTATATAACATAATGTTACAAGTAATCACAGATTTGGAAAACCCTCTTACATTTTGTAAACTCGTAGTTTGATCTCAACTCAAGAGCTACATGAGGAATTAAGCCAAAAATATAAATACTCTAATAAAAGATTACCTTGAGAACCTAAAATAGAAAATATGTGGGAATTACAGAACATGATTAAAGTTAATTGTAAATCGGATTCTGAAAAAATTGTATATTTTATAAACTTACCTATTGTTGAAAAAACTTATTTTAAATTGTATAAATTGAATTCCATACCTACAAAATAGGAAGCAGTTTATGTACCAATAATACCAAAAGTAAGGCAAATGTTTGTATTTTATTCTGTAATTTTAGGTGTAGACAGTAATTGTAATGGTAAAATAGATTCCAAATACTTTTGCTCATTTGACCTTTTAACGAACCACAATTAGATTGTGAAACGTCCATCATTAGAAATAACAATTCCAACTGCGAGTATACTGCATTGTAAGTCACGGACAACATAATTAACTGGATCCCAGAAACCATTACCTGGTGAACTTTCGCAATATACAGACTCTAGAAACTATCTGCAAAAAAGCAACTACCACTGTCACCCTTCAAGGCATATTGCAAATAAAAGCTAATAATGATTTTATTTTCAACGACATTAAACTAAGCCAGGAGATCATCTTATACTCATGGACAAGTCCAATTTAAAATTTACAATGGATAAAAGGTCAGAGTTTAGGTAAAATTTAAACGCTAGCCATTGGACAGTTGGACAAAATCAACACTGAAACCATGTCTCATATTAATCCTACTCTGGGAGTAACCTATCATATTAGTTTTTTGTTAGGCGTAAATTACCCTTAGACCGGTCACTACCAACATACTTAGTCATAAACCTAAGATTATTATTGACAGAGTGGGCAGAGACGAGCGCAACGCGGTAGATATTGAAGGCATATTTCCAGTGTTAGGCAGTTTTCTAACCACATGAACTTCGTTTTACGTCTATAACGATATGCGGAACATATATTGTTAACCTAATTTAGTTGAAAATGTCCGAACCTAAAGTTAAAATAAACTTTAGAAAAACCTACAGATACTTAAAGTTTTTGCACTAAGCGTCTTTCATCAGTATGAGTTGATCGCTAGAAAGCGTCGGTGGCTGTTGTTTTAAAGGCACGTCCTTTTTCCTGCCACGTGGCCAATAGGTCTGAATGTCTTCACTGGCGGTATGGATTCTAGTAGGATGTCAGACGAACACTAATCGCAAGAGAATGGCTATGTTGAGGGCTTAGACACTTTGCAGGCACGCATCTGGTTATCCGAGAAGCCTCTCTCCCTCCAAGAGAGAAGAATGAGGTCTAAGGTGTTAAAAGTAGGTATTTTGTTCATACTAAAATTGCCCAGGCTGTGTTTGCAGTCCGAATAACTGTGACCTGTTTTTATTATGTGGATAAAAAATATAAACACTTAATAAGACGTGTCGATGTCAAAGCTATGTCTGTGTGTGTGTTTATGAGTGTATGTATGTGTGTTTGTGTGTGTGTGTGTGTGTGTGTGTGTGTTTGTGTGTGTGTGTGTGTGTGTGTGTGTATGTGTGTGTGTTCGTGTGTGTGTGTGTGTTTGTGTGTGTGTGTGTGTGTGTGTGTGTGTGTGTGTGTGTGTGTGTGTGTGTGTGTGTGTGTGTGTGTGTGTGTGTTTGATGTGTGTGGGTTTGTGTGTGTGTGTGTTTGTGTGTGTGGGTGTGTGTCTGTGTCTGTGTATGTATGTGTGTATGTGTGTGTGTGTGTGTGTGTTTATGAGTGTATGTATGTGTGTTTGTGTGTGTGTGTGTGTGTGTGTGTGTATGTGTGTGTGTGTATGTGTGTGAGTGTGTGTGTGCGTGTATGTATGTGTGTGTGTGTGTGTGTGTGTGTGTGTTGCGTGTGTGTATGTATGTGTGTTGTGTGTGTGTGTGTGTGTGTGTATGTGTGTGCGTGTATGTATGTGTGTGTGTGTGTGTGTGTGTGTATGTTTGTGTGTGTGTGTGTATGTGTGTGTTTGAATGTGTGTGTGTTTGTGTGTGGGTGTGTGTCTGTCTGTCTGTGTGTGTGTGTGTGTGTGTGTGTGTGTGTGTGTGTGTGTGTGTGTGTGTGTGTGTGTGTGTGTGTGTGTGTGTGTGTGTGTGTGTGTGTGTGTGTGTGTGTGTGTCTCTGTGTGTCTGTGTCTGTGTCTGTGTCTGTGTCTGTGTCTGTGTTTGTGTGTGTGTGTGTGTGTGTGTGTGTGTGTGTGTTTTTGTGTGTCTGGTAAACGAACAAAGAGCATGACAAAACTGACAATATGTATGCATGTATATGTGTCGGGTATAAATCCATAACAAAAATGGGAATTTTTTTTCTAGATCGCCATATATAAAAGTTTTATTTGGTTTTTGTCATTTCTCGCCTCCTATATGAAAAACCAATAAGTATTTCGAGCTTAGAATAAATAAATGAGTTCTATATCCTGGGTAGGTTGGAAGTATCCTAAAGATTGTAAGTAAAAGTTTAATTTTTGTCACGAAATATCAACAAATACGTAGAGGATGTTGAGGATTTTGTTATTTAAATCCTTCCATTGTATTCCATACCTGGAAGGTTTAGAATCCATCGTCTTTTTAGTTAAAACGAAATAAAAATAGGAATTAATCAAATATTTTATGCCTGGCTTTATCTGTTAATTTCGATAGTTATCTTCTAATGCTGCAACATGGAAGCTTTAATGTAGGCCTAACCAGGTGACAACAGGGACTGTATTTTCCTGCTTGTGTAAGGGTTATATATTTTTTCCTTTTCATTGATCTAGTACTAACGTTTCTTATAATTCAATGGTTTTAATTAAATATAACATAGTTTTAAATAATAATATTTATTAAATTCAATAGTTTTAAAAATAAGCATTGGTGTATGTTCAGGCAATGAATGGCCTCTAGGACTGGAAACTAACAGTTACTTGTATTTGGATTGCAAGAATAGATATTTATTTTTCACTTTTCATACTGGCAATATCGTTTTGATAAAATATCTTAATTTATTTCGATTAAAGTTTAATTTTTATGAGTAGAACATTCATAAGTGTACAAGTACGTCATTATTCTACGTATTATAGAAGTGATCATACCATGTCCATCTCGTGTTGCTTGATATCCTAACTAGTAATCCTTCTATACCGAGTACTCTCTCTGTACAGTACTGTGCTTTGGCGCTGGGTTGGCATCCGTCTATTAGTCTAACTAAAGATCTCTACAAAGCTTTTGCTGTTAGCTCCGTCGTTGGTATTGTTTGTGGGGCAACAGTATAACCCAGGTGACCACTGTCGGATGTAATTCTTTTGTCTTCTTTCTTGAGTTATCTAGAACCATCTTTTAACAAATTTTATTCTTTTCTCTATTTTTACTTTTCTCAACCGCACGAAAAATACAGTTCAAATAAAACATCGTTTATTTTAGTAGTAGTTTCGTACTGAAATAAAAATCTGTTCAAAGACGTAAAAATGTTAAAAACCTTCACAAAAAATAATTTTTTTTAAAGAATTATGCTTCATAAAATTATTTCATAGTCTCTTTTAATTTGTGTTCTACAGAAAGTTCCAAGGGCATATCTATTTAAACAACCTTATGTATTGAAACACGATTACTTATTTTATTAAATACTATAAAAGAGCCAGATCAACGTTCTCCATAGATAAAGTAAACAATTGCCTTCAATAATGTCATTTGATTTCAGTCATTTTTGGAATCTGGCTAATGATAACTTTTGTTCAATATAAATCTTTCTTCTTTTAGTTTAAGATATATTAAGATTTTTACTCATAAATCTCAACTCTTGTACAATAAATAAGCTCATAGCCGTTGTGGCTAAATATGGCCCGCGGGAATTTATAGGCGACGTATAGTTCAGTTATTAAGAAAGCTCCTTAAACAGGTTGATGTGGTACTCAGGAAGCACAATCTCATTTAAACTTTAGGTACCGTTTGTGTCAAAGGTTTGTCTCTGAGGTATATGCCAGCCGGAAATAACTTTGGGTATTTTATAACAAAACATCCGGTCGGGGTACAGCTTGAAAAGGGCAATTTTAAATTTAGAAATGGGAACACATTTTGTTATTGTTAACGATCATAGAGAGTTATTTTAATTTTACCTAATTTGAATTACATTTTTTCAATATCCAAAAGTTTTTTGTACGCTCTGACAAATATCATTCCAATATGATGGCCTATTTGTCAGATTTATTTTCAGGTGGATATAGTCTAAAAGTATTTTTCTAGCCAAGGCCGAAGGGACTTTTAGGATTGAATCCTCACTTTTTTCAGTCAGATACTTTTGTTTACATGATAACCGGAATGTACTACTTAATCTTCTTTTAATATCGTATTGGCCAAGTAAGGCAGCTACCCGGGCTCTTAGACAATGTTAATACCTAGTATACAATTTTATTTATTTTAAGAAGCTGTTTCGTACAGTTCTTTTTGGGTTTAGCTTTATATCAACAAAATTACATTAGAATCATACAAGTTTTTTTCTTCATTTTTGGTTTTATTTTTACGTCTTCATTAAAAGTGTTTGTTGATCTTTTCAGATGTGATCATTTTTAAAGGTATACTGTAATACCTTTTTTTGTCTTAAAGTTCTTTATGTTTTATTATTGTTTTGTCTCTCTGTCTTTCTGTTTATTTTTGTTCTTATTGTACACCTTTTTTTCAAATTTGTAGCCTAAGCTATTGTTTTGTATTATAATATATTACCACAGGTTTTTATTACTTATATTATTTATTACGATCATTGTGCAAATATAATCATTACTTTTGTAATGCCCAACGTGTTTGATGAAATATTTGTAAACTATTACTTCAATGGTAACGGATTTTTTAAAGACGTTTTTGTGCCTACTTTATTTTGTATGCACCAGGTTCCTTTTTCTGTAAGAACTTCTTATAAAACTATTTTTTTAAATTATTGTAGAAATATTGTTCGACGAGGAAACAGAAGCTTTCACAGAGAGAACAGTACCCGGAAGTGCTCAACGGTCTATCACGTGACAAGCAAACAATAATCTGTAGCTTTATTGCTTCCCGATAACACTTTGCCACAGCCGGACTAATAATCACGGTGGAATAGCTGTCAGATATAAAAGTGTTCGTATCTAGGAGGCAGATAACGTAAAACGTACTGAACCTGGGAAAGTGTGAGATTGCATAAAAGTATGGGAAGTAAAAGCGTAAATTAAACACAAATGTTAAACATATTAATTAGGGATGGGCCGATTCCTAAAATTTTCGATTCCGATTCCGATTCCGATTCTAAAATTTTCCTTTCGATTCTCGATTCTTTAGTCGATTCTCGATTCTCGATTCTTTCAAGTTATATTAGCTTACATGCTAGTTCTCTAATAATTAATTTAGTCAACATCTTGGTCATATGGCAAAACCTTTTAAAAGTTCTGTTTTAATGTAATAGGCTACACAAAACCTTCTACCGTGAGAGTGATATCTGTCTATAATATAATTTATTAAGGTTAAGTTTCGGAGGAATAATACAGTGTTTCTGTTATCCGTCTATTCGCTCAACCGTCATGGCCACGGTTCCGACGGTGACGGTTAATCGAGTTTTTACTGTACTTTTTTGTGTTTTGTTCTGACATTTAGTGAGAGAGAGAGAGAGAGAGAGAGAGAGAGAGAGAGACGAGCGATGTCAAACGACTAGAAATGGTTACGATCTTGATTGCTGTTGCTTCATAAATAATAATATTTTCGTTTACTTTAATCATTTAATTCATTCAAATCAACTAATACATAAATAAGACATAGTTGGTAATTAATTATTTTTCCACACAAATATAATAAATTTTGGTAATAAATTTTGTTTGGTAATAAATTAATCCACACGCATATTTTAATAGTTAACAAAATAGGAATCGGAATCGACACTTTTATGAATGAAGAATCGAGTATCGACGATTCCTCGATACCACCTAGAATCGACGATTCCTGGAATCGAGAATCGGAATCGGCCCATCCCTAATATTAATAATAAATATTATATTTATTATAATAAACAAATAATAACAGATAATAATAAATTGAGTTAGTGGTCTCAAAATCTTCTAACTTTGGATATTTTTATTTTAACCCGATGTACATTTCGGTTACCAAGAATCTATTCTCAGAGGCTTAGCAACCAAGACTCATATTGGTTGTTGGTCTTAAGTCTTAATTTTTATGCCAACCAATATGAATTTTGGTTGTTAGGCCAACCAACGTGAGTCTTGGTTGTTATGCCAACCAACTTAAGTCTTGGTTGTCATGCCAACCAACTTGGGTTTTGGTTGTTATTCCTCTAAGGATGGTTACTTGGCAACCGAAATGTACATGAGGTTGAAATAAAAATATTAGTGGTTAGAGGTTTTTGAGTATTATTTAACCATATTTTGTTTCAAATAAATAATGAAAACATATCTATGTACATAGTTTTACTTCAACCTGTTATAATCAAGAGAATAAAGACTTAAAGACAAGCTTCGTGTCCTGGAGGCTGTAATGGCTGCATGTGTAATAGAACACTCTAGAGTGATTATCATAAACCACATCGGCCTTGAGTGTGTATTCACATTGAATGTGTTTGATTCTAGCAATCTAACGTATAAGGATCAGATTCTTTGTGAAGGAAGACTGCTTGGTGACGATGTAGCGGCCCAAAAATGTAGCTCCAATGTTTGGATTTTCATTCCGATATTTTCAACCTATGTTTGGATTTATTATAAAGAAACTAATAATAATGAAAATTGTATATTTCAGTCCAAATATATGTACGCCTTTGTTTATTGGCGTATTTAAATTGTATAGTAAAGAGTTAATTTAATTATGATTGATGAAGAAATTATAATTTCAAATGTATTAATTTTGTAAAAGTTATTACATTATATTAAAAGTGAATTATAAAAGTATTACAGTATGAATCAAGCGTCATTGCTCTATAAAAATTGTACAATTTTTTCTTATACTGTAGGCCTATATCCAACTGTTGGGGAAATGAGTAATTTCGAGAGTTATAGATAAACATTTTGTGAGAAATAGTTTGGCGTTAGATTTTGTATTCAAAACCTGATTATGTTAGGTCTATAACAATTTTGAATACGTGACCCACTAAAAATTCAACATTTAACCATTAGCTTCGTCTCATTTTATTTTGTAAGCTAACAGTATCTCTTTATTGCGTTTTGATTATTGTTTTTCACAAGTTCTATTGTTTTTGCCGTTTTATTTACGACATGTAATGGAATTATTTTATAATCTACAATAGATTCTCTATTAAAAGGCAAATTTTCTTAATTGTTTGCTCGCTCTCTTATCTAGTTGACCCGTGAGCTTATCTATACGCTACGACGTGAACACAGATAAGGCAAGACATGAGCAGTGACGTCATGAACCAGAATGACGCGCATCTTATCAGTGTAAACAACATACTTTGGCGCGCCAAACTGTGACCTAAACGTTTTGACTTTGGGCGAATTATTTCACTCATAAAATACGTCATCTGTTTTAAAATGAAAATCCTTTTCCATGTTGGTGAATTTATGGGTAAATGGTGAGGTCCGAAGACCTGGTTGAACAATTTTGAATAGAAAACGTGGTGCGATAGTGATTAAATGGAGTAATTTCTTTCTTGTACTGAGACCGACTGTTTTTACAGGAACAATATTTTTTTAGATCCTTTTAACGGACTTTAAATAAACGTCAAGTTTATTAATTATTGTATATCATTATCTTCATAGATGACAAACTAAACCTGTATTTCTAAACTTAAAACTTGTGCTTTGATTTGAATTAACGAAACGGAAGTTTTTTTAATAGCATGACTAAGCTAAGTGGCGCACCTGAACAGCCAACCGTTGGCAACTATCAATGAAACCGTCTTCAAAAGACTTGTTTGGCAATCATTGTTTGAAGCTTTCCAAGTCGTAGTGGGTAAACCACCTTTAGTATTTAAATAGCAGTGTGTTAAATATAACACTCACTTACCAATTGTTAGATAAATGTTTTTAGTTTTATTATTTAATCAAACATTTCCTTTATTTGGGTAAGAAAAGTAATTGCACAACGTTTGTAGAGTAAGGAGTAACTGACGTTATGAAGTGAAAATTATATTAACACAATCCTAATTAATATAGGCCTAATTGGAAATGAATCAAATGAAAAACCAAAGTGAGTCTATTCAAGTTAATAGTCATAGATTTGAAATAATACAAGTTTTTCTCACTTTAAAATACACACAAAAATCTTTTAAATCAAGGCTGTTTTTATAACGCAGACCACTATGTTATACTACGTGATAAAATAGCACCACGTTTCCTGTTAAAATAAATTTAGTTATAAATAAAATAAAAAATAAATAAGGTTTACTGGCTTATGCTAACTAAGGACAAATAAAATGGATTATATTTTCGTAAACGTTTTTGCATCGCAGCAAGAAAAAGGAGGCAGAGTTTCACTCAATGCATGAACTATTTACCTCTTACAGTACTCATTTATTTTTTGTACGTAGGCCTATAGTAGTTGTTTCCAAAATTTCTGGGTTCTTATGTTATTCTGTTAGGTTTATTACAGTTTGACTTGAATTTCACTCTTTAGCAATAATGGTGTTGAACGTGGAATTTTAAGACTTTAAAAGTACAACAAACTAGCTGTCGAAACGTTGTCATAATAAAAATTGATGCTCGGCTCTCTAATGTGGCGTAAAAAAAATTCCATTTACCATTAAAGAGGTTTATGCTGGTAAAAAAACATGAATAACAAGTCTATCATGACTGGTAGCTACTTGGTACCTACATTAAAAGTAACCATATTGTAATGTAATACAACTTAGTGAATTGTTTTCTGTATAACTTGATTTCATACAGTTTCGGGTTTGTTGAAAGTAAGCTGATTTTAAAATTGGATCCACCTACGATTTCTGACCTCTAGAAATCTCTTGGTGTTAAGGGTAGGATAAGGGTAAATAAATCAATACCATTGAGATTAGGTCGAACCATCGCACTTTAAGGGTAATTGTGACAAGCAGCGAGTGTGAAGTGTAGTGGGAACGTGTAAGCCTAACTCACAGAATGTGCACTGAGTGTAGTTTGAACTGTTTGTATATTTCGTTTTGTTCGTTTTAAACATGCTATCCTTAACTAGCTTGTGTGAAATTACTGGGATTAATGATATGTTTGTGTAGTCACGGTTTGTGGAGATGAGGTGTTTAGCAAAGTTTGAGTGAGTTTTATGGTTTGTGAGTAGTTTAATGTGGTCTTGGTAATCTGGCTGAACACGTGTCACGTGAACTTCCTGTTTACCACAAGTACGCAAAGAATCTAGAGCATGAACGGAAACTTAGTCTATATAAATCAGATGAATTATATGTATAACATTAGTGTGATATTAGATATGAAATGTTTATTGAGATTTGTATGGATGAGATAGACTGTTTGCCACAAGTACGCAAAGAATCTAGAGCATGAACGGAAATTTAGTTTATATAAGCCAGATAAATTATATGTATAACATTGGTGTGATATTAGATATGAAAAGTTTATTGAGATTTGTATGGATGAGACAGACTGTTTGCCACAAGTACGCAAAGAATCTAGAGCATGAACGGAAATTTAGTTTATATAAGCCAGATAAATTATATGTATAACATTAGTGTGATATTAGATATGAAATGTTTATTGAGATTTGTATGGATGAGATAGACTGTTTGCCACAAGTACGCAAAGAATCTAGAGCATGAACGGAAATTTAGTTTATATAAGCCAGATAAATTATATGTATAACATTGGTGTGATATTAGATATGAAAAGTTTATTGAGATTTGTATGGATGAGACAGACTGTTTGCCACAAGTACGCAAAGAATCTAGAGCATGAACGGAAATTTAGTTTATATAAGCCAGATAAATTATATGTATAACATTGGTGTGATATTAGATATGAAAAGTTTATTGAGATTTGTATGGATGAGATAGACTGTTTGCCACAAGTACGCAAAGAATCTAGAGCATGAACGGAAATTTAGTTTATATAAGCCAGATAAATTATATGTATAACATTAGTGTGATATTAGATATGAAATGTTTATTGAGATTTGTATGGATGAGATAGACTGTTTGCCACAAGTACGCAAAGAATCTAGAGCATGAACGGAAATTTAGTTTATATAAGCCAGATAAATTATATGTATAACATTAGTGTGATATTAGATATGAAATGTTTATTGAGATTTGTATGGATGAGATAGACTGTTTGCCACAAGTACGCAAAGAATCTAGAGCATGAACGGAAATTTAGTTTATATAAGCCAGATAAATTATATGTATAACATTGGTGTGATATTAGATATGAAAAGTTTATTGAGATTTGTATGGATGAGACAGACTGTTTGCCACAAGTACGCAAAGAATCTAGAGCATGAACGGAAATTTAGTTTATATAAGCCAGATAAATTATATGTATAACATTGGTGTGATATTAGATATGAAAAGTTTATTGAGATTTGTATGGATGAGATAGACTGTTTGCCACAAGTACGCAAAGAATCTAGAGCATGAACGGAAATTTAGTTTATATAAGCCAGATAAATTATATGTATAACATTGGTGTGATATTAGATATGAAAAGTTTATTGAGATTTGTATGGATGAGATAGACTGTTTGCCACAAGTACGCAAAGAATCTAGAGCATGAACGGAAATTTAGTTTATATAAGCCAGATAAATTATATGTATAACATTAGTGTGATATTAGATATGAAATGTTTATTGAGATTTGTATGGATGAGATAGACTGTTTGCCACAAGTACGCAAAGAATCTAGAGCATGAACGGAAATTTAGTTTATATAAGCCAGATAAATTATATGTATAACATTAGTGTGATATTAGATATGAAATGTTTATTGAGATTTGTATGGATGAGACAGACTGTTTGCCACAAGTACGCAAAGAATCTAGAGCATGAACGGAAATTTAGTTTATATAAGCCAGATAAATTATATGTATAACATTAGTGTGATATTAGATATGAAATGTTTATTGAGATTTGTATGGATGAGACAGACTGTTTGCCACAAGTACGCAAAGAATCTAGAGCATGAACGGAAATTTAGTTTATATAAGCCAGATAAATTATATGTATAACATTGGTGTGATATTAGATATGAAAAGTTTATTGAGATTTGTATGGATGAGATAGGCTGTTTGCCACAAGTACGCAAAGAATCTAGAGCATGAACGGAAATTTAGTTTATATAAGCCAGATAAATTATATGTATAACATTGGTGTGATATTAGATATGAAAAGTTTATTGAGATTTGTATGGATGAGATAGGCTATTTCCCAATTATTTACATTTATTTACTAAAGAATTTGGTTAGTTTATATGTGTTAGGGATGCCTTGTGAGTGTTACTCATTTTGTAGATTTATTGAGTAAATGTTAGGTATAGGGTTTTCAGGTTTATATTTTACACCGTACCACAGTTTAACAATTACTGAGGCGGTGTATCAATGCACGTATGAGTTGAGATATAGCGTTTTATGTGACAAACACTTCAATAGCCTGTATTACACATTGATTACGCTTTCACTGGTGCCGTTATGTAATGATACACTGTAGTAAAATATAATAGACATCGTATAGTTGACGCTTATTTTCTAAACTTAATAAAACAAATTTCTAAACAAAAAATAAAAGCCAAACAGCTATCAGATACAGCATTAATAACAATACCAACACATACAATAACCCAGGAGTATACAAACTAAAGTGCAACTACTGCAATAAGTTCTATATTGGACAAACAGGCAGGTAGGTCTTTTGCCGAAAGATATAAAGAACACAAAAGGGCACTGCACACTACTATTGAATCCACCTTCGCAAATCACCTCATGGACACTAAACACTCATGCAAAAGTATGGAAAATAACATGAGCATCCTCCACACATGCAACAAAGGCCATAAATTAAACACACTAGAACAATTTGAAATATATAGACATAGCAACACACATAAAAATGACATCTTAAATGAACAAGCACGGCACAGATAACACATACTTTTCGATCACATCACTTATAACTTTCAAAAAAATGGTACGAGGAAGCACAACAGCAGCATTTCTAGCGGCAAAAATACGAGGCTGAAGAAGTCGTAAGACGAAAACGTTTCCTCCAAGTGTAAGTTAACAATTAACAACGTTTAGTTAACAAATGTCTGGTGTCAAGTAATAACAAAAGTGTAATTTGTAATTTACAAACAGCTCGTTATGAACTGCAACAAGATTTCGATAGTTAATTACTTATTACACTTTTGCTATTACTTGCGACCAGACTTTTTGTTAACAAAAAGTTGTTAAATGGTTAACTTACACTTTTAGGAAACGTTTTCATCTTACGACTTCTTCAGCCCCCAAGGAAAACATTTCCTCCAAGTGTAAGTTACTAATTTAACAACCTTTAGTTAACAAAATGTCTGGTCGCAAGTAATAGGAAAAGTGTAATAAGTAACTAATTAGAGCTAGATTCGTTGTTGGCCTATGCTGTATAAAATTAATCCTAATAAACCAAATTAATTTCAAATGGTAAAGTAAATAAAATCTTTAAACGGCCAACAGGATTAACTATGCGATAAATATTTAAAAAATGATCTTAGTATTGCGCGAACAAAAATGTTACTTTGTTAGCAAAGAAAAATTAGTAAAAATAAATTTTACTCTTTTTTTTATTTTTAGCATATTATCGTTTTAGTCCATTTGAGAATAATTTATTATTGGCTAAAGTGGTTTCAATCATACTTTTACCATGTGCTGTTCATACTGTCAACAACACAGACATTGTTTGAGATATTTCAAAGTACTTTTACTAACTACGTTGCACTAGCCGCCGACCTTATCACTCCACCTACTGAAATATTGTCGAGTACTTCAGTAGATTAGGACGTCTAGAAAAGCCTCGAACTTAAATACAGTTTAAAAATACTAGCATTGGTGTTAAAAATATTCTTAAACTATTTAGAAGATACCAGCATTGAATGGAAGAAATATTTGTGCTTAGTCAAGTTAAGTCAAGCTCATGAGTCAAGTTTATTTGTTTCATAATAAAACTAACGCACGCTCAAAACAAATACTTATATTAAATCATACGCCTTTCATTGAACAAGTCATTTTCGTTAACTTTTAACATTATATGCAGTTCTAATAATTAATGATGATGATGATAATAATAATAATAATAATGACGATGCTGACGACGATGATGATGACAACGAAGATGAATACGCTGACGATGAAAATAATGATGACGACATGACGATGACGACGATGATAATGATAATGACGACGACGATAATGATGATGATGACGACGAAGATAATGATGACGACATGACGATGACGACGATGATGATGATAATGATGACGACATGACGATGACGACGACGAAGATGATGACGACATGACGATGACGACGATGATGATGATGATAATTACGACGACGATAATGATGATGATGACGACGACGACGACGGTGATGATAATGATGACGACATGACGATGACGACGACGATGATGATGATAATGACGACGACGACGCTGATAATGATGACGACATGACGACGACGACGATGATGATGATAATGACGACGACGATAATGATGATGGTGACGACGACGATAATGATGATGATGACGACGATGATGACGACATGACGATGACGACGACGATGATGATGATGATAATGACGACGACGATGATGATGATAATGACGACGACGATAATGATGATGATGATGACGACGACGTCGATGATGATGATGATGATAATGATGACGACATGACGATGACGACGATGATGATGATAATGACGATGACGATAATGATGATGATGATGACGACGACGATAATGATGATAATGACGACGACGATTATGATGACGACGAAGATGAATACGATGACGATGAAGATAATGACGACGACATGACGATGACGACGATGACGACGATGATGATGATAATGACGACGACGATAATGATGATGATGACGACGAAGATAATGATGACGACATGACGACGACGACGACGACGATGATGATAATGACGACGACGATAATGATGACGACGAAGATGAATACGATGACGATGAAGATAATGACGACGACATGACGATGATGATGATAATGACGACAACGATAATGATGATGATGACGACGAAGATAATGATGACGACATGACGACGACGACGATGATGATGATAATGATGACCACGTAACGATGACGACGACGATGATGATAATGACGACGACGATGATGATAATGACGACGACGATAATGATGATAATGACGACGACGATAATGATGATGATGATGACGACGACGATAATGATGATAATGACGACGACGATAATGATGATAATGTTGACGACGATAATGATGACGACATGACGATGACTACGATGATGGTGATAATGACGGCGATGCTGGTGATAATGACGACGACGATAATGATGATGACAATAATGACGACCATTCAACGTAATTAGGTAGTGTACAAAATTGCACATAATTAAAAAATATTATTTACTCTTTGTTATTAAGTTTAGAAAATAAACGTCAACTATTCGATGTCTATTATATTTTACTACAGTGTATCATTACATAACGGCACCAGTGAAAGCGTAATCAATGTGTAATACAGGCTATTGAAGTGTTTGTCACATAAAACGCTATATCTCAACTCATACGTGCATTGATACACCGCCTCAGTAATTGTTAAACTGTGGTACGGTGTAAAATATAAACCTGAAAACCCTATACCTAACATTCACTCAATAAATCTACAAAATGAGTAACACTCACAAGGCATCCCTAACACATATAAACTAACTAAATTCTTTTGTAAATAAATGTAAATAATTGGGAAATAGCCTATCTCATCCATACAAATCTCAATAAACTTTTCATATCTAATATCACACCAATGTTATACATATAATTTATCTGGTTTATATAAACTAAATTTCCGTTCATGCTCTAGATTCTTTGCGTACTTGTGACAAACAGTCTATCTCATCCATACAAATCTCAATAAACATTTCATATCTAATATCACACCAATGTTATACATATAATTTATCTGGTTTATATAAACTAAATTTCCGTTCATGCTCTAGATTCTTTGCGTACTTGTGACAAACAGTCTATCTCATCCATACAAATCTCAATAAACATTTCATATCTAATATCACACTAATGTTATACATATAATTTATCTGGTTTATATACACAATATCAAGAGCACAGTGGTACAATATATTACAATAAAAATATTGAAAAGAACCCCAATACCACAAAAATAATCAAAAATAACAAATAAAACAAGTTACTTAAGATTAAACCCTTATGTACATTTCGATGACCATGTCATCATCATCAGAGGGTCTTGTTACAAAACACAATCTAGCACACAAGAAGTTACATTCTAGTTTCATTCTAGTTTGTAACTTCTTGTGTGCTAGATTGTGTTTTGTAACAAGACCCTCTGATGATGATGACATGGTCATCGAAATGTACATAAGGGTTTAATCTTAAGTAGCTTGTTTTATTTGTTATTTTTGATTATTTTTGTGGTATTGGGGTTCTTTTCAATATTTTTATTGGTTTATATAAACTAAATTTCCGTTCATGCTCTAGATTCTTTGCGTACTTGTGGTAAACAGGAAGTTCACGTGACACTTGTTCAGCCAGATTACCAAGACCACATTAAACTACTCACAAACCATAAAACTCACTCAAACTTTGCTAAACACCTCATCTCCGTAAAAACCGTGACTACACAAACATATCATTAATCCCAGTAATTTCACACAAGCTAGTTAAGGATAGCATGTTTCAAACGAATAAAACGAAATATACAAACAGTTCAAACTACACTCAGTGCACATTCTGTGGGTTAGGCTTACACGTTCCCATTACACTTCACACTCGCTGTTTGTCACAATTACCCTTAAAGTGCGATGGTTCGACCTAATCTCAATGGTATTGATTTATTTACCCTAATCCTACCCTTAACACCAAGAGATTTCTAGAGGTCAGAAATCGTAGATGGATCCCTCCCGAAACGCCGTTATTAACTGTCATTTCAAAAGTAAGAGCAACTCTTGGCAAATGACTACATGTTATTTTATTAAAAAATGTACAATATTTTCTTCCTCACTTAGAAATAAACTTTATTTATTGAAACATTATTCTGTAAACGTAAGATTCTTTTACTTTACTATACCCAGTCAGGAACGTCATAACATATAGTCTTTTCTGTCGGTCACTCCAACATCTGCCTGTCACATTTTTTAAAAACACAGTCTTAGAATTGAATGTACGTATCTATGATAGAATATCTACTCTATAACCTAACCTATGCTGTTCACGGAGACGTAATATTGAGCACGGGTTTAGCTCCTTAGACTATTAATTTATAAAGCATAGAGAATAAAATGTTTGACAGTAAGCTAAAATATTAAAGCGTAGGTTACAAAATGCCTACCCTATCACCTAACCTATTCTGTTCGCAGGGACGTAATATTAAACACGCATTTTTCCCATAAATTGTTATTCCATTAAGTATAGAGAAACATAAAATGTTTGACAGTAAGTTAAAATATTAAAGCGTAGGTTACAAAATGCCTACCCTATAACCTAACCTATTCTGTTCACGGAGACGTAATATTGAACACTGGTTTAGCTCCTTAGACTATTAATTTATAAAGCATAGAGAATAAAATGTTTGACAGTAAGTTAAAATATTAAAGCGTAGGTTACAAAATGCCTACCCTATAACCTAACCTATTCTGTTCGCATGGACGTAATATTAAACACGCATTTTTCCCATAAATTGTTATTCCATTAAGTATAGAGAAACATAAAATGTTTGACAGTAAGTTAAAATATTAAAGCGTAGGTTACAAGATGCCTACCCTATAACCTAACCTATTCTGTTCGCATGGACGTAATATTAAACACACATTTTTCCCATAAATTGTTATTCCATTAAGTATAGAGAAACATAAAATGTTTGACAGTAAGTTAAAATATTAAAGCGTAGGTTACAAAATGCCTACCCTATAACCTAACCTATTCTGTTCGCATGGACGTAATATTAAACACGCATTTTTCCCATAAATTGTTATTCCATTAAGTATAGAGAAACATAAAATGTTTGACAGTAAGTTAAAGTATTAATTGTAGGTTCAAATATCCTCACATTCAAATATTTATTCGTTAACTAATTATATTTTTCCAATAAATGCAATGATAGTTAGCAGTTAGTCAAAACATTTTCCAAAACAAAATATACCTGGTGACGTAGAAAGTACTCAGAAACTCGGAATAAATAATAAAACTTGGTTCTGACTTGCTGGTCCAAAATAATAATAATAATAAATAATAAAACTCACTGGTCCAAAAATAAAAAATACAACTAAAAAAGACAATTTTAAAATCAGCTTACTTTCAACAAACACGAAACTGTATGAAATCAAGTTATACAGAAAACAAATCACTAAGTTGTATTACATTAAAATATGGTTACTTTTAATGTAGGTACCAAGTAGCTACCAGTCATGATAGACTTGTTATTCATGTTTTTTTACCAGCATAAACCTCTTTAATGGTAAATGGAATTATTTTTACGCCACATTAGAGAGCCGAGCATCAATTTTTATTATGACAGCGTTTCGACAGCTAGTTTGTTGTACTTTTAAAGTCTTAAAATTACACGTTCAACACCATTATTGCTAAAGAGTGAAATTCAAGTCAAACTGTAATAAACCTAACAGAATAACATAAGAACCCAGAAATTTTGGAAACAACTACTATAGGCCTACGTACAAAAATAAATTAGTACTCTAAGAGGTAAACAGTTCATGCATTGAGTGAAACTCTGCCTCCTTTTTCTTGCTGCGATGCAAAAACGTTTACGAAAATATAGGCCATTTTATTTGTCCTTAGTTAGCATAAGCCAGTAAACCTTATTTATTTTTTATTTTATTTATAACTAAATTTATTTTAACAGGAAACGTGGTGCTATTTTATAACGTAGTATAACATAGTGGTGTGCGTTATAAAAACAGCCTTGATTTAAAAGATTTTTGTGTGTATTTTAAAGTGAGAAAAACTTGTATTATTTCAAATCTATGACTATTAACTTGAATAGACTCACTTTGGTTTTTCATTTGATTCATTTCCAATTAGGCCTATATTAATTAGGATTGTGTTAATATAATTTTCACTTCATAACGTCAGTTACTCCTTACTCTACAAACGTTGTGCAATTACTTTTCTTACCCAAATAAAGGAAATGTTTGATTAAATAATAAAACTAAAAACATTTATCTAACAATTGGTAAGTGAGTGTTATATTTAATACACTGCTATTTAAATACTAAAGGTGTTTTACCCACTACGACTTGGAAAGCTTCAAACAATGATTGCCAAACAAGTCTTTTGAAGACGGTTTCATTGATAGTTGCCAACGGTTGGCTGTTCAGGTGCGCCACTTAGCTTAGTCATGCTATTAAAAAAACTTCCGTTTCGTTAATTCAAATCAAAGCACAAGTTTTAAGTTTAGAAATACAGGTTTAGTTTGTCATCTATGAATATAAATATTTATACAATAATTAATAAACTTGACGGAAATTTAAAGTCCGTTAAAAGGATCTAAAAAAAATATTGTTCCTGTAAAAACAGTTGGTCTGAGTACAAGAAAGAAATTACTCCATTTAATCACTATCGCACCACGTTTTCTATTCAAAATTGTTCAACCAGGTCTTCGGACCTCACCATTTACCCATAAATTCACCAACATGGAAAAGGATTTTCATTTTAAAACAGACGACGTATTTTATGAGTGAAATAATTCGCCCAAAGTCAAAACGTTTAGGTCACAGTTTGGCGCACCCAAGTATGTTGTTTACACTGATAAGATGCGCGTCATTCTGGTTCATGACGTCACTGCGCATGTCTTGCCTTATCTGTGTTCACGTCGTAGCGTATAGATAAGCTCACGGGTCAACTAGATAAGAGAGCGAGCAAACAATTAAGAAAATTTGCCTTTTAATAGAGAATCTATTGTAGATTATAAAATAATTCCATTACATGTCGTAAATAAAACGGCAAAAACAATAGAACTTGTGAAAAACAATAATCAAAACGCAATAAAGAGATACTGTTAGCTTACAAAATAAAATGAGACGAAGCTAATGGTTAAATGTTGAATTTTTAGTGGGTCACGTATTCAAAATTGTTATAGACCTAACATAATCAGGTTTTGAATACAAAATCTAACACCAAACTATTTCTCACAAAATTTTTATCTATAACTCTCGAAATTACTCATTTCCCCAACAGTTGGATATAGGCCTAAGTATAAGAAAAAATTGTACAATTTTTACAGAGCAATGACGCTTGATTCATACTGTAATACTTTTATAATTCACTTTTAATATAATGTAATAACTTTTACAAAATTAATACATTTGAAATTATAATTTCTTCATCAATCATAATTAAATTAACTCTTTACTATATAATTTAAATACGCCAATAAACAAAGGCGTACATATATTTGGACTGAAATATACAATTTTCAATATTATTAATTTCTTTCTAATTGCTTCAAAAAATCAGTTAATATTTGATAGATTTATATTTCATTTATAATTGCAATGAATGAATTATATCTTCATTCATTTAGTTCAATGAATTCTGCAACTATAGGCTACTTATAATGAATTTCCTTGCGCCACACTGAATGTTGCTTTCTTGCTGTTTACCTCTGAATGTTCTTAGATAAATAAAATGTCATCTTGGTAAAGTTAGTCTAAGCAAATTCGAGATCATATTTAAAATGCTTTTTAATTTTAAAATCTAATTCCGACTAAAACAAAAAATTTTAATTGTTTAAGAAACAGTTAAAAATATCACAAATTATACCTTTTTCCTACAAGGGAAGATAATCCATGACCGTTTGACTTCAAAAATCCAAAGTTTATCTGGAGGCCATCAATCACGATATATACTCGTACTTTGTTTTGAATGACGTGGGATTTGTTTACAAGCAATGTCTTTTTAAAAAGGCTGTTGTGGTCAATTATTACGTATAAACTAGAAGTTAATTTAGTAAGAACACGCGAAGATGGAATCAACAAATGGTAGTAAGAACACTTGTTCTTTTGATAAAATCTAAAGATTTTCAAATCAAAATGTCTCTTTATGGTATAAAATAGCTATCCAGAGCTCAAACTGACCAATCTGTGGCTTAGAGTTCAAATCCTGTTTAAAAAATAACCCTTATCGTTCTAAAATGTTTGAGGTAGGCTATTGTCATTTTTTAATGAATTCCATATTGGTTGTTTTTTTTTAAAGTAACTCTTATGCGTGAAAAATATTGAGTGTGGTATTGTCGTAGTATGTTTATTCACTTTTATGTTATTAGTGTATAAAATTATCTTTTACTAGTGTCGTTTATTCCTAATTTCTGGTTTAAACAATTATGATAAAAATTTGAAGTTTTTTAGAGTTCGTAAGCGGTTTTAGAGAGCGGTAATTGAAACGATTTGTTTGAACTCTCTGGTTATAGATTGCAAAACGCAGTAACATTATGGTTATCATTGTGGACGAATTAAAGTACGAAGCTGAATTGGTTATTAGGGCCTATTGTCTAAATTTTAAACGTTTGTTATTAGACACTATAAAACTGAGTTTCTGCAATCTAAAAGACACTTGTGTATTTTAAATCTCACTATCCTAAAGTGGGACAAGTTTCGTTTGTTTGCCTTAAAAAGATTAATATTATTATAATTACGGTTTTAGATACAACTCTGTATGTGCTTTAATAATTAATGACAAGTATAGGCTATAGTTATCATATATGTTTAAAAAATCATTATTCTAGAAAAAACCAAGATTACACAAAAACAACAAAATATCGTGCAAACATTATAATATTCATAAAAGATTTGTTTTTTGTTAATCTCAAAGATTTACCTAACTTTTATTAATTTTAAAATTAATGTAGCTACAAAAAAATTAATTTTTATGTAGAATAGAAGTTTTTTTCATAAAAAAAAGAAATTTACAATAAAAAGGTTTTAGAAATTACTAAGAACTAGGTTTTATTATATTGAATTGTAATTTTTCTATTATCTATCGGTAATACAGATAGGTTTTAGAGTTGACTTACTCAAACAAGCAGCACATGCTGGTTACTAAAACATTAGTTGTCAACGAATCAAATAGGTTGCGCTAGAGTCATTAGATGTTCCTACCATTATGTATTATTTATGTACTTTGTATAAAATTGTTTCCTTATTGAACAAATAAAAACAAGATTTATTCATTTAAATTTGTTGATGCAAGTTTTAAAGATATATACAAGTTTTAAATACATACTAAATAATAGAAATTAAAAAGAAAATACAATATTTTTAATTTATATCTCTTAGGTTTCTTTAGCTTAATTTGGCATCTTAGTTTCTATAGCAACAATGAAGTAGCAGTGAAAGGTTATATTTATTACATATTTCAAATCTATTTTGCGCAGTTCAAATAATACTGTAGTTGTTAACATAACAAACAGTAGTTTTAACTTGTTTGGCATAAAAACAATGGTGAAATTAACAAATGATTTTGTAATAAAGTCAGTCCACAAACTAAAATCAACAAAAAGTTCAGATAATAAAGATGAAAAAGTGTTAAACAACTTAACACATCTATGTTTAAATGACAAATGTATAGATAAAATTGTAAGTAGTTAATATGATAGTATATTCTGGTTTGTAAACTTAAAATAGAAATAGAAAATTTACTTAGGACTTTAATTATTGAAATAGTAAATTAAAAAAAAAAAAAAAAAAACGCTTTATATGAAGAACAAAATGAAAATTTCAATATAATGTTTTTACAGTACAGAAGTACTTTTGATTGTAGCTAGATAGAACTACTCCAAAATATTTGGGTTATGTTTTTAAAAACCTACATGCTTTGACCAAAATGTCATTAATATTCCCATTGGTTTTTAGTGTTTGCCAATATTTGTCTATGTTAATTTTTTAGGTATTTGTTGTGTCTTACCTTTGCTGCTTTTTGTGAAAACTTTTTACTGATAGTTTTATTATAAAATTATTTGATAGTGTTTTGAAGCTATTTTGAAAAGGAAATACATTTATGCTATGCCATTTATGCTACTTTCAGAGTATGATGAGAATATACAAAATGCTGGCCCATATTTTATTAAATAGAATTGGTATTAAAATGAACCAAAACTTTTGTATAAGTCAAAATCAAAATGTTTACTGAAACCTAGTTGGAACCAGAACCTGTGGATAAGTCTGTAAATAGGCAAAATTAACTTACACTTGTTTGTATTATCTTGGCAAAAAACCACTACTTACTGATTTACTCTGCATAATTAAAATTAACTTTGTTAGGCATGATAATAAGGGCAATTATTTCTATAGGCCCAATTTATTATTAGTACTAGTTTAATATGAGTGTTGTATTTATTATATTTGGCATGTTCTCAGGATTTATCTGCCTAGCGTTTTACTACTTTTGTATTTATATTAATGTCTGTTGGGTTTTCTTAGGTTTTCCAGTGAATTGAGTTTACGATCAAATTTTTTTTAAAACTTGATCTTACTAATATACAGCTATTCCCTGTTCAATACGGTATATACATATTTGCCTAGGGTAGCATTTACTTTGACTTTGAATGAAGAAGGCTGTTTAAAAAGATGTGATTTAAGTTGACAGTGGAATGAATTTCCTTTTAAGGTTATCCTTATTCAAAGTTGAATAAATGTTTTTTTAGAAAAGTCTACATATTTTTTTAAGTATATATTTCCATATGATAATTTTAATAGTATGTAGATATGCTATGTGTTTTTCTTCTTTGACTAAACAGTTTTTGATTTTTTAAGCAAGACTTTAAATGTTTTAACAATAAATTTCTATTTATACAATTATGGTGGCATTTGTTTCATAGTTAGCCAAAGATTTTCAATTGAGATTAAATATGGGGAACTACTATGACAACACTTTAATATTTCCCATTTGTTTCATAGTTAGCCAAAGATTTTCAATTGAGATTAAATATGAGGAACTACTATGACAACACTTTAATATTTCCCATTTGTTTCATAGTTAGCCAAAGATTTTCAATTGAGATTAAATATGGGGAACTACTATGACAACACTTTAATATTTCCCATTTGTTTCATAGTTAGCCAAAGATTTTCAATTGAGATTAAATATGAGGAACTACTATGACAACACTTTAATATTTTCTTATTTGAAAAATGTCACGATGGTTTGGTACCAAATCTTGTAACACTCCATTACCATGTGGGAATTTTGAAATTGGGACAAAACTTTTGACTTAAAATTTTTGATTTATCAATAACTTTCTAACATACCATACTTTTTACATATTAGTACCAATGAACCTTCAATGATATTTGTCTGAGAATGTTTAAATGATGAATGGATATGAGGTGGTGATGTTTTTTTATCTGCTACTTTTCAGATCCATGAACCTCTTTTCCCCAGAATATTAAAATGTTATTTATCGAAAAATCAAACATTTTCCCACTCTTCAACAGTTCAGTTAACATGTTCTTTGATCAACAAGAACAGTTTTTTTTGCATATTGCTGGTGCCAAAACATTTCTTTACCTGGTTGATGAGCTTTCTGTTGAGAATCAAGGAGTTGTCTAATAAATGTCACATGTAAATTTGTTTCACTCTCTGATGTCTATTAATTTACACTCACAACAGTTAATTTTGAATTCACTTTAATTTTTCTCGCTGTAATTGACCCAATGTTGTAGTATTGTTTTTTTTTTACAGTGACATTTTCCTTTTATTTCTGGTGTAAAGGAACCAGTTTCTTGAAATTTTTAATAAATAGCATTCACTGAATTAATTACATGCCACACTCAGAAGCTTTTGGGTGTTTGTCATGCCATCATCAAAAATAAAAACAATTAAAAGCTTTTTGAGATTAAATCCATATAACAATTACAATTTATTGGAAAGCCAATCACAAATAAAAAGACAGATTTTGTAATGAAATATATGTTTATGAACAAACTGCTATTTATGCTAAAATATTGCCACCTAGACAAAGAGCAAACTTACATCATAGAGACAACTTACAGAATGGGTTTGCAGTGTAGCACATCATAGAAATTTACAAAATTCTTTAAATTGCACATTATGGACAGTGTTTGTATAACATTTATTTAATAGTTAATTTTATAATTACTTGACAATAAACAACATAAAATTTAAAATAATATTTGTTGATTCTATCTTCATGTGAGCTACTAGTTTTCACTAAACACTTGTAAATACTTGAATTTTGTAGTCCATTACGTTCGGTGAATCTTATTAATCACTTAAACAATAGTTTATGACAATCCGAACTTTAAATTTTTGTAAATTTTTTAAAACTTACTGAGACAGAACGTTTTCGATTGCTATGTGCCGATCTTCATCATTGTCTTCTCTGATTCATGAAGACAATGATGAAGATCGGCACATAGCAATCGAACTGTTCTGTCTCAGTAAGTTTTAAAAAATTTACAAAAATTTAAAGTTCGGATAGTCATAAGTTATTGTTTAAGTGATTAACTTGTAAATATTTAGAAACTTGCCTATAGTAGCACTTATATTTGTTGAGGACGGCCGTTTCAGGAGATGTGTCCCATTGTCAACTCAGACCGTAACTGATCTCAAGGTTTACGTAGTTTAGGGTATTAGGGTGGGGTTGGGATATTATGGTGGTGTGAGTGTATTTTGTATTAGGAGTTATGATGTCAAAAAGTGTGTGTGAGTTGTAATGAAATTGTGTATTGAGTATGTGTGTGGGGTGTAGTTTGAAGTGTCTGTATGTTTTGTATTGTTCGGTTTTGTAGCGTTGGTTATTTCTGTGTTGCTTATGAAGAATTTGTAGGTTAGATGTTATGTCTATATAGGCGAAGTTTGATTGGTAGTTATTGTTTGTTAGTGCTTTTACATGTTTTTGGTAACTTGTCTAGAAGGACCTCCCTGTTTGGCCTATGTAAAAACTAGGGCACGAACTGCAAGTCAGTTTGCAAACTCCAGTGGCGTTGTAAATGTCGTCGATTTTGTTGTTGGCTTTAAATTGTTTATTGAGAGTGTTGTGTGTGGAGTAGGCTATTTTGTAGTTGTATTTTCGTAGTGTGTTGGTTAAATTGTGAGTTTTGGATGATCTGTATGGAATTGATAAGTATTTTATGGGATTGTCATGTTGTGTGTTTGTATTTGGGTTATTAGGTTTATTTTTTAGGCGGTTGTATAATTTGTCTATCATTCTTGTGTTGTATCTTGTGTAGTTTGTGCTATATGTTTTATGGTGTTTAACTCCTGGTAGTGTTCTTCTTTGTCTAACGATGTTTTAAGCAGGCGATGTATCATGGTGTTGTAAGCGGCTAGTTTATGTTGGTGTGGGTGGTTTGAGGAGCTGTGAATGGTCGTATTGGTAATAGTGGGTTTTCGGTATATGTTGAATTTATGTATTTGTTTGTCTGTACATTTAATTGTAAGGTCTAGGAAGTTAAGAGAGTTTTGTTGTTCTGTTTCGATGGTGTATGTTAGTTTTGGGTGTATGGAATTTAGGTGTTTTAAAAATATGTGTGCTCGGTGTGTGTTACCTTTATATAATGTTATGATATCGTTGACAATCTGTACCAGTAAATTATGTTATCTGAGTATTTGTTGTAGTGTATAAAATGTGGTATTGTTCAATATGGTGTATGAATATTTCTTCTAGGATGGAGAACCCATAGGTAGGCCATCTTTTTAGTTGTAGAATGTGTTATTGTAAATGAAGTAATTTTGAGATGTGATTAATTTTGTAAGGTGGATGATTTCGTCTTTGTGTGTATGTGGTGTATTTGTGTCTATAAGCATGTTTTTGAGGATGTTGATGGTTTCTGGAATGGGGATGTTGGCATGGGCGCCGACTTTCAAAAAACTTTGGGGGGGCTCGGGGCTCAATTATTCTGGAGAATCCGAGGCCCCAGAAAATTTTAAAATTTCAAGAACTCTTAGAACCATTTTTAGACTATCTTTTGCACTTGCCAAAAGATTATTAACCTAGTTGTTTTTGACTTGTTTATCTTGAGGTTTTTATAAACAATGATACTTATTTGAATCACTTGGCAAAAAACTACTACTTACTGTATTGTGTACAATACTACTCGTCTGATGAATAATACAGTAAGTAGTGGTTTTTTGCCAAGTGATTGATATAAGTATCATTGATTATTAACCTTTTCGCTGGCGCTCTTTGTGTTACGAAACCTGGCACGTAGCTGCCCGTGACGGCAAATAAGCGTCGCCTGTGCTACGCCTACAATTTTAAAATACACAAAAAAAAATGAATTTTTGAATTTTTTCGAGAAACAAAAAGTTGATAATCGTGTTCTACACAAAAAAAATTCTATAATTTGGTGAAAAAAGTACCTAAAAAGAGTACTTACGATAACGGCATAGTATATCTGGCCCGTGACGGCAAATAAGCGTCGCCCGTGCCGTTATTAATTTTTTCATTACAAAAATGGAATATGAAAAAAATAATGTCATTCGTGTTCAGGACTTAGAAATATATACTAAATATATATATAATATATATATATATATATATATATATATATATATATATATATATATATATATGTATATATAAACGACAGAGCTAAATCTTCAAATACAATAAAATGTGTTTAGATGTTGATAAAAGAAAAACAAATAATAAAAAAAATCAAGAATCTACTTTTTGTTGAGCGTTTAAAATTTGTTTGAAGGCGTTTATTTTAATTATAAATAACAAAATTCTGAAATAAGCAGTTACGTAAAAACTAAATTATATTACATACTGCATGAAACGTCATTGTCTATAACAAAATCTTAAAATAAAAAATCACATGAAAAATTGAACATAGAATATAAAAGAATTTGAGGTTTTACCGGAAACTAAAGTTTATCCTTAGAAGAGTGCAAAACAGGATCGTCTGACAGGATTGATTTTAATGAAATCGTTGATGACTGGACGAATGTCTATTTCATCCAAAATATCTTGGTGGGCATGAGTAATTGCTAAATTATTAAGTCTCTTCTGTCCCATCGTAGCTCTAAGGTATGTTTTGAGGCGCCGTAGGGCACTAAACGAACGTTCGTTAGTTGCTGACGTTACCGGCACAACTTGTAGCAGCTTCAGGCCTTTTACAAGTTCCGGTAACATATTTTTTACACTGGGTTCTAGTACAAAGAACTCTCTAACATCGTGCAATGTTTCAAGTTGCAGCTTCTTCTGTTTCGAAATGTCACTTAACATTGATAGATGTAAGAGTAATCTATCAGTGTCCAGATCATTTTGAAAAAACTCTTTAGAGCGCGTCATATCGCTTTTTTGTCCTTTGCTTAGAATGGACAGACACTCCCTTTCTACAGCAATCACTTTCAATAGTCCTGTTGAGTCGAACCTGCTGGTAACACAAGATTTCACAGTTTCACAAGTTTCGATGTAGATCATTTTGAAAAATTCAACTGGTGTGTTGAATATGTGGGGTGGGCCAGCCTCCTTATTTTCGTACCGTTGAGGAACGCGGCGTTTTCGTGCTAGTTCCGGTTCACCTACTGATCGTGGCTTCGCTTTTAAACAAAAAGTCCAGAAGTCTTCAAATCCTCCACGCTTTTCTTCCAAAATACAGGCTAGGTTTATGAACATATCTTCTAAATCAGTTACACCCAAATCAGGTGATTGAACTTTGCGATTTATGTCTTCCACTGGGTTCATTACATGGCAATAAAGCTGTAAAAAAAAGTAAGTCTTGAATGTCAGCATCGACTCCAAACAGCCTGCACATTTATAACCTGCGTCGTTCTTATCCGAGGAAGAGATGGTTTCGAACAACTCTAGAATATTTTCATAATTGTTCAATAGTTGCTGCACACTTGACGCTCTCAATGTCCATCGTGTTGGGCAAAGCGGTCGAAGTCCTACTTTATCGTTTAAGCTGGTATTCTTGGCACGGCTTACACTTCTGAATATTTCCATCCTTTTGGGGGATTCTCTAACGTTATTAATTAAATCCTTTGCAAGGCTCATAATGTCTCTCATATAAGTAAGATAACGAAGACTGTCTTCAACAGCTAAATTAAGACTGTGGGCAGTACAGTGAACGTAAATTGCCTTATCCTGCACGTTGGAAATTAACTTTTGCAGTCCGTTGAATTTTCCGCTCATATTAGAAGCACCATCGTAGCACTGCCCTCTCAATTTTTCCATTGACAAATCCAAACGTAAGAGGATGTCTTGGACAATAGCAAACAGAGTTTGAGATTCGGTGTTTGTAGTTTCATATAATCCGATAAAATCTTCATTGATGCTCAAATCATCATTTACTGTCCTAATACAAAATGATACCTGTTCGTGAATTGAAACATCGCAAGTTTCATCCACCATTATTGAAAAGTGTTCACATTTCTTAATTTTAGCTAAGATCGAGTGCAAAACAGACTGACCTAGCAAATCAATTATTTCGTTCTGAATATCGTGGGATGTCCATTTATAGCCCGAACGATTTAGCCAGTCTTTTAGTTCTGGGACATCTTCTTTCCTTAGTTCCAATAGTTGCAAAAAATTTGAGTTTATATCTTCATGCCCTCTAATTGCTAGCCCTTGTCGGCATAGCAATTTCAAAGTTGTGAAAATAGCAGTTAGCGCTAAACGGGATTTTTTCATATCATTATTCATTTGCTCATTCAACTGGGAAGCTACGCTTGAGTTTGAAAAAGTTGACAATTTAAGAACACCTTCCTTGTGTACATTTGTAGTTTCATGAATGCGAAACTTTTCCAAGGCCCTTTTCCAGTTTGAAAAGCCGGCAGAAGTAAACGCATCTTCTTTCTTTAAAGTAAATTTTATAAGTCCTTTCGTTTCTGCCTCTTTGCACACTTTACAAAATGCTTTATCAGTTTGTACTACATAATCTAACCAAGAATATTTAGTCAACCATGATTTCTGAAAGGATCTTCCCTTACCGACGATCTTTTTGTTGCTGCTCAAATCTAAGTTGTTACTGGCAGATGTTCCAGGTACAGGTAATTCCAGTGCTGGGAGTGGAGTTGCGATCCCATCAATACGTGCCTTTTTAAATACAAACTTATCGATATAGTATCACAATAATTCACTTTTCACTGCTCACACTAAATCACATCAACATAACGAAACGTGACGAGAACTATGTGCAAACGGAACTGATTGCAAGAGCCGACTGCCGCGGAAGTAAAAACTAAAAACCAAGAATAATAGGTAGGTTTGTTAGTTGTCAGAGCGCACTAGGAACAGGTGTCGGTAACTCATCCCCTAATTCAGCCGGGTAGTCATGCCTTCAACGCAGTGACCTTGACAAAAGTCACGTAGACAATCTATTTTTATCATGCTGATTGGCGACAATAGAGCTACGAGTTTCGGTGTTTCTTTTATAATGCTTTTACTAACTAACCATCAATTGTAAACACGTTTTATGAAAATTTTACTTAATAAATTAAAGATGTCAAGAATATTCTACTGTAATTTAAAACACTTTCCTTTTCCAGATACTTCATAGATGCTTTATCCTTTGAAATTTTGGGGGAGCTGTGCCCACCCAATGTTTTTTTTGGGGGGGCTTGAGCCCACCCACGCCTTATGGAGTCGGCGCCCATGGATGTTGGTATATAGATGTGATATATCGAAGGAGACTAGACTTTTTTTTATGACCAAACCTTATTTTTTATTGTAACCACAAGTTTTATAGCTATGTTTTAAAATAGCTGTATTTTATTGTAACACAATAATATTGACCTAAAGATTAAATGCTAGAAAATAAAGATTCTTAACCGGTGATGCAGAAGAACCTAAACACTAACGTGAAACCAAACCTTATTTTCACCTTTACCTCAAAATTTACAAGACTTCTATCATTTGGTTCTGAGACCAATATTTTAAACTATTGTAGTCTAAGATAATACTTTATTTTATAAAGCAACGTTTACTTCATACAACTTTGTGTGTGTTGTTACATTAAAGTAACTATTCAAGTTTTTCAAATTTTAACCACTATTAGATCTGTGGTTAAAATCTATGATAATCTCTTTTTTGAAACGTATTTTTCTTTATTAACATATGTGAAAAGAAAAAAAAATCATAATTGTAGCAGTGTTGAGTATTTCTGTTAAATGATAATATCTTTCTTTAGCTTACTCCTAAATTTTAATTTGCCTCTGATAATGCAGTAGGTGTTGAATTTGTAACTAAACTATAAATTTAAAGTTAATGTTAATTATTAATTTGGGTTTTAATTTTTACCAGAATGTTAATATTTTATTCAAATCATAATTTATTTTGATTTAATAATACAAAGCTGTAAATCTATTTATGTAAACATAAACTGGAATTAAAAGCACAACATTCTAACATATACTAAAAATATAATTAAATATGATTTTAATTCATGATTTTTAGTAACTACATGATTTTGATTTCAGGGTGACATATCAGAGTTGAAGAACGTCTCTGTACTGTACTTATATAACAACAATTTAATAAAAATTGACAACTTAGAAACATCAACTTGTTTGACACATATTTACCTCCAAAATAATGCTATTGAACAAATTAATAATTTAAATCATTTAAAAAATTGAAAAAACTGTAAGTATAAAATCAAGTATAAGATCATATTTTAAAAACATTATTTCTTGATAACTAAGTGTTTAATTTCTTTTAATATTTGCTCAAATTTGGTAAAAATAAGCTAAAATTAAACATTTATAAGCAAAAATAAAAATTATTATACTATAAAGGTTTTCCATATAATTTTCAGGTACCTTGCAAAAAACCATATTTCGGTGGTAGAAGGGTTGAATCATAATAAGGTTCTGGAAGAGCTACACATAGAAGATCACATATTAAGACCAGATCAGTCAATGTTATTTGATCCTTCGACATTTATCAATATTGCAGTAGGTATTAGGTATATGTTAATTTACATACTAACAAGCAATATAAAAATTTAAAAAAAGTCAACTCCTAATTAAGTCAACAAAGAAAAAATTTATTATAGCTTCTTTTTATCTTATAACTACAACAAATATAAATATTTATATACATGTCAGAATAACACCATTAAGTGGCAAAATAGAAAGCGAATTTCCTTACAATTTTCTATTTTCCTTTCTATGTATGATGTTGAACTATTATTTTTGTTTGTTACTACTTATACACTATCTTCTTTTGTCGCTTGCATTGTGTAGTAGTTTCTTTCAGCTTTCCTTTCACATTGTCCGTTTGTGAAGCAAGATTCAATACCGTTAATCCAGTTTGTTTATTTTATTCTTTTCATTCATTTTAATCCTAGAGCGTTATTTATGATATTGTGTTGTAACCATGGCAACAATTTAAGGTTGTACAGTGAAGGTTTCGATGACAACCAGGTGGATGCAAAAGAAAAGCTTATATACATCTTTGAGAAATACATTTCTATCTATGGTAAAGTTGGCTCGGAGCTAAAGAGATAGATTTTGTACATGAAGATACTCAGTTCTAATATGACCTAAGCCCCCAGATTTATATAATTTAATTATTATATAGATATTTGAAAAAAAACTGAATCAACATAAATTGTCATGCACTATAGGTAAAAAAAAATGTTTTTGAACTTGATTGGATGAATAAAAACATATTTTTTTTAACAACTGAAAATTTGTGCAAGATATATATCAGGAGAGTGTGAGCTAATAGAATGAATTTAAAAAGAAATTCAAATAAGATGGAAAACAAATCTTAATTGTGATTTATACAGAATATAATATTTTTGTTTGTTACAACATACAAGATATGATTTTTTGGCATCATAGAAGACTAACTGCTATCACAATAGAGATGTTGAAACTATAAAAAAATAAACAAATTCTAAATTTTAATCTGTAAACAATACATTTTTATGCTAATTAAATTGATTTTGTTAAAAACTTTATGTATTATAAATTTAAAACATAATTTTAAACTGATTATTTAAAATAAATGGTTTGTGTTAAACTGCTTAGCTATAATCTTTATTAAATGTTGATAATTTTAATTTTCCACGGCGAAACTTTCAGGACTTATTCCTCAGGTGCAACTAATGGAAAAAGAAAATACTGTATATGTAAACATGTGTTTCGAAAGCTTTCATTAATGAGTTACAGCTGGCAAAAGATTTCACCCAGATTTCAGTTCCCTAGTTATAATGAAATCATGCTGAAATTTTTATGGTATAATTGAGGTGTAAAATTTATTGGATTGTATGTAAAATAAACTGGTAAATTGAATAAAATAAACCAAGACCTGTAGTTGTAGAACTACAGTAGTTTTAAAGATACATGATGAAATATTCAGCAAACCTCAATGTTGAAAGACATGTTATGTTTAGTTTTTAAATACATTAACTTTGTTTAGTGATAAATGAATATATACAATTTTAATTAAAACTTGTATACAATTTAATTGTACAGAGAATTATATAAAATAGGCCACTAATAATTTTAAAAAAAATAGTTTTAATTACATCAAAACATACAAAAATAGAAGACAAAATCAGATGAACTTTTTTTCCTATTAAATATACTTCTTAATACTGCAAGAAAATACAATAACTACTAAAATATTTGAAAACTAATTATAAATTTTGATTAAAAATATACAGGATCTGTCTAATCAATTTACACTAATAATGTTGGAGTCAGCTTTGGTAGATTGAACAGCTCCAGTATCGACTTCAATCAGCTGTGCCTTGTCTAATCGATAGCTCAATCTATGGTTTATCGTCAATAGTTTAAGACAACGTTCTTCCTTGTCGCGCGCCTAACCCCCACCTAGCGCACATTTTCCTCACCCAGTCTCTTGCTTGCCGTGGACAGACCAGCACGTCCGTTGCGGATTTTAACCGTATTAGCCAACCTCGTGGACTTTAAGTTCGCCCCGCGCCTGTATAAATTTAAGTGTTTCGAGTTGTACCTTCGTTATATGTTCTTTAACCGCGAAAGTGTAGATTATTTTAGTCCAAGTGCCGTGTTCGAATGCAACTTTAACCTCGCCGTTACAAGCCGTCGTTACGGAGTCGCTCGCACTTATTTAAAGGCTTATTCAACTGTGAATAGCATCATAATTGAACCCCGTTTATTAAGTTTTACAGCACGAGCCGTCTGCCAGTCACCACTCCACCCAGGGCCCTGCTGCAGAAGTCCAGAAGACATCAAACCGCCCGTGCACGCAACCCCTTTGTTCAGCTTAGGGTAAGTGTTAATCAGTTCCAAATACTTTTAACATAAACTTGTGCCTATTTTCCCGAGGCTTAATTAGTGGTAAACACTGTTATTATTTGTCGATTAGGCGTTTCTGCCGCCAGCCTTCATTTTATTCATTTGCAATTTTAGTCACGTTACCGACTGCGATTATCTCTCTCTTTTGTCTTATTTCTAATATTTTAGCGGAGCTGACGCCTCCATTTTGGTCCCGCCGGGCCGGATTTTGCATTTTAGCGACCTATGAACATTTAAAGTGCAAAGAAGTGTTAAAGTTCTCAGTAACCTCGAAACTTATTCAGTCTTAATAGCAAGGCATTTGCTTTACAAATAAGTTCATTATTGATTTATAAGTATTATTTATTGTGCGAACAATTTCGAAGCGTTGTGTTAAATTTCACAGTAATAAGCTAAGTTGCAAGCATTACGTAATCCTATGTAATTTCCCGCATTCCCTCCTTTGTCTAAGTCAATGCGCAGTAGTGACGTCACAAGCTGTAGCTTGCAGCTGCATTCCGCTGCTATCAGCAGATTTATGGGACAGCTGCTCAGATAGGAAACACTTGACTAAACAAGTTAGGCTCAATATTGATCCGTGGAGCTACACTGTAGATTTATCCTGGTCAATAAGGAAAATTTGCAGCTGTTCTAATCTAATGCTTATGATTTGTAAAACGTTATGTCTTATACTAACTTTATTATACAGTCCACTCTTTCGTAATTAAATGTACCATTGTGTAGTCATCGGTTTTGGTTTAAACATAATTACAATTTATTTTAAATTTTGGGTTTTTTTAATTTAAATTTTGTCACGATGGCTAATAACAACGCATATTGCCTTGATAAGTTGAAGGCTATATGCAGTGATTTAGAGCAAGTAAACAGCTTGCTCGGTGATAGTGAAATGTCTGAGGGCATAGCGCAGGAAGTCAGGCGACTTCATGTCGATTTTATCGAAACTTCTGACCGCGTGGAGCAGACTTTTGACAGTCAAGCTTCCGAATTTGTCGCGAATGTCTTTATAGCAAAGCGTCAATTTCAGGACACCTATCTGCCCATGATAGTAAAATACCCTAACCTCGTTAAGACGGAGGTTACCTCGACCTCGCCTGTCAAATCAACACCGACTTCACCTAACCTTCCAAGTCTAACTTTGCCAAGCTTATCGGGCCAGAGCGACGACTGGACAGATTTTATTACTATGTACGACTCCATGGTACATAACAATGAGGCGCTTAGCAACATCCAACGTTTTCAATACTTAAAGTCCGTCTTAAAGGGAGATGCACTGGCCATCGTCACCGGGCTTTCCATCTCCGAAGCCAATTACATTGCTTACAATGCGTTGCGTAACCGATACGCGAACCCGCGACGTCTCGCAGATCATTACTTTAACATAATTAAAGACTTTCAGCGCATCAATAATGCTTCACCCGCGGAACTAAATCGTTTCTTAACCTCGCACTCTAATGCCGTCTGTGCATTAAGAGCTATACCTCTCGAAGACTTAGCGGATTTCTTATTGTTCTCTATGGCAATTAATAATCTGGATGCCAAGACACGATTAAGTTTTGAAAGCCGACTAGGCACTAACCGCATGCCGACATATAAATTATTGAACGACTTTATAACTGAACAGGCTAGAGCCCTGGAGATGCTTAGCCAACCAGCTGCCGTGGTTGTAGCAAACGCCGGACGTGGTCAAAGACCCCGCGTGTTGGTGTCATCGATGGATAAACCCGGGTTTCAAGGGGCCCTTGAACCGAATAATTACTTGTCTGAACCTAACCTCACTTTGGGTCACAGCCCTATATTTCAATCAGTGGCGTCAAATGACAATGGCCATCAGAATAAGGACGCCCAAGGTACTATTCAGTCCAAACGTGCTGCGCCCGTCACTATGCAACCGGTTAATCAACCACTGCAACCTAACTTGTTGCCTATTATGAGTGCGCCTAGAATGTCAACATTTCGCAATCGCTCGCCACCGCTTAACCTCAATCAGTCTAACGCGCCTACCACGCGTGTAGGTAAATGCTACTACTGCGGAGAAGGTCACTGCATCATTAATTGTCAACGATTTATTTCTCTTACCATAGCGGAACGCATTGACGCTATTTCAAAATTACAACGGTGTTATAATTGTCTCGGCTCTCATTATCAAGCTCAGTGTCAGTCTCGTCATCGTTGTAGACAATGCAGCCAAGCACATCACACACTGCTGCACAACGACGCACCGCCGCAGCAGTGACTAGCCGCCCCACGACGCCTTAGGCCAACCGCTAGCCATCAAATCGATACTAAAGCTCAAACTCGTTCTTTGTCATGCAACATTACCTCGTCTCTCGCCCTGTTGGGTACCGCGCAAGTCGTCCTACAGGACCATTATGGTCAACCTCGTTTTCTAAGAGCTATTATCGACCCCGGCAGTCAGATATCTGCCATTACGAAACAAGCTAGCGATATGTTGAACCTGCCTACTCGGAGATCGAACCTGTCTTTGATTGGCGTCGCTGCCAAGTCTACACGTATTCACGAATACGTAACTTTAATTTTATTCTCACGACAGGACCCTGGCGTCATGTTGACTACGGAAGCCGCTGTGCTCAACCATATAACTGACCCGCTGCCAGCTGATAAATTATCCTCTGCTTTAAGCGCTCAATATCAGCACTTACCGTTAGCTGATCCTCAGTTCGACTTACCTGCCCCTGTTGACATTATACTGGGCGCCGATGTCTTCACGCAAATAATTATCAACGGGCCTCGTACCATCATTCATGGCCAACCATCGGCACTTAACACACTTTTAGGTTGGGTCATTATGGGATCTGTACCTTACAGTACGCCACAACAACCACGCGTGTTTATCACCTCGCTCAAGTCTATCGACGAAAACATGCGACGATTTTGGGAAATCGAAGAGGTAAACGAGTCTAACTTGTTGAGCCCTGATGAGCAGCTCTGCGAAAATTTATTTGCCACCACTACTGAACGTGACGCCACTGGGAGATATGTCGTAGCTTTGCCTTTTAAACCTGACGCCGTCGAACTTAAGTCAAACCGTAATGTCGCTCTTGCTAGTTATCATGCTCTGGAACGCCGTCTGAGCCGACAACCGGATGTCGCACGACAATATCATCAGTTCATGAAAGAATATATGACTTTAGGTCATATGTACCCTGCCGTTAAGCCTTCGAATTATTTAATACCACATCATTGCGTTTTCAAGACCGATAGCTCTACTACTAAATTACGAGTAGTTTTCAATGCTTCTGCGCCTGATTGCAACGCGCATTCTTTAAACCAGAAATTGCTGGCTGGCCCTAAGTTACAAAGGGACCTGTCCAACGTTATTATCTCGTTTCGATTGTTTGTTCACGCCGTCTGCGCGGATCTTAAAATGATGTACCGCCAAATTGCCGTACGCAATGATGATCGTCGTCATCAGCACATTTTGTACAGACCGACTCCTCATTCTCCGCTGATGGAGTATGAACTAGCTACTGTCACTTACGGGCTTACCCCGTCTGCTTATTTAGCCCTACGTACACTCGAACAACTCGTCAAAGATGATGGCGACTGTTACCTTGCTGCGTCGCACGCCATTCTACATCAAACGTACGTTGATGATGTCGTCACTGGCGCCGATACGTCCGCGGACGCCCAGGAATTAATACGGCAACTTATTAACATCTTCGCACTGGCAGGACTAGAGCTCAGGAAATGGTCTTCCAGCGATCCCGCGCTGCTGTCGACGCTGCCATCCTCTCACCTGGAGCACCCGTTGTTATTCCAAGACGACTCTACCGCTATTAAAATATTGGGACTCCAATGGCATCCTGTTAATGACTCGTTTTCTTATCGTATTCAAAACTTTGTGTCGGTGCCTACGAAACGCACCATTCTCTCTTATGTCGCTCGCACCTTCGACCCACTGGGCTTCCTTACGCCTATCACATTTTGGATCAAGTCATTTTTGAAACAATTGTGGCTCGAAAGGTTATCATGGGATGAACCTTTGCCAACCGCGCTGCGCAGTCGTTGGGACAGCTTCATTGTCCACTTCGCTAAGTTAGCTGACATTCAAATACCTCGACATGTGGGCACACGTGATGCCAAACATCATTTATTAGGCTTCTGTGATGGGTCCGAAGCTGGTTACGCGGCCGCCATCTACTTGCGAACTGCATGGAACGGTTTAGTTTCCGTCAGCCTTCTAAAGGCTAAAAGCAGAGTGGCTCCCGTCAAAACACTCACTATACCTCGAATGGAGCTCTGCGGCGCCGTCTTACTGGCCAAGCTCTATAAGTCTGTTCAGTCTGCTGTGAATTTTGTGGCCGACAACGCTACGCTTTTCTTCACCGACTCAGAAATTGTGCTGTATTGGCTAGCACCCCACCACATCTTTTGAAAACTTTCGTTGCCAACCGCGTTATTGAAATTACCTCGAACACTTCGACCAATCATTGGTACCACGTCTCAACTGTTGACAACCCCGCGGACGTTGCTTCCCGTGGGTGTCTACCCGCGCAGTTTGCTACACATCCACTGTGGTGGCACGGACCACCATGGGCGTTACAATGTACTACCTCTTGGCGTTTGTCTAAGCCAACTGGACCGAACCGCGACCCGACCGAGCTCAAGACCGAGCCTCAGGTGCTCTGCGCGACTGTCCAAGCGCCTAACCACTTATTGAACGTTATTGAGCGTCATTCCAATCTAACCACGCTGCATCATGTCTTCGCTTACGTGCTTCGTTTCGTTAACAATTGCCGCATTAAGACCCAGTCTACCAGCCATTGTCACAACACTCGCTACAAAGCCAAGAACACCGTAGCTAAGATTTCATTCGCTGCACCTTCAGTACAAGAATTAAGGAACGCCAGAAATCTTTGCGTTAAGCTCATACAAGAGCTAGCCTTCAGCGAAACGTTGCAACGCCTACACCACGGCGTCCCGATCAGTGCTCAACTTCGCAACCTAACGCCCTTTATCGACTCAGTGGGGCTACTTAGGGGGGCGGACGTCTTAATCATGCTGATATAACATACGCAGCTAAGCATGCCATTTTACTGCCTAAGCGGCATCATTATGTCAATCTTGTATGCGATCATTATCACCGCCTCGCCTTACTTGCTGGGCCGCGTACCACGCAAGCGATGATCAATGGTGAGTTCTGGATCGTTGCGCTACGTTCGTTGTTACGACAACGCATTCATGCTTGCATGCGATGCTTTAGACTACAGTCGAAACCTCGGCCACCTATGATGGCAGCTTTACCGTCTTCTCGCGTCACTCCGTCGCCACCTTTCTGTAAGGTAGGCATTGACTTTGCTGGACCTTTCGACACTAAGGCCAACCATCTTCGTACGGCAAAGATCCTGAAAGCTTACTTATGCCTATTTGTTTGTATGGCCACTAAGGCTGTACATTTGGAAGTAGTATCAGACCTCTCTACTGATGCTTTTCTCGCCGCGCTTCAGCGTTTTGTCGCAAGACGTGGTCTGCCTACAGACATTTATTCAGATAATGGCACCAATTTTGTCGGCGCCGCCAACCGCCTGTACCAGGTCTATAAGATGCTCGACCAATCCAAGTCAATCATCCAACGCAAGCTCGCCGCACAACGGGTTGAATGGCACTTCAACCCTCCAGCCGCACCACACTTCGGCGGACTTTGGGAAGCTGCCGTTAAATCCGTCAAAGGGCTCCTACGCCGTACTCTTGGCATTACGTTATTGAACCTCGAGGAGTTAGCTACGTTATTTATACGCATCGAAGCTATTCTCAACAGTCGACCCATTTTCGAGGTCTCGCCTGACCCCAGCGAAGGAGCTTCGTTCCTTACGCCCGGACACTTTCTCATCGGCCGTCCCCTTCTCGCACTCCCTGAGGAATGCCATTTTGAACCCGCGCTCAAGTCCAGATGGACTATGCTACAGCAGATGACCAATCGGTTTTGGAAAACCTGGTCTACCCAATATCTACACTCGCAGATTCAACGCTGTAAATGGCACAAAGACGCCTCACCCCTCCAGGAGGGTCAGCTTGTATTTATCACTGGAGAACATCCGAGCCCTCTTCATTGGCCAATGGGTCGGATCGTACGTCTTCACCCTGGACCCGACCGGATAACCCGCGTAGTCACCGTCAAGACCTCACATGGACAATTAAAGCGACCTGTTCATAAGCTTGTAGGCTTTCCGCTACAACCTTAATCTCTTGACCGCTTCTTCAGCACCTTTGTGGTACAACCGCGTTTCCTCGAGTTCTTAATCTCACTCGACTTCTTCGCCTCTTCAGCAATGTTGTCCAACCTCGTTTCTTTAAGTAACTTCAACGCCATAGATTTCTTCGCTACATCTTCAGCACCTCGCTTCTTCCAGTCAACCCCGTTCACCGTCACCCAGTGGTTACCCAGGGTGGGCGGTAGTCTATTGTCTTCAGCACAGCTTATGGAGCAAATCACTTCATCGGCTCTTTTCTGCTTTCTTCGTACCCCGACCACTTCTTCTTCGGCACCCTCGGTCTCCGGTGCTCTCTGGTTCTTCGCCCTCTACCCACCTGGGCGGATTAAAAAACATTCGTTTTGGTGGGCCGAATGTTGGAGTCAGCTTTGGTAGATTGAACAGCTCCAGTATCGACTTCAATCAGCTGTGCCTTGTCTAATCGATAGCTCAATCTATGGTTTATCGTCAATAGTTTAAGACAACGTTCTTCCTTGTCGCGCGCCTAACCCCCACCTAGCGCACATTTTCCTCACCCAGTCTCTTGCTTGCCGTGGACAGACCAGCACGTCCGTTGCGGATTTTAACCGTATTAGCCAACCTCGTGGACTTTAAGTTCGCCCCGCGCCTGTATAAATTTAAGTGTTTCGAGTTGTACCTTCGTTATATGTTCTTTAACCGCGAAAGTGTAGATTATTTTAGTCCAAGTGCCGTGTTCGAATGCACCTTTAACCTCGCCGTTACAAGCCGTCGTTACGGAGTCGCTCGCACTTATTTAAAGGCTTATTCAACTGTGAATAGCATCAGAATTGAACCCCGTTTATTAGGTTTTACAGCACGAGCCGTCTGCCAGTCACCACTCCACCCAGGGCCCTGCTGCAGAAGTCCAGAAGACATCAAACCGCCCGTGCACGCAACCCCTTTGTTCAGCTTAGGGTAAGTGTTAATCAGTTCCAAATACTTTTAACATAAACTTGTGCCTATTTTCCCGAGGCTTAATTAGTGATAAACACTGTTATTATTTGTCGAATAGGCGTTTCTGCCGCCAGCCTTCATTTTATTCATTTGCAATTTTAGTCACGTTACCGACTGCGATTATCTCTCTCTTTTGTCTTATTTGTAATATTTTAGCGGAGCTGACGCCTCCAAATAACAAAAATATATTTAAAAATCTAAATTTAACTATAAATATCAATTAATTTATAACTTTTATAATAGGCTAGCATTACTCCTAGCTGATCGACAATTAGAATAATGTACTTTAAATATTTTATATTGATTGTCATTTAGTTGAAGGGAGTGTAATTGTAATCACAGTTAAAATGGGGTTTTAATTTTCTAATGTGGAATATGTTGATTAACATATTGTTAATCAAAGCTTTTTTGTTAATAAAAGAAATTCAGAAGCAGTTGAATGTGATTAGCCGGAAAGATTTTCTTAAAGATGGATTCAAGTGCGAAAATCTTTTCTTCAGTGTATCAGAGTTTATGGATGAATGAGTTCCGTTTTCTGTTGTATACCAACCAAATCATAATGTCAATGAAGAACATTAAATGATTCAGCATATTCATCGTAGCCTAGGCACAAGTCCAAGATGAATTGAGTATTGTATTTTATTTACTGATGAAGCCAGTTTTATATGTAGTGGGATCTTTAATTTTAGAAATAGTTGTTTATGAAGCAAAGAAAACCCACATGGTTTTATGGAAACTAGTTTTCAACACAGATTTCACATTAATGTTTCATGTGATGTAAATGATGTCAAAATTCTGAGAACAATTGTTTTTAATCGAAACCATATGGGAGATATTACAAACAATTTTTAGAAAATAATTTACCAATTCTTTAAAAGATATATTTCTTCAAACAAGATTACAGAACATGTTACAATATGATAGCGCAACTTTACATTTATTTTTAGCAGCTAGAAATCATTTTAATGCAAATTTCTTAAACTTGATTGGGCATGGCTTGTTTTAATAAACTGGCCACAAGGAACAACTGACAAATTGCCATTTGCTACTTCTTATAGGGACATTTGAAAATATTGGTATATAAACAGAAAGTTGATATTAAAGAAGAGTTACTCATTTAAATTTGCAATGCAGTTGAAATGTAAGGAACGATTCAAATATAGTGTTTCATTGTTTGCAAACACATTTTACCTGTACTTTTACAAGAGTGAATGTTGGAATTTCAAAAACTTTTAAAAATTAATTATGTTTTTAACGTATGTTTCCTATAAAGTTCACACGTTTAGTAAGAAAAATATTTAACCAATTTTGTGTGTTTTTTGTTTGTTTTGATTTAAACCCACTTTAAAAGTATGTTTATGTTTTTTTTAAGACTCAAGTTTGCATATTTTGTCAATGTAACTGTATATATACTGTATATAAACATAAATGTTAAAATATATAAACTATAAATAATGTCAATAAATATTGTATGTGTGTGTGTGTGTGTGTATATATATATATGAAGTTAATATATTGCTATTGTAAGTAATTTTATCCACCATTAAGTGCAATGATTTTACCTTGAGTGATAGGCGCCTTTCGGTCACTTGACCATTGTCAAATCACTGATTACTTTTTCTCAATCTTTCTGGTGCGGATATTCGGTTCATCATGTTGGTAATTGTTGACGTCATATACGTTTCCTCTTGAGTCTTGTGTATTATTTTTTTGAATAGTATGTCTTCTAAAGTCAGTGCGACGGAAAAACAATGGATAACGTAAAATATCAAGAATATATATATATATATATATATATATATATATATATATATATATATATATATGAAGTTAATATATTACTATTGTAAGTAATTTTATCCACCATTAAGTGCAATGATTTTACCTTGTGTGATGAGGTCCCTTTCGGTCACTTGACCATTGTCGAATCACTCAACGGCTAACGTAGTGGATAACATAAAATATCAAGAATGTATATATATATATATATATATATATATATATATATATATATATATATATATATATATATATAGGCACATATTTATTTATATGTTTATATACTAATCATGTTTATATTCATGTTTTTTATTATACTCATTTGTATTTTACAGGGAAGTTTAAGAGTGCTTAATATATCAGGAAACAAGTTATCATCTCTTAGAGATTTGGGGGTGTTGAGGGTCATTGAAAAACTGGATGCAAGCAATAATCTATTAACCGATATTTCTGATGTTTGTGAGACTGTAAAGAATTGGAAACAAATAAAGGAAATGGATTTAAGAATGAATGAAGTTACTAACCAACAAAAATACAGAGACAAAATTATTCTTTCCACAAATAAGTTAGGTATGGTTTTAATGAAAACTTTTGTTTTCAATGATTTATAAAACGGTTTCTTAAAATAGCTAGGAGTTTAAAGAAATAATTAACCAATTTGATATAATACAAAATTTTGTTTTCTATTAATTTTGTATTTTTAAGTTTAAAACTGTATATAACAAAATATTAATGAATTTCAAAATTCAACATAATATAGCTAAACATTACTATTTAATGCTATTTAGTTCCTAGATGTTTGGACCAGTACAAATTATATATAACAATAGCATACGTTTTCAGAGTTTTTATTAGTTATTTACTTTTTAAATCTACTAATGGTAAATTATGCAATCCAGTAATATGGTATATTAAACTAGTTTTCACTACAATAAAACAATAGAGAGCACAGTAGTGTAAGTATAGATAATTAATAAACATTTATAATCATAGGTTGGCCTTTGAGACAAATGTTTACAAAACCACTAACACAGTTAGCGAAATCGGAAGATTACAACTGGTTATGAACCTGGTTTATTAACAGGGAATTAATTAGGTTATTAACAAAAATTGTATTTTATAGATACATTTAGAGTCTTCATAAGCTTAAAACACTCTATTTAACTGCTGCAACAAAACAAGTAGAACCACTTGCATTTCCAAATCAATAGAAATAATGGGAAAAATTCTTATCTCATATCTCAAGGTTGCTGATGGTAAATGTAAGAAGGTTTTCTGCTTTTTGACCTTTGTTTCCATAAGATAATTCACTTTATAGAGCCTCTTAATATGTTAAATCTTCTTTCTAGAAAAAAAATTCATATAAAACAGAGGAAAAATCAACGTTTTTACAAAGCCCTGGAACAAAATATTTTAAAGAAGCAATCCTTGCCAGATTTAAAGTGTTCTTTTTTTTAGAAATAAAAAAAATAATCAAGAAAAGGTGCATGCACTGCTTGCTGTTTGTATTCTTCTCTATTTTGTAGGAAACACTATTATGGACTGTTTGATATGACAAACTTTTGGAATGCCATACTATTAACAAAACATTGAGTAATTTATTAATTAGTCTTCTACAAAGTTGATTTTTTCAGCAAATTAATTTTCTAGATATAAACAGTTTTAAAATTGTCAACAGTATTTTCTCTCTGTTATAAAAAAAGTTCTATAACACATGAAACCTTTTTCAAAATCAAATAATGAACAGTATTTTTATTATATATTTAAGTACAGTTTCCTGCCTTTTCTGATGTTACAATATTCTCCTCTGTAACGTTAGGAAAGGCAGTAAATTGTAATCAAACATATAGAAATATTCCTAACAGAAATGAAGATGAGTATACTATTAATTTTAGTATTTTTATTTTTAGCTCCTGTGATAGGCTACGTACATATGTTATGTTGGTGGCATGTGTACTTGACCTATCGTAAAAGCACTATCATGATGAGTTGTTATGTTGATAGCATATTACCCAAATCAAAAATATTAACCTTATTGCTAAATCATTTCATTCTTTAACAATTTCTGAAAGAGACAGTAGGATTAGCTCCAGAATATCTTTAAATAAAATTATTAGGTATGTTATTATTATTTTATTTAAAATATTCTAAAAAGACTTGTCTAATAATAAATAGAGGATGATTATAACCATAGTGGAATAAAATTGTCTTTTTGTGCTTTATCAACACATTGGCTATCGACGTCTCACCGGTGGGACTCAGTAATGCTTTGCAATATATTTTAAATTTTTAATAGCTTATAAATTATAGGTTAAACACCACAGACTGAACGTCCCAGATATGGAGCTCTTAAAAAAAAAGAAAAAACCTAACAATGAGATGTAAATCAGTGTTCTTTTCCAAATCTTGATTTATTTTGCAATGTATAGGCCTAACTTACAAATCTAGTTATGCTAAGAGCATTGAATAAATCCATTTTACTACAGTATCATGACAGTTTGACAGTATAAGCCAGCTACTCTCTGTGCCAATTCACAAATAAGGTGCTGGACAGAGTCCCACTGCTTTTTGTGTTTGATCCTTGCAACTCTCACAAACGTAAAAGATGTTTTCCTTTTATTTGTCAGTTTTAAACTATTGTCGACATATTACTCTTGGGTTCAGTGTTATAAACTTGTGGTCATCATCTCTCCTTGGGCGAATGCATCTAGCCCTCAGGGCTGTTCCTGAAGTTAGACAGCAATTACTTTGTCCCTAAAACTTGAGTATTTGCAAGCAGTTCCTATTTTTTTTTTTTTTTTTAAATAGATGTAGGCACTGTTCCTCAAAGCAGTGTCTAGAAAATGAAAGAACAGGTACTGTGAGTTTTTCTATTTTTATTACGAGTCTTCATTACTCGTAAATACTCAGAAATCTAAATTACACATACAAAAAAAACGCACAATGAAGACTAAATAAGAAAATAGAGTGAGACCACAGCTTAACTGAACCTGAATGCACAAAATGTAAACATCAGGTCGGCCAACTTAAAATGCTCTGGAAGAGAAAAAAAAATTCCTACACAGACCCTACGTGTCCCATGTGTGGGACACACATTCCTATAGACCGTTATACAAGAACAGAGCATTAAATCTGACTGACTACAATTACAACAACAATATTTCTAATAGTGACTGCATCACACCAGTGGGACATCGGTTCACTAGAAACAGCCTGTTTGTCTCACTGTTGGAACGTCAGTGTCTTGCAAAAACTGCTGCATCTCACTGGTAGGATGTTGGTCTAATTTGGAAGTCCAGTTTTTAGAGTCGGTAGCCAATGTGTTAATAATAGTTTGGAGTATCAATATATATATATATATATATATATATATATATATATATATATATATATATATATATATATATATATATATATTAGGTTAGTTCTAGTAGAGCTTAAAGCTTATTTAGGAATTTTTTGGCTAGATAGGAGACTGACAGACTTACCTAGTGGCAAAGTCCAAAACTGCAATCTCTTGGAAATAAATAAATATACACATATAAAAACATATCACACTATTGAAATATTTTGATCACAAAATGATCTTTGTTAATCAAAAAACAGAAAAAGAAAAGAAAAGAGTCTTTTCATCACAAAAACAGATGTATACACAGAAAAATACTCAACAAGAACAGTAATAACAACACAAAAAACAAAAATATGAACACAAACAAATTTATCACCCTCACATACATAGACAAACTCACAAATAAAATAGCACACCAATCCAAAAAAGCAGGATACAATGAAGCTTACTGAACATTAAATAAAAGCCAAACGGCTATCAGACACATCATTAATAACAATGCCAACGCATACAATAACCCAGGAGTATACAAACTAAATGCAACAACTGCAAATAAGTTCTATATTGGACAAACAGGCAGATCTTTTGCCAAAAGATATAAAGAACACAAAAGCGCACTGCACACTACTATTGAATCCGCCTTCGCAAATCACTTCATGGAGACTAAACACTCATTCAATAGTATGGAAAATAACATGAGAATTCTCCACACATGCAACAAAGGCCATAAATTAAGCACACTAGAACATTATGAAACATACAGACATAGCAACACACATAAAAATTACATCCTAAATGAATAAACACGCGCACAGATCACACATACTCTTCGATCACATCACTTCTAACTTTCAAAAAATGGTATGAAAGAAGGACAACTGAAGCTATCCTAGGGGCAAAAAGATGAAGTTGAAGAAGTTCTAAGACAAAAACGTTTCCTCCAAGTGTAAGTTAACAATTTAACAACCTTTAGTTAACAAAAAGTCTGGTCGCAAGCAAAAGTGTAATACGATATTAGTTTATATTTATATTAAATTTATTTGTATTTAAATCATAATTATCATGGTTTAAATATTAAGTAAACCTAATAGAGAGAAATCATGTGAGCGATGATGGTTTTTTTCTCTTAGTACCAACAAAGATGTATACCTCAGTATAAGGACTGTTCTCCTTATAATAATTCAATATCCAAATCACAAGCAAGCTATCTAAATTCTTACCTTAACTCCTTAAAACCTTTTAATAAGTTTTATCACAACAAACCTAAAAGTCTGTCATTCTATCTGTATTGTGCAGAGCTGTAGTTCTTTAAATTAATCAATACTTAATATTTATACCCTATCCCTACCAAGCTATATACTAGGAATTCCTTTTTAACTTACCTTCTCAGAAGTTTTAATAAATTTCACCACTAATCAGTTCCAATGAGACTATATGGAGTAAGAGGGTTTTAGGGGTTAACTACTCAGAAAAGTAATAAACTTTCTTTTTAATCTTTTAAAAGCTACAAAAATTAATTTAAATTGGCTACTTTTGATAAAAATTTTATATTAATTTTAAACTCTAAAATGGAAATTAAAATATTATAACTTCAAGACAGTTTTTATTAAAAACCAGTCAACAGTAAGAGTAAAGCTATTAATAAATGAAGCTGCTTGATGTAATTATCTCAAATTCACTGATTAAACTAATTTTAAAAATACTTAACTAAGTGAATACGTAACTGCTTACTTGTTAACTCGTTTCAAAACATTTGTTCCTTTTACGAAGCTAACTCTCTACCAAGAAACGCGTCAGCAAGTAAGCAATTATGTATTCACTTAGTTAAGTATTTTTTAAATTAGTATTAATAAATGTGTATATACAATATCCATAAAAGACTCCTGTGTACCTAGCTTCATTTGATGATTGCTACATATTTGACAACAAAACTTCTGCAGTATCTATATGAACTTGCTATGACTAATGTCAATTCCAATAGAAGATGTAGTTTTTAATAAACTTTCAAAAAAGTCTCATATGTTCAGTATTTGTTTGTAGAATTATAGATTATGAAAATGAATACTGTCCTGTACAAGCACTATACAGTATTGAATGCTCATTGAGCATTTTATACATTTTGAATGCATTTAAATTGAGAAAACAATTCAATTAACTTATTTTGTCAACTTGTATGTAATTTTAAAGCATAACTTATGTCTAATAGAGTAAAATAACATTTAATTAAAAAAAAAATTAACACCATTTTAATTAACACTACCGTAGTTAAAATCATAAGATCTCTAGTAGTTATTATTTAATGATTTCTAGTTGTGTTATTTCATTATCAAAAAATGTATAGGCCTAAATAATCTTATACATTAATATTGTTGTAATTTTAATATACTAACTAACCAGTACTTATTTCAATAATAAAATAGAAATGCTTGATGGAAAGGAAGTAAAAGATATGACGAGACATTTTCTCCGTAGATTTGAAATGTTTAAGGAAGAAAGAAAAAGTACATTAGAGAATAAAAAACCGAAACAGACTCCATTTAGTCTTGAAATTACAAGTGAGTAGTCATTCTATTATGATTTAATTTCTTGTTGTAAGTTTAGCATTTATTCTACAAAAAACTGTATGTATTTAATATGTAATATTATATTTGATAACGATATAAACTGAAAAATAAATATGTTTAAAATGAAAGTTAAAGAAAAAAGTAGGAGTTTTTTAGTATTATTTGATTCTATATCCACATAAGCCGCTAATTATAGTCTGAGTTTGAGTTTGTGTTACGGTCAGAGTTGATAATTGGCTACATCTCTCAAAACGGCCGCCCTCAATAATCTAAAAAGTAAATGGTACTATGGGCAAGTGTAACATATCAATATATGTTGAAGTGTATTAGAATTTTTATCTCAAAACTAATATAATAATTATTTCTTCTTAAATATTTATATTATGATTTTTTTAATTAACTTGGGAGCGGGTTTAAACTGCCCGAAGCACTGCTACCTTAGGTATATTGTACTTACTCCCTGATCTAGTCAAAGAGCCCCTTTCCTCTTACCAGGTTTAGAAGTTTTCTGACTAGTGTTTTACCTTCAGCATCCTCTTCCAGAGCTGTGCTATCACCAAAGAGGTTGAAGTGCCTCTCGGCAAGTGCTTCCCATCTATAAATGATGTGTGTGGCGGTCTCCAGTTCTTACCCGCATAATCTGCACACTGGTTTATCTTTAAAGATACCAGTATTATGCAGATGTTTCCTTAGTCCACAGTGTCCCGTGAGTAGACCTGTGGCTATCCTCAATTCCTGTCTGATGAGACTCTCCTGCAGCCCCAAGGAAGGTTTCCTAAGGGTTAGCTTACTGTGTCTCATTCCTTCAGCCCTGACCCAGTGCTCACAGTGTCTTTCAGCCATCCACCTTCGCACTGCAATCTTGACCATGGATTTGGAAATACCTACCACCGGCTCCGGTCCAATTAGGGGAGTTGAAGACCAGATGGCCAGTGCATCTGCGGCTTCATTTCCAAATATTCCCCTATTGCTGCCTGACTGTCAGAGAAAATAGCAATCCGGGTCCTGTGTATTCTCCTTCTCGCTATCTCTCCCAGACAGGCATTTATAGCATATATTTCGGCCTGAAAGACAGAGGAATGCCTCCCCAAGGAAAAAACTAGTTTTAGCCTTGGGTTTTTACAATACACCCCCGCTCTAGTGCCGAAGTCCATCTTGGAGCAATCTGTGTACCAGATCTGAGCTCCTGATGTTACTGACCCTGACAATTCCATCATAGTTTGGTGGGCCTGGTAAGGTGCAAACGTACGAGTAAGGTGGTCACTGCTCATCTCCAAGACAGGTTCTTTGACCACGCACTTGATACTCATATGTCCCGAAACGTCTGGGAGATTAGCCCAGTTGTTCGAGTTATGCAATCTCCATGCTGGGGTTTGGTGCTCGTGGTTGATTGCTTCCCACCTGTTGCACCTCACCCCTCACAACATCCAAGTCCTGGACGTTAACATGCTCGGCTCGGTTTTGACCTCCCCTGCGTTGTGAGTTCAGGATTATTGGCCCTCCCACTGCTCTCGCCTGATCTCTTCGGAGCCGCCTTCTGGCCGCTCCACTTATAAGCTTTCTCCGTAGAGAAAGCGTGCTCAACTCTACAACCATTTCACTGGTTTCTGCAGTCGGTAGCTTGGTAGCCGCCCCCGCACCCCCAGTGGAGGTTGCCGTTGACACATCTGCTACAGACTCACGGTTTGCCATCTCATTGGCTCCCGCTGTCTGTGCAGACTCAACATCAATTTGTGTACTTACTTGGTCCATTAGCTTCCCAAGTATGGGGGAAAGAACGGTCAACCAAAGCAGAACCCCCATTGCCCTGGCAAGACAACATACAATGAGGTTTTATCTGGTTCCTCAAGGGGATCGTGTGCTACTGCATTTTATACCCTGCAGCCATTCATGCATCGGCACGATGCTTTCCACCTTGGATTGGGTATTCAGTCACTGACCTTGAAGCACACCCTAAGTTCAGGACATTATTAACTGTTGCTCATGGAGCGAACAGCCTGCTTTACTCTCTTTTGTTACAACTGTGTCGTTAGGGTAGTTTCCCGCCCAGACTCTAATGACAGTTGCTTTTCAGAAATAGAAAAGATCCAGAGCCTTTCAGAAGAAGAACAAGATCAACTTGTAGGCCTAACCAGCAGTAGTACATTAAAAATTACTTCTTGAATGTGCTTGTATTAAACTTGTGGTAGCAACAAATTTAATTTTTATGTGTAAGACCAGTCTCCCCCTTAAAGTAGGTGGGTAGGAAAGCCATAAATTACTTGTTAATAACTAATATAACACAAATTATTTTGTGTCTAATCTACAATTTAAGTTTAAAAATTTGAGGAGTCCTTGACAATATAGTGGCCGATAAGGGGATCCTTGAAAAACGTTTGTTGGGAGTCACTGGATTAGAGAATTGTAAAATTTATTTTGGGAGAAACAAATACATTATATTTATTTTAATTGTTATTAGTAAAATAATAGTAACAAATATTTTGTCTAAAGAAAGAAGAAAAAACCTATTAGAATCATCATGATCAATATTCTTAGATTAAAAAAAGCTTCGTATTGAGTTATTTCTATCTCTATAATGTATTGAAGACATTTTATAAAAATTGTTTCTTTTTTACTGTATGTCATTTACTATTTGGAATGCTGAAACAAATTCCTTACAATAGTATGTAAAACTTAGTGCATGCAGTACATATGAAATTCACTAAAGAGATATAACTTTAATGTAAACATAAATAAAACTTATTTATAAATGGTAGTATGATAACCATCCATAAGAGTCATTATATTCTGCAAAATTAAACAAATAGATTAATAAGTTATACAATGTATCATTGTAACAAAAATATTTAGATATTATTTTTTAGGAGCCAAAAAATAATAATTATGATAAAGAATATATATATATATATATATATATATATATATATATATATATATATATATATATATATATATATATATATAAGAAGATTAGGAATAAAAGTGAAATAAAATTAAAAAACAAGAAATATAAATTGTGGAAAAAATCTGAGAGACCTATAGAATTAGAATTTTTTTAAAGAAAACAATAATCTAAATAATAATTATTTCACTAAAACACTTGTAAATATTTTACAAACTTGCCTATAGTAGCACTTACTTATATTTGTTGAGGACAGCCGTTTTGGGAGATGTGTCTCATGTCAACTCAGACAATTGCTACTATAGGCAAGTTTGTAAAATATTTACAAGAGTTTTAATGAAAACTAGTAGTTCACGTGAAGATGGAATCAACAAATATAATAATAATAATTATTTGTTTGATTCTCTTGGCAAAAAAAACCATTACTTACTGATATTTAACACTTGGTTAGTCCATTGTTCAATAGTGTGAGCACAAGATTGTTTGCTCACATGTGTTATGTTATTCTGATGTTTTGTGGTCTCTTAGTATTCTCTAATGTGTTTTTGTTCTGAGAAGACTGTTTCTAGCATGTGTTAAAATATATTGTTTGATTGTGAAGTGTTTTATCATTTAGTATTTATTGTGGATTTTTGTAGCATTTTTATATTTTGAAAATTTTTTGATATAATTTTATTACTTTTTTGATGCGCTGTAGGATTTCTAGGTTTGTGTCATTGTTAGTGTATGTGTGTAGTATGTTTTTTTATATGTATGGCAAAATTTCATTTGTATGTGTTTTTTAGTGTCTTTTATGTATTCTTTTTATTGCGAGCTGAAGTTTCTCCTTGTATGGCAAAAAAAAAAAATTACTACACATACTAAACAATAAAACAAACTAATTTTAAAAAATACTTAACTAAGTGAAAACATTATTGCTTACTTGCTGACACGTTTCAAAACATTCGTTTCTTTTACGAAACTAACCCTCTACCTGCTGCATCGGTTGTGTAACATCATAGAATACCCAGACTTCATAGATCCACAATAACATAACACACACAAGCAAACAGTTTTGTCCATGACTCTAGTATTGAACAGTGCACTGTGTGAAACAGGTCGGTTGAGAAATATCAGTAGTAGGGGTTTTTGTCAAGGATATAAAATAATAAATACATGTTATTCAGAAACCTTAAAATGTTTAGCCCAGAAACTCCAAACTCAATAATGTTACAAACAAAAATCATAAATACAAACAAAACTCAGCACATATGATTAAATACGAAAATCATGTGCGTAAATAATTTGAAACTAGTTTTAAATTACATGCCACATTATATATATATATATATATATATATATATATATATATATATGTGTGTGTGTGTGTGTGTGTGTGTATGATGTTTTTATATAGTATGTCTTCTGTATATGTGGTCTGTAAAGTCACACACACAACAATTTAATGAACTTACAGACCACACACACACACACACACATATATATATATTCTTGATATTTAACGTTATCCATTGTTTTTCCGTTGCACTGACTTTATGAAGTTAATATATTACTATTGTAAGTAATTTTATCCACCATTAAGTGCAATAATTTTACCTCGAGTGATGAGGCACCTTTCGGTCACTTGACCATTGTCGAATCACTGACAATGGTCAATTGACCGAAAGGTGCCTCATCACTCAAGGTAAAATTATTGCACTTAATGGTGGATAAAATTACTTACAATAGTAATATATTAACTTCATATATATATATATATATATATATATATATATATATATATATATATATATATATGATGAATAGTTATTATCTGAAATACATCTGTTCATTCTGAAGTGCATAAAATCGCATATATGTGACTTATCAGCATATATATATATATATATATATATATATATATATATATATATATATATATATATATATATATATAAAGAACATAGGTCAAAATACAAATACTAGAATTATAATTGAATTTACAGTTCAAAGCTTTTCGTTTGCTAACAGTACCAACATCATCAGGAATATTAAACAATTGTTTAATTGAAGAGATGGAACTAGTAGGACTAGCGAGGCTAGTATGACTAAATCAGTCTAATGAGAGTGAAATATAAACGAGCTATCTAATAAGTACTATGCATTGTGAGGAGTACACAGATAGTTCTGATTCACTCAATATATTTAAAAAGTATGGCACTGTTGGCAAAGAAAGAAGATTACAATGCACAGAAAATTTATAAAGACCCTACATAGTAAATAAACATATAAAATATTATAACAGTTCTGAAAGATTATTTAAAAATTGTGTGCATTGACGATAATATTGTTAAAATGTATAAAAATATAAAAAACTTTGTCTATTGTAGCTCTTACTTTTTGTCTAATGAGGATTGTTGTTTTGGGAGATATAAACTCCTAGTCCATCATTAAGTCCTATTGCAGCTGATGTAAGTTGGAACTGAAGTGTTGATGGATAAAGAGGTGCAAGAATTGTATATTTAATGGTTCTTTAAGATTTTTGGAGTAATTATATCAATCTCAATTTTTAGGGTGATTTAATTTGTGCAGAATTGCAATAGAAAAGATTGTATATTTCTTATTGCTAAGTTGTGTGGGATCTATTGCTCTTGTTAAGTTTATGTAAGTATTTGTAGGTTAGTTTGTATGTTTATGTAATTATGGTTTGTGGATATAAAGCTTTAAACTAGGTTTTGATTATTATGGTTTTTGAGTTCATTAATATATTTTGATGTGATTGCTACGTTAAATCTGAAAATTAAAAAACGTTTTTAAAAAGAACCTGAAAATTTCAGGTTTATCCCAGCACCTTCCATCCAGCATTAGAAATTCCATTTCAAATGGAAATAACAAGGAAATACTTCCTAAAGCTACCAACTTAATTCTCTCATTATCTAGCTTCGTAAAAAAACCAGGTAAGAATAATAAATGTTTGTAATATTTACATCCACTCTAAGTTTTTAGAATTTTTCTAAATAGTATTTAGTATAATATTTAATACTATTTCAACTAGATGGTATCTTTGACTTTAGCTACTAAATTAAACTTATACACATAGGTATAAATTACTCTGTAACACTTGCCTATAGTAGCACTTACGTCATGTTTAAAAAGAAAGCTGTTTTGGGAGATGTGTCCCATTGTCAACTCAGATGGTAAGTTATAGTCTGAGTTGACAATGGAACATATCTCCCAAAACAGCCATCTTCATTAAAGGTAAACTAAGTACTACTAAATGCACCTCATAGTATAATTACTTTTCAAGTGTATAAATATTTAGTTAACAGCAATTTTTAAAAAAATGTTTCTAATTTTATTTATTTATTTTAAGAATGATTTCTGTTTTTTTTGTTTATAACTAAAATCTCTATTATATTTATTTAGGTTTTATTTTCAGTAACATGTTTTTCTATATCAGTGATTTTCCCCACTGGAATCACCATCTTACCACAGGTAACAAGTCCATATCAGGTGTGATCCAATCACCGCTAGAACGAATCAACCTCGTTGTATAACCATATGCACATCATAAGTAATAACCACACTTGGGTAGTTATGCCATTTGACCTGTTTTATTGGCTTCAGTGCATGGACATACATTACCAAGAGAGCTAAAGTTTTTTAGCTATTTCCATTTAGCAGTGCTGTGAGTTTACTAACAATAAAATATCATTGGAAAATTATCTTTACGGGAATTGACGATGACAGTCTTTATTTTGATTGAGGAAGAGTTAAACAAACAGAAGACAGTGATATTCTTTTTAATCCAATTTGTCTTAGAACAGGAATTCTCAATATTTTTCAAAGACTGTAACCCTTAATGGAAAAATTAAATTTTGCATAGCCGCTTGCTGTTGGGGAGGGAGGGGGGTTAAATTAAAAACACTTTTTACATCAAAAACACAATATATTTGGAAATATATTTGAAAATATTTAGGAAATAGTGAGATAAACCTATTGCACCTGTTGGTTCCAAGTAACTTGACCATACAAGTATTCAATTAGATTCCATTATAACCTTGCATGATAACAAAACAGAAAGAAATAAAAATTGTTTACATTTTCATTAACCCGTCCTTATGTACCCCTTGAAATTACATACCCCAAGGGGTACGCATGCCACAGTTTGAGAGCCCCTGTGTTAGAAAATGAAAAACTGAAGGATAATATTGAATAACATACAGTGTTCTGGTCGATGATGAAGTGACTTATGACATATAGTACGATACTTTCTAGTGGGCAAAAACCTTTATTATTTTTAATACTCATATCATTGTATTTATATGTTTTAGAAATTAATATACTGGGAATAAACAAAACTTACTAATTCCTTTAAAATGTATTGAATTCAATGATTACATTAATTTAAATTTGCTATCAAATTATAGTTGGCTAGATAAATTATAATTTTTGTATGAAAATATTATGAAACTCACTGTATGTAGTTTCAAATAAGTAATGTTTGTTTAATAAAGTTATTCTTTTTTTAGCTCGTAAATCAGAAGTTTCATTATATCCTACTAAAGGACCTTTTCACAGACCGTCATATGTAGGAAATACCACTGCTCTGCGTCAAAAAAGTAATCTACAAAACTCAACACTTCCATTGAAAATAGGTGATATTTGAATTAAAAATTTTTGCGTCACATGGATAATTGTGTGATAGATTTTCTCATCTCAATTTAATGCTTGTCACACTTTAAAAACCAAAAATTTAAATTAAATGTTATAAAAATTATGCTTTTGACACAAACTTTTATCTTGTTCAAACTTTGCTTCACATTTTTAGAACAAAAAATTGCAGTTCATCCTGTAATTATGAATTCATTATCATTTGCAATTATTACGTGTTTGCAAATAAATCTCATTGGTCTGAGGGTGTGTTGAGTTACATTCATGAACAGTAGATAGAATATAGTATAAACATACAATTTCATGAATGGAAGGAATACATCAAGAAGATGTAATTCAGGTTTATAAATGGCAATACTCTAGGTTCATAAATAAGACGGTGTTTCATATAGTAGAAATATTCATAGGTTCCAAATAAAAAATACGGTAGGTATTTTGTGTCATACTTTAGACTACACAATTGGTTCAAGATGTATCATGAAATTTCTAATGTTTTATACAGGGTCTGGGAATAAAACCTCCCTAATTTAAAAAAGTAGTTACAAAAAAAGTAAGACAGATACAGAAAACATACCTTTATTGATGACCAATGAATATTATGCCATTTTACATTATTTTGTTTTAAAAATTATATCCGCTTTCTGGAAATTCTTAATAGTTTTTTGTGTCATTTCTCTTGGAATGGCTGCCACTTCCTGGGTGATTGCCTCTGTAAGTGCTTGCAGATTTGTGGGACGATGTTTGTACACTTCAGCCTTTAAGTATCCCCAAAGAAAAAAAGGCTCAAGGCAATAAATTAGCCAACCTTGGGATACCAGGCAATGTCACCTCGCAAAGAGACAAGACGTCCAAGAAACAGCTCCCTTAACATTTCCATAGAACGCTGTGATATGTGGCTCCGTCTCGCTCGAATCAAACCTCTTGCTCTTCATAGTCTACAACGAACTGGTTTAGACAAGGTTGGAGGAAGGTCTTTACCATGTGACAGTAACGATTCGAATTAACCGCTCCTGTTTGGCCACCTTCTTTGAAAAAATACGGTCCCCACACAAAACTTTCAGCAATGGCACACCAAACTGTCACATGAGGGCTGTGAAGTGGTCGCTGATGAAGTTTCTAAGAATTTCCTCACACACAGCTCTGTGAGTTTCAAAATCGTTCTCACTTAATTGCTGGGTAACCATCATTTTGAATGGGTGCATATTAAGCTCTCTATGCAGAATTCTTCGTACACTCCTATTGGATAATCCCAGATCAGCTGAATGTTTAAGTGTTGAACGCTTTGGGGATTGTTGGATGGACTCTCTCACATGCACCACATTTTCCGGCGTTGTTGCAGTCCGAGATCGGCCTGTAGGTTTTATTTTTAGTGCTGAGCCTGTTTGTCTAAAGTTTGACGCCCACAGTTGAATAGTTTTCCTATCAGGAACATGATCTGGTCGGCCAAGTTTGAATATAATACTAAAAGCTCGCTGAGTAGCAATTACAAAACCACCGTTACTAATAAACTCTTCTACAACAAACGCACTATGCTCACCAAGCCAAGCCATGATGAACACTGAAAATGGCACGTACACGGCTTTCAAACAATACCCCCACCACATTAGAGCTACTACAACTCACACAATGGTTTCTTCAAATACGGGAAGTTTTATTACCGCCCCTGTATTTAATTTAATAATTAAATAATACCTAAATGTAATTCAACTAAATGTAATAATTTATTTTTAAATATTTGGATACATTCTAATAATTTTTTTTACCACATGTTGATCAAAAAATATTTATTTTCTTTCATGGTTTATTTATATAAAACAGTTATATAAACCATAGCGTTTATTTTTAATGTCTCTGGAGTTGGAGCACCCAAGTTTGTAACGTCAGCCGGGGTGCCAAGTCTGAAAGACCCATTTATATATTTTTAATATTTTCTATAAGATATAAATTTATGGCAGTACTTACAGCTATATTTGGTTTTACTAACCGTTTTAAAAAGGAAGCACCTTTTCATGGTACATAGAGGAGATTGAAATTTTTTATAAGAGGGAAAGATATGAAAAAGATAACTCATTATATTTCTACCAGTGTCAGAAATCAATCTCTTTACTAAATCCACTTGGCTATCAGATTCCCTAAAAGGACCTTCAGATTATTGACAAACATATAGCTTCCAATTCAATATATAGTGAATTTTAGCATCAACCAATGCATTTATACTTCTTGGGTTTTTTTGGCATGTATATGCAGGATGATCTTCTTTCTTGAAATGGCAACAGCTTTTCATCAATAGTTGTAAATTCATTTACACTATAACTTTTCCTACATTCATTGGTAAACATTTGAAATATTTCATGAATATTTGAAAAATTGTATAGTTTCTACCTAGCCTACTATGTGTCAGCACTGTCGAATATCAGATGTAAGACAAATGTAAAGTGATCTTCTGACACAGTAAGCCAACATCTTTCTACTCCACATTCATCTCTGGACCAAAGTTATTCAGTATTCAAGCATCCCATTTCTAGGTTTCCAATTAGGTAGAGAAGTCAAAGAACAACTTTCATCTCTGAAATATCTTTAGTATTACCCCTTCTTTATCGTGAGGAAGTTCTTGATGCTACTTCTATGTGCAAATTATGTTTGTAACAATAATGTCCAGCAGTTTTTCATCAAAAAATCAGACTTCATCAATCAATAGGATTACACTTTTTTTGTATTAACTAGGCAAAAAGAATCACTACTTACTGATTTATTCAGCGGACATGTTTCACGCTATGTCAGCGCATTATTCAATACTGTGAACCACTGAAAAGACTGTTGCTCAGGTGTGTTATGTTGGTGTGATTCTGTGGTGTGTTTCTGTTCTGTGGTGTGCTATTGTTCATAAACTAGGACTCTAGGAAGGTTCGTAATGGTGGACTCTTGAGGCTTTAGGTTTTAATACAATAGAGTTTAATAATTACAGTGCTAAATTGTTCTTTCTCTCGGGTTGTTAGAAAGTAGTGGGAAAAAAACTAGATTGATTTTTATAAGTACAATGAAATTAAATTTGTTCTAAATTTACTAATTTATAAATCTCTGTTGGGTAAACTAATGTAAGAAAGACTGTACTTATTGTTCAGTTCCTGGAATCCTGACCGTTGCGTTAACTGCTTCACTGTACTTTTACCATAAATAACTTACTTACCTAATTTCTTTATTATATGCCTAATTCATTCATACTTGAAAAACATATCTATAGGCTCGAATTTATGGCTGCAGCAGCACACCGCAGTTGTATGATTAGACCTTACTATGTTACGTTAATGAACTCAATGTCATAGTATAGGTGGAGTGTCATTTTTGTATCAACAAAATATTATCATTTTATGTAGGTTTAACATGCAACAGAAAATGAAGGAAATATTGCAATCGGGCATGATGATATCGGCGAGCATATTGGGCACCTTGCATCATTAATGAAACCCTGTTGTAGGGTCTCAACATACGAAGATATATCATTTCTCAATGTTTAATATTATGGTTATATTGTCAGTCTTTAAAAACAATTATGTTTCAAAATCGTACCTCATTAATGTACATTTATAATAACTACATGAAGTGCTTATTTGGCTTAGATCAGAGAGTATAAAAACATTAAAATTGTAATAATTCACGATCTCGCAGTGCTTTTGCTTTCTAGTGTCTCATTATAACTAAGGGGAATATGAGGATTACTTTCGAGCATTCGCTGCAAAATAGCACCACTGTAAGACCCTAAAAACTTCCCTGGCCTCTGTGCGATTGTAAATGTTAAGTTGTCATGTTGAGTTAAACATCACATTACCATACATAAACAAAACAACAAACAAAATTGCCCGCAAATTTCAAAAAATAGGATACAAAATAGCATACAAAACTAATAACAAGTTACAATACAAAATACAACACGACACCAATAACGAAGATAAACTACAAGCACCAGGCGTATACAAACTGAACTGCGATGAATGTAACAAATTCTACATTGGACAAACAGGTCGAAGCTTTAAACAAAGAGTCGAGGAACACAAACAGAACACCAACTCAACATTTTACAATCACATAAAAGAAACAGGACACAAATAGACAGAGATTTATCATAAATTGAAATCCTACACATCAACAAAAAAGAACCACATCTCAACACACTAGAACAATATGAAATTTACAGACAAACAAAAACAAAAATACAAACATATTAAACAAACAAACACAATACAAATCACACATACTCTTCGATACTACCAAAAACCTGCCTTTAAAACCGTCACCGCTTGACCCAACATCTACAAGCAGAAGACACTGATGAAGATCGTCACATAGCGATCGCAAACCTTCTGTCTCAGTAAGTTTTAATAAATTTACAAAATTTAAACTTAATCCATGTTATTGAATTTATTCCTTTTTAATATTGGTCTTTGTAACATAATGGTTTTTTAATCAATAACAATACCCATCACTTAAAGAAAAAACAAATATCCTTTGGAAGGCAAAAGGCTAATGTGAGGTTCCTAACTATGATATGATATATATATATATATATATATATATATATATATATATATATATATATATATATATATATATTTATTTATTTATTTATATATTTATAGGTTAGTTTTGGTTGGTAAAGATTATTTAGATTTTTTGGACTAGGAGACTGACAGACTTACCTTGGTAAGAGTCCACTCTGTAGTCTTGAAATAGAAACACATAAAAGCACTTAAACTATGATATATTTCAACCACACATTGGTCTTTGTCAATCGAAGAGAAAACACAAAAAGAAATATGAGAGAATGAAATAAAATAATAATATCATTGTTTAAGTGCTTTTATGTGTTTCTATTTCAAGACTACAGAGTGGACTCTTACCAAGGTAAGTCTGTCAGTCTCCTAGTCCAAAAAATCTATATATATATATACAAACTTGTTTATAGTTAGATCCCTAAATTTTAATCTAGAGGTTGTTTAATATCAGTCACATTAAGGTTGTATTAAGTCATGTTAATACTAATTATAGGCTTATCAGTTAATGGATCATAATTATGGGTTAGAGGGAAACTTTGATAACCCTTTCACAAAAGTCACTTTTACCCCTCTCCAAATAGTTTCAAGGACAGTGGCCACCTAATGGATTTTATTTCCCAAACAGGTGTCTCATTATTGAAAAATTTTACTGCAGTTAATTTTTTATATTGATTAATTTTTATCAATATATTAATGGCGAAGTGTGTGTCATTAAAGAATTAAACTTATAGATGTACTACAATGTATTAGATATTCGTATATCTTATATCATAAGGGCTCTATAATATTTTTAACAAAACAAAAATAATATAAAATGTTTTTAATTATCTACAAAGTAATTCAAATAGATTTTGTATTGTCACAAAATATAAACACCTGTTATAAAACTACATAAATTAATTATGGAAACATAATCAAGCTTCACAAACAATCCTGTAGGAAAAAAATCTGTATCTTTTAATGCCACATTACTGTATTAAACTAAACTGTAGTGTATTAAAATACAGTACAGTACAAAGTATCTGGTTAAGAAATATTAGGTTATCATAAAACTAAAGCATAAACGTTCTGAACTGAAAAGTAGCATCTTTATTTCTAATATGCATTCCCTTTAAAATAAATAACGTAACTATTACTATTCATGTTTAATTATTGCATATAAATTTAAAAAACAAAATAAGCCCATTTATGTTGTACAGTAAGCGTTGTAGTACTGGTCAACGAATAAAGACATTGATTAGTGCTGCTACTGGCGGTGTTTCTTGGTAGCTTCAAGTATTTTACAGGCTGCACAACAAAGAGAATTCAGCAAAAGGTTGTCAACTGTGTTTACTTTGAAATTAATTCTGAAACTGTGAATGTTGTTTAGAGTATATTTTGGTATTCCTAAATTAATAACGTTTTAATTGATATTTGCTCTGAAAATAACTAAAGAACCTAAATTATATTAAAAGTTAGTTATTTTTAAAAGTTAAGAACTTACTTAATTTGTTGTGTTGGGAATTTGTTTTCATAGGTTGGTATACATACTATTTGTTGGCTGTAGAATGTAACGGACCTTGCGTTAGAACAGTCAGTTCTTCGCCGTTTAAAAGTTTGAATAGGTGTTAAAAGAAATATTATAATGTATTTATTCGTGTACAGGTCTGAGTTATTAGTGTAAAATCATGTATAAAATAATCTTTTTTTACTTACAAAAGTTGATATGTAGTTTTTGCTAAGTTTCAAAGTGTTGGAAGAGTTATTATTGAAGTGAGTATTCATCCATAAAAGTGTGGGAGCCACAGGTGTGTGGGGCTATTTACCTGTGATTTGTTTTTTGTGTATGTTTTGGCTGGAAAGTCTGTGAGTATATTTACTCCAAGATCTCATAATTATTGTCGACATGTTATTGACAAAGTTTACGATGTTTAGTTAATTTTAAAAAGTTCGAATTATCTATAAATTAGTTAATATAAACTTTAGGGGCGTGCAATTTTAGTTAATTCATTTAGACATGATCAAAATAGCAAAAGAAATAGTAGAAAAAAATATTTTTCACAAAATGGAAGAGCGAGAAAGAGTGTTAAATTGTGAAACAAAAAGTGTTCGCGTTAACTACTTACTAAGTAAGAAAGTGCAGTGTTGTGTATTTTATTGCAGCGTCTTATGGATTCTTATAATGTTGCTACCTGTCACCTTTGCTGGTAAGTTACAAAAATTTTTATTTCAAAATAACTTTTTATTAATAATATGTAGGCCTATTCACTTTATTTTAAGAACAAAAATAATGCTACATTAGACAAACTAATTGTTGTTTTCATTTATACTGCAACTGGGCGATAAAATCTGTAACCAATTGAGATAAAAATTTTGGTTGTAGGCCTAAACTTCTTTTACAATTTAAAATTAGTTTATCAGGTTATATACTCTGATAGAAGTAAGAAACTATTAGGCTTTTACAGGCAAAATCTTCACTTATTACATTTGAAGGTAAATTTTCTTCTAAATCACATATTTCATTGTCAATAAAACTTTGTATTCTTTTACTTGTTAAATAAAATTATTAAATTCAAACATTTGTGTGCTAATGTTTTATGTGATCCTGGAAGGCATATAACAATACTACTAATCATATCCTACACTGGCCATATAAATGAAATTAAATATTTATAACTTATTTTTGAAGTTTATTGTATGTGAACTATTCTTTTAATACTCCCATACATTCTACTATTATTTTATAGTAAAACGTAGAGGTTTTTTGTTTTCAAAAATAGCAAAGGTAAAAGACTAGACCCCTTCCTAAAAGCAAAATATTTTAATAGCACATGGTTAAAACATATTATGATATATAATTACCATATATCAGGTGTGTTTCAATAACCGAAATAAAGTACTTGAACAAGGGTTTTTTCTCCCATGTTGTATGGATTTTACAATATCACATAAATATATCTACATATAAGGTAGATCTTCCTTCTGTGACTGTTATTCTGGAAAAGACTGGTAGAGTTAATTTATACCCCTGGTCAAAATATTTTAAAAAAATTACATTGTATGTTATCCAAAGCTTAAAATTAAACAAAAAGCTGAGAAAATGAGTGAATTATTTGCTCAAAATAATACTTGCTGCATTTTAAAAATATTAAATGGTAATAAAGTACATGTACAAATTGTACTGATTTAGTAAATCAAGTTAAAAAGCTCATAAGAAATAACACTCTTAGAACCAAACTTTTGAATTTTAATTTTCACAAACTACAGTTCTGTAGAAAAAATATTCTGTGAGTCTACTTGTAGAATATATTATCAATATATTGTAGAAAAGGATCGTGAGACTACTTTTTAAGTAGGTTAAAAACCTTATCCTCTGTACTGTTAGTAGAGATTTTGTCCTTGCTCTTCTGAAGTTTTATTTTTAAAACATGTGGCCATAACAAACCTAAGCTACCAACATTGAAGGGTTTTACAGGCACTGTATAACCAAATTTATTAACAGCTCTAAAGGTAGTGTTAACTCACTTTATATACTAATTTTAATAGTAATGTGAAATTTTGATAATATTACGTTTTTTTGATAACTGATGAATTTAAAGTTTGGATAAAAAATTAAAACAAACCTTCTCCTCTCTGAAGAGGGTTTGTCCCTGAGACCCCTGGTTAAAACTGGTTAGCCCTATTGTAACATTGTTGAATGGTTTTTGCCATCCCTTAAAATGCTTCTTTGCACCTGTGCCAGGTGATACCTTTATGAAGGGACAGGCCAGCATTTAGGCTTTAAGCGGAGTTACTCTGGCATTGTCATTTAAGTTATAGTATAATTCATGATTTCCTATTGCTAATACTTGGATTTTTCAATTTATTTTGTTGTATACACTCGAGGAAATGACAGAATACTTGTAATTAGTTCAATAAGATAAACTTTAAATTAAGATTAAATTTTTTTTTAAATTATATTAAACTCAATTTAATTGCAATATCGATATCCATAAATAATAATTTAACTGCTGATAATATTTTGTCAAACATTGATTCTACTTGGATTTTTTTTCATGTTTGCATATAATGAATTACGTTTCATAAAACTATTGTTTCTTCTAAACTAAAAGCAAATAATTGTAGTGCTTCAAAACCATAAATAGTGATTAAAATTTGAGCGTAAAATTTTTCACCTTGATGCACAAACACATAAAACTGCATGAGTTATTTTTGTGATAATTTCCTTTGCCATAATATTTAGTTAACTAGAGCTTAGCTAGTGAGAACTATACACAAAGGTAAACGTCAAAATAGTGAACTCAAAATCTCACTAAGAATTAGTTTTAAATAAACAAACACACTAGTTCACAACAGACTAGTTTGTCCCACCTCAGTGCTTGGCACACTGAGTGTGTTTGTTTATATAAAACTAATTTTTATTGAGAATTTGAGTTTAATATTTTGACTTTTACCTTTGTGAATTTCCTCTAAATATGATTTCTTTTCAATTTAAATGTACAAAAGGATTTGAATAAAAAGTTATATATGTGGCTAAGAGGTTTTATTTATTTAAATTAACACATAGAGCAGTTACAAACTTAAACAAACTACGTTTCTATGAATATTTATAAAACTGAGATAAATTATATTGCATTAAATTACTGTAATTAGTTTATAACCCAGCAACAAAGGGTCCAGATAGTGGGTTTGTAAGTGCCAACGTTCTATATAGCAACCAGCTAATTCAAGCAACAATTATCTTTCCATTCTTTTATAGCCAAACCTATCCTAACTGTTAAAGTTTTTGCTGTTTGCATTTCACCATAATAATTTGCAATTTCACCAAAATAATGATTCACCATAACCAGATGTAAATTGCCAAACATTACCAGAACAGGATCAAAACTTCAATAGAGCTCCTCCATATCAGACCACAATACAGCGGACAAGCGGGCATAAAAAAATTTATGAAAATTTTAGCACTTGTTCAAGTCCATAAAATAGGATTATTTCTTTACTATATCACAAGCATAATTGTAATTTTATAACTAAAAATAACTTATCTAGATACTTTGTAGGCTTAGGCTGTATTTTAACACTCCTTGAGCAATAATGTGTATAAAATTGTGTGGTTATTCTTAGAGAGTTTCTTGGTAGAACAGTGGGTTTAAAAATGACGTTGTGTCTGACAATAATTAATGGAGTAATAATTAAATAAAAAAAACCCACTAACCCCAATATAGCTTTATTTAATCAAGTTATTAAAGTTGATTAATTAAAGTTATATTGTGGTTAGTGGGTTTATATTTAATATAACAGTAGGCCACAGTTGCTCAAGAAAATATTCAATTAAAAATAATTAATGGAGTGGTTGACCAAAATTTGAAATCATCGCGTTATTTTTATTCATAGTATATTTTAAAATAACATATTTAAAACAAACAAAAATTATTTCCTCTACAATGTCCATTGACATATCAACGGGCTTTTCAAGAAGGGCGGATATGCTTAAGAGCTCATTATTTAGCCCATAAGTTTAAAAATTACCTGAAAATGACAAAGTAGATACGTTGTCCCAATAAATAATCTTCATTGACTCTTTAAAACAACTGTAGTTTTATCATAAACATCTTCATATACATGACAAAAGAGTAAACAAATTAGGTCAATCTTTGACCGTATTACCTAATTAATATTACGTTTAATTTAGAAATGCATAAATGTTTAATTTGATATGTTTCCAATATATAACTGAAAGTTGTGTATTAAAAAAATATAATATTTTGATCTAAAAAATATCACACGCGGCTCATGTTATTTGTATTGCAATACATAGAGTGTCTTTCTAATTCATGAGAGAGAAAGGGGTTGTAAATAATGTCGCCCCTTGGGTAAAGTACCAGCGAGAAAGTGTAACCTTATGGTTCGTGCTACAACTTGTTTCTTTGTTCAAATCAAATATCCGGAACCATTATTATAAAGTATAATTGCCTGTTTTTGTTACAAAATGGAGCTTCAATTTAGTTATATTTTATTAAACTTTTAAAATCACGTTATTTAAAAAAAACTCGATAAGCGACTTTACAGGTAAAAATCTTATGAGTAAGTTTTTATGTTACTTATACATGTTACCATACATATAATTTGTACTCTGAACCTTTTAACATTGTTTAACGAAACGTTAGTAAGGTAATATTGTTTTAAATATTGTATCTTGGTTCGGTAATTCTGAAGAATGTTCGTATGTTGTTATGTAAAAATACATTTTAAACAAGAAACTCGATATTATAAAAGTGAATCACAATAAATAGTGGTTAAAACTTACAATAAATAGCACGCAAAACTTTATAAACTTAACTTTACATTTGGTTCTTAAACAGTACTTTAGCTGTAGATGGTTCTGATTTATTTATTACCCCTGATGATTATTAATGTAATATTTAACCGCCTTTCTACGTTCCAATGTTTATAACAAATAGGTAAACTATAATTTATTTGGTGGGAAAACTATTTTTAATTTTATAAGTGTAAACAGGTAGCTAAAATTAGAAGATGGAAAAAATATGTATTTTACTGTAGCTATATTATGATGACTTGCATTGTTATTTAGACATTATATTGATTTCCTAACACTTACATGTAGGATGAATTTTAACAGACTTCAAAGTTTGAAAATTTCGCATATTCTTACTAACGAAGAATCAAAGTTCCTGTTTTGCACTAAAAGAATAACATAATGTAAATAATTTTGGGGGAAATGTAGTTACCCTACAAAACAGTAACATGGTAGACCGCGAAACATGTCTAGAGCCTCATTTAGAGTCCAAGAATAAAAAATGTTTATTCTACTCCATCACAACTCGGAAGCGCCCCAAAAGATTGGGTGACCTTCACACACTCCCTCGCGCCTAATAGGCTTTAGCCTACAAAATTAAGTTTTTCAAACAAACATTTAGGTAGTTTTTACTGTAGTTTTTTTATTCTTTGAAAATAGAAGTGAAACACAAGATAGTTATGTCACTCTTATAGAATGTGACAATAATTAAATATCGATTCCCACATTTATTAAATTACATTTAGTATTCATTGAATATCGACTTAACAACATCGTACCATTACGACGTACTGTAGTAGACGTCTTTCTGGACATGAACTTACTTCGTAAGAATATAGTAGTAAGTTACAAGACTTACGTCGCCGCTTGCTGCATTCAACGTTAAGCTTAAAAAAGTCTTTTTTAACCAAACCTAATCGAATACTTTATTGCTAGATTACAAAAAGGTACCTATTTATAATAATTGTGTGTTGTAATAAAACAATTTTAGACAATCCCTTATAAGGTCGACAAAGAAAATTTTTATTTTAGTTACTATTAAGTAATCAATTAATATAAATAAAGTCTATGCGTTAAAAAGCTGTTCTACCACATAACCTATGCGTTAAAAAGCTGTTCTACCACATAACCTATAAACATAAAATCAGCTGTTTTATGAAATCATATGTTATCACTTATTTTGAACCAATTGGGACGACATAACCATATTGCATACCTTTCCCCTTTTGTGAAAAGTAATTCTCCTATATAAAATAGAATTAATTCATTCTTAAATTTAATTAATCAATTGGTGAAATATTTGGGAAAAACTGTATTAACGTCGTCATTTATTAGAAGTTTAAAAAAATGTATTTGTAAACTTGAGTGGGTGAATTTAAAGTATTTGATTATATTGAAAATTTGAATATATATATATATATATATATATATATATATATATATATATATAAAGAGAGTGTGATGTAATGGAAGGAATTAATTAATGTTCTTTATTATAAAAATAACACTATGATCTGATCTTGTGCGTTGTACTTGTGTTCGTATTTTTTTCAAGTTTGAAACGCTATTTATGGTTTGCGCATTTTAAATCATTTTATTTTTGTTTATAATGGAATTTTTTCCATCTCCTATAAGAACAAAGAAAACAAAGTTACGGAGTAACCGTCGCTAAGCTGACCAAATATTTTGTAGTAATACATGATTCTAATAATAGCCAACGCTAGTTATAATGTTACGTGCCTGTTATGAGTATTTAATTCTAACCCGGTACAAAGCTATTTGATTGCGTGTAACCTCTGACAGGGCAATTCGTTGCAATACCATTACTTATACAGCAACGATCATTTTTTAAACCACATTAAGCGGTAGTTATCATTGTACGGTTGCTATGATCTAAATATTATTATTTTTTGGGGCGGAACATCCGGTTCTGTGCGTCAACCTCTGCTGGTTTTATCGTTGTTTCGAAATACCTCGTTACCTACGCAGCAGGGATTGTTCACTTAAAAGGCAAATTTTAATATAATTTTGTTAATTGACTTAAATCTACAAATATTACACATCTCCTTGCCTAAATAAAATAGTTTGAAAGTGTTGCTAATTTGAGTTCTTTACTGATGACTGAATTGGTCCCGCTTTTTATTAGGTTGCATTTAGTAACAATTTGTTCTGAATTGAAACATTTATAGAAGTCGTCACAGTGTTTTTAATGAATACTTTTGGGTTACGTCTCGAATATCAGTGTTGTGAAGTGTTACCAAGTATTTGGACGTTACCCACGAACAAACGTTTAGTAATATTTTAGCAAATGTTTCATTACGGAACAAATTATGCTAGGCGTCCCATTGCTACTAAAAGCAAATTCAACTCAGTTATTTCAAGAGACTCACCAAGTTTTGAAAAACGAAATAGTTGAAGGGGTGCAAAGTTAATTCTCATCCTTAATACAGGCCTACTCATCTTCACGCCTGTTGGAATGATTTGTATACATTTCAATACATTTTTCTGTCTCTCCTACAATTTAAACATTATTTGTAATTGACGCGTTTCGGAATAATTCCATTCGCAAAACTTTTAGAGTACTGTGTAATGTTTTGAGAATGGACTTATTCCAAAACGCGTCAACAAGGAAAATATGGTAGTGTTAGGAAAGACAAGAAAAATGTTCTGAAATGTTTATTTATCCTTTGTATACATTTCAATACATTTTTCTGTCTTTCCTACTATTTAAATATTTTTGTTATTGACGCGTTTCGGAATAATTCCATTCTCATAACTTTTAGAGTACTATGTAATGTTTTGAGAATGGAGTTATTCCGAAACACGTCATCACGGAAAATATCGTAGTGTTTTAGTGGAAAGGCAAAAAAATGTACTGAAATGTTGATTGAATTCTCATCCTTTGCATACATTTCAATACATTTTTATGTCTTTCCTACTATTTAAATATGTTTGCTATTGATACGTTTCGGAATAATTCCATTCTCAAAACTTTTAGAGTACTATGTAATGTTTTGAGAATGGAGTTATTCCGAAACGCGTCAACAAGAAAAATATTGTAGTGTAAGGCAGAAAAATGTACTAAAATGTATATTGAATTCTCATTATCTCCGTGATAATTTGTCCCCGATTAGAAAATTTTCAACGTTTTCCAAAGACACATTTTGTATTTTAATACTACGTGTAGGAAAGTTGTACCCGGATATTGGCTAGACTCTCATGATTACCCCGGTAGGAAGTACTTCAGGACCGCAATCGAGTACGCATGCGCAAACCCATAATTTTTTAATGTCATCTATGTCGACAATTCTTCTACATATTTCACAGACGAAGTAAACCCATAAATCGTTCTGCTCGCCTGCTCGATTTATAAATTTGAGAGGGAAAATTAATTATCAAGAATAAGGGGAAATTATGGCCCTCAAGGGTGGTGTCTACTCGCTACCAGGCTACCAGGAGAAAATTTTGTAATTTATTTCAATGTAAAGACAATAGAAACAGGATGAGGCATCAATGGAAATTGTTAACGAAATGTGCATTTTGCTTCTGAATCTGTGACTGTATTCATCTACGAAGAGTAATTAATTGTTGACAACGCTTATTGTGACACGGCATTCATTCTCGTCTGGCTGTCTATTGAGAATTTATCCGAGCACAGAATTTCCAGGCTGTTGCTTCAGACATTGAAACTTTGCTTAAGGATCCAAAGCAAATCACCTCCTTAGAAAGTAATGAAGAAGTGGAAGTTTTCTTTAACCGAGCCCCCAACCACTCGGTTTTTATAAGAACTGTTTTATAAAAGCTCGGAATTTTGAATGCATACGTGTACAGGCACAATAGCATATGACTAAGAAAATCCCAAGAGAATGATTCATCCTCACTCCGGCTTGCAGGAAATTTTAATCTAGGTAATGAAACTTTGCCGCATTCTTGTAGTTTCACAAGAAATCTCATTATTATGGTATAGATTTTATTATGAAGTTCTAAATATTTATAATGTTACTGAGATATCAACCCTTTTATGTATAACCATATGTTCACTAGACTTGTGGTTAGAATATTTTCTCGGCTGACAAATGTCAGGGAAAATAAGGTAATTATAAATGCCCCATAATTAATAAATAATTTGTGATCATACTGCCTCACTTACAACTTCCCACGTATGGATTTAGCTCAGCAAACAGCAGATGGCTGAAACCATAAAGTTTCATACTAATATACTGTAACGGATTATTACCTGATTCCAGCTGATTTTAGGTGGCATTGTTTATATCAAAATCACAAACCTATTTATTGTAATTCTACCATTACCGTAGCGAAAAATAAAAAAATTCATTTTGAAATAAAAAGTCAAATTTTAATTTAACTCATGTTTCAAAAATAGAACACAGTAGTCTACCATTAGAAGTTATGTTTGAATTTAGATGGCTGTTTCCTTATGTAAAATATAATTTTAAAATAATAATTTTGTGTTTTTCAGTTCCTTTTATTAGTTCACACTCTCCCTCTATATTTATCTTGTTCAAATTTTCAATTGTTAAAAAAAAACTATTTATTCATCTACTCAAGTTCAAATACATTTTTTTACTTGTAGTGGATGACAATTGAAGTTAATACTACCGTTTTTTTTCAAATATTAATTCATTAATTAAATTTAATGAATTAAGTTTAGTTTTAGTTAGACAGGGAGAAAAACATTTTACAAAAAGGAAAAAGCATGCAGTATATTATTCGTCCCATTTGGCTTAAAATAAGTGATAACATATGATTTCATAAAACAACTGATTTAGGGCCTCCGCACACGGGTCGATTGTTGACTCGCCGAGAGGTTCACTCGTCACTCGTATTGTGCGATTATATGCGGACTGGGCGTCTGCCATCCGCACATTGGTCGACTTCAGTTTGTTTGCATCTCGCGACCAGAACTGACTTCCTCCGCATTTTAAACCCAGAATGAATGTAATAAAAATGAGCAGTTCAAATAGTGATGAGGAAGACTTTGTGATGTTTTTGTGGTACCGGCGCTCGTAAAGAATAAAACGTAGATTATGGGTGCCTCCTTATATTGAATGTAATTTTAATACTCGGTTATTTGTTGGTGCAACAGAAGTGGAACAGAGTGACACTAAATTTTTAGTATTTTATAGAATGTCGAAAGATTCATACATCACTCTAGTGAGAGTTGTGAATATAAAGTTCAGTTAATTTTAAAAATACTTAACTAAGTGAATGTGTATTCTAAGTAAAAGGAAGGAATGTTTTGAAACGCGTCAACAAGTAAGCAATTACGCATTCACTTAGTTAAGTATTTTAAAAATTAGTTTAATCAGTGAATTCAAAATGATTACATCAAGCAACTTCATAAAGTTCAGGGTGTTTTTCGATTTCCCCAACGAATTTTACATTAGAAACCTAGAACTAGAAGTTCAATGTTTTCATAATTTTATGTTATAAATAATTATTACAACTAATTAAACATTAACCTACTAAAATTTAAACTACGAGTACTACAATCATCGAACATAACATTCACTGATCATTAAAAAAATCTGTAAAAATTAATAAAGCACAAAAAAGAAGAAACAACATGAAATTATAATCACCTCCATGACGTAGAATCGCGCGATCCTCTCTATAAATCCCGTGCACTACCGATCTCACGAGACGAGGAACTGCTAGATTTTTGACTAGCACAAAACGACCCGTCTGTGGACTCCAATGCCACGACGTAGGAAATTCCAGAGGAAAATCTAATGCCACGAACGCGATTTTTCTTGAGTCGACCACTTCGAGCGTCGACCCGTGTGCGGAGGCTCTTAATGTTATATTTTACGTGGTAGAACAGCTGTTTCAACGCATAGCCTATGTTACTTTGTTTATATTATTAATTGAAATTATTTAATAAAAAGTAACTAAAATAAAATTTTTTATGTTTACCTAAGTAGGTATTGACTTAAAATAATTTTTGGTTATATTTGTTTAGAGTATAACTACAAATAACTTCGCTAAAGTTGACCAGAAAGACATTTATAGCACTCGGCTCATCTGGTCCGGGGAACCTCACGTTCGTCTGGCGTACACCTATTTTCCGCCTTGTAATCTATAGGCTACTATTACACATTTACGTTAAACTATTGAGAATTTATCACTGTGTATGTAGATACACAGTTTTTACAATATAGCTTCATTACAAACAGCTAAAATGTATGTGGTTAGAATAGGTTTGCTTGGAACAAAAGGAAACTGAATTTTTCCAAGATAGTTGACGTTAGAAGTAATAAATGACCTCAGCCTGCAAAAACTTCGTCTCGTGTTGAGGCACGTGACTAGCTTACGTTGATAAGCTTAATTTTATGTTGTTTTATAAACAAACCTAACCTAACCGAATAATTTGTAGCTTTTAATGTTATATAGTATTGTAGTACAGTATAATGCAAGGTTATATTAGAAAATTAAAATTTGCCTCTATACAGCACTGTTCGTAAAATCAAATCCTGTTAGCTCGGTTACACAGTTTAATGTTATATAGTATTGTAGTACAGTATAATGCAAGGTTATATTAGAAAATTAAAATTTGCCTCTATACAGCTCTGTTCGTAAAATCAAATCCTGTTAGCTCGGTTACACAGTTTAATGTTATATAGTATTGTAGTACAGTATAATGCAAGGTTATATTAGAAAATTAAAATTTGCCTCTATACAGCACTGTTCGTAAAATCAAATCCTGTTAGCTCGGTTACACAGTTTAATGTTATATAGTATTGTAGTACAGTATAATGCAAGGTTATATTAGAAAATTAAAATTTGCCTCTATACAGCACTGTTCGTAAAATCAAATCCTGTTAGCTCGGTTACACAGTTTAATGTTATATAGTATTGTAGTACAGTATAATGCAAGGTTATATTAGAAAATTAAAATTTGCCTCTATACAGCACTGTTCGTAAAATCAAATCCTGTTAGCTCGGTTACACAGTTTAATGTTATATAGTATTGTAGTACAGTATAATGCAAGGTTATATTAGAAAATTAAAATTTGCCTCTATACAGCACTGTTCGTAAAATCAAATCCTGTTAGCTCGGTTACACAGTTTAATGTTATATAGTATTGTAGTACAGTATAATGCAAGGTTATATTAGAAAATTAAAATTTGCCTCTATACAGCACTGTTCGTAAAATCAAATCCTGTTAGCTCGGTTACACAGTTTAATGTTATATAGTATTGTAGTACAGTATAATGCAAGGTTATATTAGAAAATTAAAATTTGCCTCTATACAGCACTGTTCGTAAAATCAAATCCTGTTAGCTCGGTTACACAGTTTAATGTTATATAGTATTGTAGTACAGTATAATGCAAGGTTATATTAGAAAATTAAAATTTGCCTCTATACAGCACTGTTCGTAAAATCAAATCCTGTTAGCTCGGTTACACAGTTTAATGTTATATAGTATTGTAGTACAGTATAATGCAAGGTTATATTAGAAAATTAAAATTTGCCTCTATACAGCACTGTTCGTAAAATCAAATCCTGTTAGCTCGGTTACACAGTTTAATGTTATATAGTATTGTAGTACAGTATAATGCAAGGTTATATTAGAAAATTAAAATTTGCCTCTATACAGCACTGTTCGTAAAATCAAATCCTGTTAACTCGGTTACACAGTTTAATGTTATATAGTATTGTAGTACAGTATAATGCAAGGTTATATTAGAAAATTAAAATTTGCCTCTATACAGCACTGTTCGTAAAATCAAATCCTGTTAGCTCGGTTACACAGTTTAATGTTATATAGTATTGTAGTACAGTATAATGCAAGGTTATATTAGAAAATTAAAATTTGCCTCTATACAGCACTGTTCGTAAAATCAAATCCTGTTAGCTCGGTTACACAGTTTAATGTTATATAGTATTGTAGTACAGTATAATGCAAGGTTATATTAGAAAATTAAAATTTGCCTCTATACAGCACTGTTCGTAAAATCAAATCCTGTTAGCTCGGTTACACAGTTTAATGTTATATAGTATTGTAGTACAGTATAATGCAAGGTTATATTAGAAAATTAAAATTTGCCTCTATACAGCTCTGTTCGTAAAATCAAATCCTGTTAGCTCGGTTACACAGTTTAATGTTATATAGTATTGTAGTACAGTATAATGCAAGGTTATATTAGAAAATTAAAATTTGCCTCTATACAGCACTGTTCGTAAAATCAAATCCTGTTAGCTCGGTTACACAGTTTAATGTTATATAGTATTGTAGTACAGTATAATGCATGTTGCATGTTTAAGATGTGTATTTTTAAGATACATATGTTTAAAATAAAACCAGAGTCGAAAATGTTTATTATTCGAAATCGGGGCACTTAAATTTTGGATGTAGGCCTACAATAGTAGAATGTAAGAAACACTTATACGCTCAAAAGTTCAAATGCAATAGATTTATTACAATATTGTATCACGTCAAATGTTATAGGCTAATATCATATTATAGATATCATTGTTTTTCCTGAAGATGGTAATACGTATTTTCTTTCCGAAAAGCTTTGAATATATTTGTGTGTGTGTTTGTGTGCGTGCGTGCGTACTAATATATTATTATAATATATATATATATATATATATATATATATATATACAATATGTATATATACAAATATATTATTTTACGGGACCCTAGGACTTCACTTTCAAAATCGGCACTTTCTCGATTTTTCCGGGTCGTATGGTCATCATACCTACACTTTATTAGTTATAAACGTATAGGGTTATATCAAAGAACTATTTAGTTCATTCGTTCATACAAAAACTACTCAGGGTTGGCATAAACTTAATTAAAGCATTTTTTGCCTTTTTGACGAATTTTATAAATTCTGGTTTTACTTGACGATATTGTTGGCAAAGGTTTTATATCAGACAATAACTTCAGCCTAAACGTGAATTTCACCATAAAGCATAATGTGGAAAAACATGTTAAAGAATAAAGATTAATGTAGGTTAACTACAGTGCTACCTGGGTACGGCATTAAGTATTAAGAAACGTACGCCTATTCTCGAATTTTGCGTTCACTCAAGTATTCTGCAGGATTCGCTGAACTTTGCGATCAAAGTTAGAAGTTTGTTCACAGCGTAGTTTGCTTTAAGAGGATAAATGTTACAAGCAGGGAAGGCAATTTGACGGCTGGAACTGTTACATTAAATAAAACGAAGAAATGTGACAGCTATGAGTCTGTTAGTAGAAGGAGTGATTTTAAATAACTGTAGGCCTACCATTAAGTTACTTGAAATAAATATTTCTCATGTAATTAATTAGTCTGTATGCTAGGTAACATATTTACCGTTAAAGTATTATTTTAATTTATCGTACTAACGTATAAATAAAATATAATCCTGGAGAATTAAAAGGGTGTTGTATGAAATCTTTATTATTTCGTGAATTATTTAAATCTATTGCATTTGAAAACGATTTAAACATAACCTCCAAGTGAAAACTAAAACACCTGTTAGCATTAGCTTCTTTGGGAAACCTGCAGTACAATTTTATGCGCAGAGAGAGAGAGAAAGAAGAACGAACTCGTGTAAAGCTGTTGAGGCGTAGGGAGGAAGTAATTGTTACCCACTCTCGTTAGGATTCTTACGTGATGACGTCACGTTTTATCGATTCACTAACTTGTAAAATAATTTTATATGCTAATTTACAAGATGTTGCATTCCAATACTGCTGTGAAAAATTTAAATTTGTACACATAATTAACCGAAAGAGGATATTTGAATATTGCACCTGTTATTTTAATTAATTAATTTGGTTGTGAAACATTAACATTTCTTGGGTATACTTAATCAATTAAGTAACTTTATAGGGACCAAAACCTAATAAAGTAAATCTATTTATGTTCTACTCATAGTGACCTGATTAAGTGGGAATTTTAAACATTTCAAATCCTTTTCATACAACTTTTATATAACACACATTTGCTGATTATTATATCTTACACAAACTGACACGACACACGCTATCTATTGGGTATCTGTCCTGTAGCAACTGCCAGAAAGGAATCCTATCTCGGCCAGCTGTCCTTCCTGTTGGCTCTTTCCCTTATTACAAAATTCTTACCAAACGCCCTGAATTTTCTGCGCGTAGCAACACTAACTACTTTACGAGCAAGTCTTCATTCCTGTTGTTTTGTTCACCTTAGGATTCTTGAATATATTTAACCCTGATATTTGAAGGTAAACACGTCCAAGTTGTGTAGCCATTTTTTGCAATAGCTAGAGGCGACTTATTTTAAGAGACATTCCAGAGAACTGTTATTGTATAATAGTTTTTCTTTAAGCAAGCCTTTGTGTGTGACGTGCGCGCGCGCGTGTGTGCGTCTGCGCCCGGTTGACAAACAGTTTAAAGCTGTTGTCATCTGCTACTGTTTGGAAAGTAGAAATCAATATGAATATCACCATTGCTATGGTAAAGTACGACTAGAACTCGCAGCTAGGATAGTACACTTAAGGCAGAAGGAGGTGACCACTGGTTACACTTTCCTGGGAAAGATGGGGTGGATTCAAGTACTAGAACACTCACCTAGCTTATTATCACGAAATGTAGATTAAACTAGGCTAGCTTGGGGACGCTCTCTACTCCCCCCCCCCGTAAAGTATATTTTCGTAATTTATTCCCATTATGATTTAATTTAATAAAATTGAGCCTTGGTTCCTATTAACGTTGACCGTTCCATTCGAATTATCCATTGTGACCGTTTCATTCAAAGAGCATCGCTAGCTACCCTAATACTGTTCCCTATAGTTAGAGAAGGCAGCAATATTTTTGCAAACCTTAATTAACTTCCAGTTAAATAAACGGAATGTATAAAAACAAAGTCATCCCGTTTTGCAATAAAACCTATGCTCTGTAATGCGCGTTTAAACAACAATGTTGTTTTCATAAGTGGCTACTACATATTAATTACGTACTACTATGCTACTGAAATCATCAGCTTCTGGTTTACTTTCTTCACCGCATTGATCTCAGAAGCAAAGTTCTTAATGTCCTAATAGAATGTGTAGTAATATTCTCTGAATATGCAATCTTTGGATTGTACATTTTGAGGTTTTTTAATAACACTCTATCAATTTATTTGGCAAAAACCACTACTTACTGACATTTCTCAGCAGGGGCGTTTCCCACTTGGTGTCTTGTACGTGACTATCAGTATTGAACAATGTTTTGGCCAAGTCCGAAACAAAGCCTACTGAGAAATATTAGTATAGCGGTTTTTTGCCAAGTAAAATGATTAATTTGTATCAAAATCTTGTTGCTGTTCATGACGAGCTGGTTGTTAATTACACTTTTGCTATTACCAGACTTTTTGTTAACTAAAGGTTGTTAAATTGCTAGAAATAGCAAGTAAAAGACGTTTTTCTAAAGTGAAAAATATATTTCATTAGTTACAATTGTATGGCTGCATGTTTGTTTTTTTTTTATTTCAATTAAATATGTTATTAAAATTATAAGCTACCAATCATTTGTTCTGTTATTATTATTACAAAAATACGAGGCTGAAGAAGTCGTAAGACGAAAACCTTTCCTCCAAGTGTTAGTTAACAATTTAACAACCTTTAGTTAACAAAGAGTCTGGACGCAAGTAATAGCAAAAGTGTAATAAGTGATTAATTTGTGTTATTTTTCAGTGTTAAAATATTAGTTGATTTAAAATCGTAAGAATTATCAAGTAATAAATAGAGAATTCCAAAACTTGAATGTCCAGCACAAGACAAAAAAGAGCTCTTTTAAAAGAAGTATTATTTTGTAGTTTGACTTAAATGTGTTGACTTTACATAAGATACACATTTGTAAAGATGAAAATTTAAAATCTGGGTTTACAATGGAAAGTTAATCCAGACAAATCCAAATAAAACATTTCGACGCCAGAGATAGAGAGATACGCATAGCACAATACATTTTATATTTTGGATAAAGTGAATTTTATACTTATGTACGTAATTTTCGATTCTTAAGAATAAAAGTCAAAATTTAGAAACGAAATCGCTAGAAACATTTTACAATAAAATTGTGCTGTAAACATATTTTTAAAACTTTTGAGACTTGTTTTATTGCATTGTTTATTCTACTAGCTAGATGCGTTGTCTCTTGAAGATTTATACGTTTTGAATGTGTATACATCTAACCCGACGTTCGGTTTTAATGCAATCTGTCTAGTAACCCCTAAAGTAATTGTTCTACACCGAACTATTTGTTTTGAGTTTTATAAATTTGCTAAAGGTTTTGTTCTTTTGCTTCAATTTTACTACAGTGTTTACCATTCATGTTCATTGCTTAAAAATAAAACTTTAAAAATTTTTTTCATGATAAAGAAGCATTAAAAAGAAGGGATTATAGCAGAGTTGTCTCCAGAAAAATAAATAGTAGAAGAAAATGACTAAAATGTTAGATTTTGTTGATTAAAAAAATAAAATTTGTCAAAATGCGGGCTATGGATTTAAATTTAAAAATTTAGTTTGATAGGTTTCGCTTAATTTTTTTCACCTGATAAATCAGGTGTTACATTTCTGAAAATATGCAATTTTCACATAATTTAAAATAATATTTGCAATAAATCAAAAATACCATGCTGTTGCTATTAATGGTATTTGATTTAATGCTTAAATAGTACCAATATGGTTTTTTTGTTTTTTTTTTTAAATATAGAATATGGATGTGTTATACATTTATTTTTTAGAACAAGATTATTTTTCATCTTAATTTTTATAAAAGTACAGTGCGTGAGGTTTAACGGTGTCCCTCGTTCTGCTTTAGCATTTGTCTACTACCTTAACTGAAAACAATCTACAATACATATGTCGTCTCTTTCTTCGCGGAAGCAGAGCAACACATTTAAAGATCATGTCTACATCAAACTGTTACAGTATTATCATTTAGTTAATAAGATGCTGTTTACACTTTAAACACGACACTGATGTCTGAAGTGTTGGGTTTTGCACTGCAGCCCAGTCCACTCCAGCGATCTCAAGGTCAGAGACATGGTTAACCTCACGCACTGTACTACAGACATTTACAACGGTCTTAATTTACTTATTGTCTATTCTTATAACTAACAAGTTAGATCTGCGATATTTTAGAAATTGTAAAGTCAGCTTTTTAGTCTTAGTTATTACACAGGTTTATATTAAAACTGGGTAATATTATCTTGCAATTACACTATCAAAGAAATCAGTTTTTTCCATAAGGAATAATTATGTTTAGACTTGGTGAAAACAAATTATCGGGAGGGAATTAATGAGTTGCACAAGAACAGTATTTCTTTATAATCGTTTTATTTGCTTCGTTTCGATTATGTTAGCCTTGAAATCGTTTTGGACGCTGTGATTACAGCACTAGAAACCTATTACACATTTCGAGTTGAAACAGTGAGAATGCCCGATAAGTCTGGAGTGGGTACTTCATAGCTTTGGACACCATCATGAGGTTATTTTGCCTTGATATGATCGAACCGTCAAGAAAAAGAACATTATGCAAATATATAGGCTAGTAAACTCCGTTAGAAGCTCTTCCATACACGAATTCAGTATTATATATTTACCGTGTGAAATATTATTCGCTTTTAGTATTATGTACAACGTGTATTTAATATTTTCAGAATTATAAAACCTGATGAAAGTTGATATAGTTTGGTGAAACGTAGTGCACTTAAAACTGAGCTCAGATTTGATATCTATTTATTTAATTCCGGAAGCGAATTGGTCGCCATGAAATTTCTCAAGCCAGGGACAAGATAAGATAGCCTAATTAGATTCATTTTAAAGCTTGAGGGTTAAAGACGGTGGGTAAACTATCAGACGTGTCAAAAATTACCTGTGCTTAGCAGTGAAATTACATTTCATTTTATTGTAATTAATAGAAAATAGTAATTGCATCTACGAGGTCCTAGTTTTGTAATATTTTTATAGCGAAAAGGCAAAATTAAATTTAGAAACAGAAAACTCTTGACTGTAATTACGTCTAACCTTCTAATGATGGTGTGTTAGCGAGACGTGCGTATCGGGTTTATAACTACATACTACATTCACCTCATTTACAGCCAAGAATTTTTTGTTTGTTTCTATTACAATTTTCTACGGAGCTCCATAATTGCCATTGTAGGTGATTTACTATTAAGTTTAATATTTGAATAAAACTGATTTTCATTAATTTCTATTTTTGTAAAAATAACAATATTATTTTATTTTATTTGGCAGTAAATAATAAATGTTTAATTTTAACTGTTTTATTTGATCTCGCGAATGAGATAACACAGTTCTGTCCACAGCCAACATTAGTTGTACACGCGTGCATTTGTGTAGGAAGCAAATAGACTGACCGAAACCCTTGAAGAATTTAGTTCAGTATGTTGTGTATGAGTGTGTGGGCGAGCTGGTTAGTCTGCAACTTACGTCATATCAGCTAACACGGCTCCATTGAAGCACCTTAGCGATTATTTGAAAGCTTTTATCGCATTGATTGCCCGTATCGTAGTGGAATAGTACAGGTCTGGCAATAACTGCTAAGAAACGTAGCCTATCTAGTATATTATAATACTTACAAATAAAATGCTGCTACATTGTGAGGAAGGATGGTTTTTATTGCATTCTGCCTTTAAAACAACTTGTTAATAAGAATGTATTTAGGTTAACAAAATTCCTGCTCTGAAACAATTGTCTGTTCAAACTTCATTGATGTTCAGGTATTTATCTGTATTCATTAGTGTTAGAAGATTACAGTTCCTTTGTCACTTTTAACTTCGCTGTGTTTAAATAAGTTACTAAAACGTTTTTTTATGTTTAATATCTTTTCCTTTTTACAAGAGAATGTAAGAAAAAAGGAGGTACAATAAAAGTACACCGTCCTGAAATTATCATTCTCATTTCTATATTCTCTAACAGGAGGATTTATATCATCTAACCTTAATCCTGACTATATTCTTTCCTATCCTTTGAGGCGATAGTATTCATACTGGTTTGAGGTCTTGAAAATACAAACATAAATAAATAAAATATGGTAAAAAATACGATCTTTGCAAAGTACAGCTGTAAATAAGCTTCTATATTCTCTAACAGAGGGATTTATATCATCTAACCTTAATCCTGACTATATTCTTTCCTATCCTTTGAGGCGATAGTATTCATACTGGTTTGTGGTCTTAAAAATAAATAAATAAAATATGGTAAAAAATAAGATTTTTGCAAAGTACAGCTGTAAATAAGCTTCTATATTTCTCAATTTAATTCCTATGGCGTTAATAACTTAAATATAACAGAATTCTTCAATGCAGTATTAAAAGCGTCTTCTATAGCTTCTCAAGAATGGAAAACCTTTTTGTCGCCTTTATACGTTTATAATTAGACGGAAGGCATCAAAAGGCCTTACAACACACTTTCACATTGTCTTTTTATTCTCCGTAAAGCCATAAAGCCTTACACTGCCCGACCTTTGTAAAATATAACAATGACGCGAGAATTAAGTTGATGGAATTTGAGACGTAGGCGAGAGTTCGGAGTTTAGCCCACCGCCTACTGCCATGATGTAGCGCCAGGCTAGTCACAGGGATTCTACTGCACAACGGTGACAGTAAACTGAGTGAAAGTGACTAAAGTCGACTGCACGAAATCAGGTGGATGTCAAAAAAATGCAGCGTTGCCACATGGGCAAGAGACGAGTTGCGGACAGGCGATAGACTTACAGTCCGACGATCGAACTAAGCAACACTGTTCTCTCAGGGTTGCCAAATAGTGCTCAGGGGTAAGTGACTTTCGAACCTACTTCGCGAGGCCGGTCCCGCGAGGCCGTCTGATTTAGTGTAGTGGATTTTAATGTGGGATGAATCTGGTGAACCACGTGCTCATCACGTGTAACACACCCTCTCGTTTTATTGGCTACTTACTGCTTCTAAACCGGGTAGAGTATATGGCTTTCTCCAACTTGTCAGCCATGTTTAATTTATTAGATAGGTTTAAAATGTATCCTCCGAGTTTTGATGTTTCTCTTGTAGATCGTACTCCGTCCGTAATCGCCCAGTATAGAGGAACGAGAAAGGCGGAAGTGAGTACGTTGCACTGTAATCACTCTAACATAGACTCAACGCTTGAACTTTGCTGATAGCTATTGGCTCGATTTGACTCTTTACTGCCGACAGCGCTTATCTTACGCATGCGCGTTTCGAAGCGTTGTCCTTCATTTCATGACCAAATGATTGTTCAGTACAATGTGAAACTACTCGTAACGACTAGTATAGGGCTTGTGTATATAGAACCGTAGACTTGTATATACAGATTAATATCTGATTTCGGGGAGGGACTAACTGTACTTTTCTATCAAAAGAGAAAAGGTTTTCATTTCAATTTTGATTTATTAAGCTACTTTTGTTTTTGTAATATTACAAAGATTTGGAACATTCTTAAGTGAAATGTATAATTTAAAATACTCACGTTTTTTAGATACAAATTAGCGCAAAAAAATTGTTGCTTTTATAATATTACATTAGTTTTTACAAAGAGAAATACTTTTCCCGTTATTATAGTAATAATATTAACAATTGTACATTAGATATTAATACAGATTATGATTTCGAATTCATCTTACATTACATTTATTAAAATGTGTAATAAAAATCAATTTTAAATACTTTCGAGTGGGGCTTGGCTCCTTTATAAACGTCACTGCAGTATAATAATAAGACCGTAGTAAAAATCCATTATACCACAGTATTAGGTACAGTACTATTATTTTAAAGGTCTTGTGATCTTATATTTGATTATCTTATAACAATGTAATTGTAAATTTTGTTTAGTTTATAACGTAATTTTGTTACTTGGAGCTATTCCTTTTTTACTTTTCTATTAAAATTAGGTTTTAATATATTTTATTAGGCGGAAATATTGTTTGTATACGTACTTGATATTTACTTATACAAAATATTTTAAAAATAATTACAACTAGTAAATTTTTAAGAAAATAAAGAAAGAAACCCAGTAGGAATTGGTGTTACTGAATTGCCGAAGAGGAAATCAAGTGGAGAAATCTAGAAACAAAACCATAAATAGGAACAATAAACAAGAGCAAAACCAAACAATAAACTCAACAAAAGAAGAAACAACATTGTTGTCGAAACGTATTTTATAATGAGCCTGTGCTCGTTTTTTTGGTTAAGTTACAACATAATGAAGAAGTTTTAGAAAGTAAAAAGGAAATAACGGAAATCTCCTTTGGTGTTCGACTTTTTTAAGAAGTATAATCGTAAAAGAATATGATAAAGAACACAAATACAACGTACGCCTTTTTTGTACACGTAAAGTGATAATATGCTTTCAATTCCTGAAATTCAATGCTTTTCTGCGGTCGTATTTTCATGCGTTTAAAGAAACGCGTTACCGCAAGAAAAATCATTAACGGTGATTTGTCTAGAACAGGTTTCAAGTTTGAAGCCCCCTTCATTGTCGACGGACGGGAAGAGGGGTCTTATAAAGTGAGCAGGAAATGAGGTTATTTCTTTGTTCTGGCTGAAGTTGGTTTTTTTGTCTAGCTGTCTAACAGCAAGAAGCTGGTCCCGTCGTGCGGTCACCTTGCAAAGTCACTAGCAGGGTAAATAAGCCCACATTCTGTGGTTAGTATCCAATATGTCTTGTGGCAATACAGGCTGTAATGCAGGATCCTCCTTAATTAAAATAAGATTTACTTTCATGGTTGAAATTAAAACTGTTAAGACAGTCATTACAAGGATGCCTATATTGCTTCGTTAATAATTAAAGAAAGTTTACGATGAGTATTACATCTAAAAATATTTAGTTCCTATAAATAAATGTATATGTAATTGAATAATAAGAACGCAAATACGTGTTTCAGTAACAAAGTCGTCATCATCAGTGGCTGTAACAAAAAACTAAAGAATAACTAAAACTTTTAGTTATAGGTTACATTTAGGCCTATATAGAATTATAATGAATTATAGTTTAGATATTTTCCCTTTTCTAACAGCTAAACTTAAATCTTCCAATATGAAAAACTTCATACATTTTAATTAAGAATATTTACAGATTAGATTCGTTTAGAAGAAATTAGAACATTTAAATATTACAAGTATTTGGAAAAGATTAGAATATTTACAAATTAGAAGTATTTAGAAGAAATTAGATGATATACAAACTAAAAGCATTTATAAGAAATTAGAATTGTATATACAAATTAGAAACATTTAAAAGAAATTAGAAAATTTACAATCATAAACATTTAGAAGAAATTAGAATTTTTTCAAACTAAAAGAATTTAGAAGAGATTAGAATACTTACAAACTAAAAGCCTTTAGAATAAATTAGAATATTTACAAATTATTAACATTTAAAAGAAATTAGAATATTTACAAACTAAAAGCATTTAGAGGAATTTAGAAGAAATTAAGATATTTACAAATTAGAAGCATTTAGAAGAAATTAGAATATTTACAATTTTAATAAAATTGCAATAATTTATAATTATCATATTAAGGGTAATTAGAAAGTTTATAACGCGTATAATAAACTAACGACTTTCCCAAGTTAAATTTTAAGTGAATTTATGAAAATTTACCGATAAAAAACGTTTTCTATCTTACTAGGCAATCTGTGACTGAATTTGTCGCTTGCAAACATAGTTTCACAAGGCGTCAAAGGTTTAAAGACAGTTTTTTTAAACTGACAGTTAGTGCTCAAAACGTGTATATGATTTGTATTGTGGTTTTTTGTTATATATGTGTTTTCTTCTTCTTTTGTATATTTCTTATTGTTGTAGTGTGTTCGATGTAGAGACTTTTTAGGTTATGGTTGATGTCTAAGCAAATGAGGCGTGCAGTGTATTTTTCCTTTGTATCTTTATGGACAGCTGCCGTCCTATTGGCCCAGTGTAGTGTGTTACCCTGTGGCGTTAGTTTGTGTACATCAAGTGCTAAGAGATTATCTTCTTTGTTTGTGTAGTATGTTGTATTGTAAGATTTAATGCTATTCTGTGCCTTGTTTGTTGTTGTGACAAATTTGTTTTTACCCATTTTTGTTCAGTTAATCTTTTCAATACTTTGCTATCTACACCGTCTAAAAATATTAATAGTTGCTACATATTTCTGTTAAAGTATGTTTTAAAAGAATTAATTTTAAATAATAAATTTAGAATGGCATAAACGTTTGGACTTTATTCAGAGTATAACAGTTCCGTCTATCGCCACATACTTTTGTTATTATTCAGTAGTACGATTTGTATTCTATAATCATAGGAATTTGGACTGACGGGTTTTAAAGTTCTGTTATCAGATTTTACTTTTGCTGAGTTTTGCCCCGATTTTTCATCAGTTATCTATTTACTACATTCCATTCCGAGAGCTTCCCATTTGCTAATGCCTAAAACTCTCTTCGATAACGTTTTCCCACTTTTATCTCAGACGAGTTGCAAAATTTATTCTTTCACTTTAGAAAGTCTGAATTTACTCTCCATCGCTCGCCAACTTTTCTTTATTTAATTAAGCGACGTTTTAAATCCAAAGGAAATCTTCAATTCTCACAACACTCGAGAAAAGCTTGAGAATATCTTGATGGCAAGATAGGGCACAACATCCGTTCCCACAGGTGTAATCTCGGCCTTCTTAATGACGCCTAATGCGCTAATTAATCCTGTACAACGCTCGAAGGTTATTGGATTAGTTTTTACATTATGTTTTATGTAAGTATGGGTTACAGTTGGAGAAACGGCCAGAAGAAAGTTTAACGATCTGTCAAGGTTTTGCAATACATACAAGTTCCTTGAGAAAGAGACTTGGTAGATCTGTAAATATAAACTTTGCAAACGAAATTATATACTTACAATTTCTAACGTATTTATAGTAAAACTAACCTAGTAGAATATTTTAACTAATTAAAATATTTAGTTTTAGAATAACTAAAAAATTAGTTATGTAATGCAACTAGAACTGAAATAAAAAATTCTATATACTTGCGAATTTAATCCACACACTAGGAACATATTTTCGGAAGCTGGAAAAGAGTAGACTAAATAGGGTGTTCCTATTCATTATACACAGGCTCAACTACTGGTTGTTGGACTGTATTTTGCTGGATGCCTGGTCACTGCGGATTCCTGGAAATGCAAACGCGGCCATCATATCAGCTACTATCTTAGTACTATCGACGCTATTCAAAGTGTAATGGTGTCTATTTATGTGGCGTCTCAAATTATCCGAGTCTCAGAAAAACCCAAACTGTTCCGGCTTACTTCGTCTGCGAGTCTTAGAATATCCGCGGAGAAAGTTTACTAAGTGTTTTGTTACATTTAACTAAATCAGTTGGTTATACACAACTATCTTTCTTGGATGGCGGTTCTAACATATTTTTAGCAGCAACGTAATTTATGGGTAAATGATTTACCGTTTTCAATAGGGTAACTGTAATTAGGCAAGTTTGTAAGTGATGTATATACCGAGTAAGCTGGTTATTTCAGGAATTTTTTTTATCATTTATCGAGTCGTATTTTCAGTGTGATCAATTCTAACCCATATCAAACCACACTCGTAGATTAGTCAGCATCTTCTATATGTTTGACATATACCTTTGCAGACCTTTCTTGCGGATATTTTGAGACCGCAAAATAGACCTCTCGGATATTCTGAAACTCATTATATTGGTCAATTTTCCTTGCGGATATTTTGAGACTTTTTTTCACCAGTTTCGTGCACGGATAGTTTTAGACCCGGATATTCTGAGGCTTCACGAATTGTGTAATGTAAGTTATGCACTATGGGATGAACAATAGCAATTTGTTAAACACAATAAACCGAGGGAATTAAGACTACCGTCCGTCTATTGAGATTGTCGTTTTGTTCTAATGTAAGAGAGGAAGCAGTGGTACTCGTCTAAGCATCGGTTACTCTGTTAAATCATAAATCTATGATGCAACACGTTCCTACTTACGCCATATGTTAGTTCTGTAGAGGTGTCGAGCATAATCTCTGTGATGCTGATGATTCAAATGATGATTATGGTGGAAATGATCTTCAAGAATGTCTAAATAAAGATGGTGGTAAGGGTCGACTCCGCGACTTATTGATTGTGTCATCCCCTTTTAGCGTTATCTAAAAATAATCAATAAAATATAACTTGGATTTTTATCGTTTCTCATTTTTATCTCGTTAATTTTTTTAATTGTATAGTTTTAGTTACATATAGTTTTAGGGTTTTAATTGCTTAATTTTAGTGGTATTTCAGGAAGTAGTATTTCTTTTCCTTTTATTTTACTTTACCCCTAAACGTTTCCTTGTAACTTGTATTGTTCTACTCCTTTAGTTTTATCTTTTAACTCGAGTTTTAAATTACTTTATCTGTTCTATTCTTTAACTGCTTTCTTTTTGTTACTTTTAGTTCTTATTAATTATTTAGTGTTACTTTAGTTTTATCTTTCAATTCTTTAGTTTTAAATTACTTTATCTGTTCTATTCTTTAACTGCTTTCTTCTATTTTCTTTACTTTCAGTTCTTCATATTAATTATTTAGTGTTACTTTAGTTTTATCTTTCAATTCTTTAGTTTTAAATTACTTTATCTGTTCTATTCTTTAACTGCTTTCTTCTATTTTCTTTACTTTCAGTTCTTCATATTAATTATTTAGTGTTACTTTAGTTTTATCTTTCAATTCTTTAGTTTTAAATTACTTTATCTGTTCTATTCTTTAACTGCTTTCTTCTATTTTCTTTACTTTCAGTTCTTCGTATTAATTATTTAGCGTTACTTTAGTTTTATCTTTCAATTCTTTAGTTTTAAATTACTTTATCTGTTCTATTCTTTAACTGCTTTCTTCTATTTTCTTTACTTTCAGTTCTTCATATTAATTATTTAGTGTTACTTTAGTTTTATCTTTCAATTCTTTAGTTTTAAATTACTTTATCTGTTCTATTCTTTAACTGCTTTCATCTATTTTCTTTACTTTCAGTTCTTCGTATTAATTATTTAGCGTTACTTTAGTTTTATCTTTCAATTCTTTAGTTTTAAATTACTTTATCTGTTCTATTCTTTAACTGCTTTCATCTATTTTCTTTACTTTCAGTTCTTCATATTAATTATTTAGTGTTACTTTAGTTTTATCTTTCAATTCTTTAGTTTTAAATTACTTTATCTGTTCTATTCTTTAACTGCTTTCATCTATTTTCTTTACTTTCAGTTCTTCGTATTAATTATTTAGTGTTACTTTAGTTTTATCTTTCAATTCTTTAGTTTTAAATTACTTTATCTGTTCTATTCTTTAACTGCTTTCTTCTATTTTCTTTACTTTCAGTTCTTCGTATTAATTATTTAGCGTTACTTTAGTTTTATCTTTCAATTCTTTAGTTTTAAATTACTTTATCTGTTCTATTCTTTAACTGCTTTCTTCTATTTTCTTTACTTTCAGTTCTTCATATTAATTATTTAGTGTTACTTTAGTTTTATCTTTCAATTCTTTAGTTTTAAATTACTTTATCTGTTCTATTCTTTAACTGCTTTCATCTATTTTCTTTACTTTCAGTTCTTCGTATTAATTATTTAGCGTTACTTTAGTTTTATCTTTCAATTCTTTAGTTTTAAATTACTTTATCTGTTCTATTCTTTAACTGCTTTCATCTATTTTCTTTACTTTCAGTTCTTCATATTAATTATTTAGTGTTACTTTAGTTTTATCTTTCAATTCTTTAGTTTTAAATTACTTTATCTGTTCTATTCTTTAACTGCTTTCATCTATTTTCTTTACTTTCAGTTATTCGTATTAATTATTTAGCGTTACTTTAGTTTTATCTTTCAATTCTTTAGTTTTAAATTACTTTATCTGTTCTATTCTTTAACTGCTTTCATCTATTTTCTTTACTTTCAGTTCTTCGTATTAATTATTTAGCGTTACTTTAGTTTTATCTTTCAATTCTTTAGTTTTAAATTACTTTATCTGTTCTATTCTTTAACTGCTTTCTTCTATTTTCTTTACTTTCAGTTCTTCATATTAATTATTTAGTGTTACTTTAGTTTTATCTTTCAATTCTTTAGTTTTAAATTACTTTATCTGTTCTATTCTTTAACTGCTTTCATCTATTTTCTTTACTTTCAGTTCTTCGTATTAATTATTTAGCGTTACTTTAGTTTTATCTTTCAATTCTTTAGTTTTAAATTACTTTATCTGTTCTATTCTTTAACTGCTTTCTTCTATTTTCTTTACTTTCAGTTCTTCGTATTAATTATTTAGCGTTACTTTAGTTTTATCTTTCAATTCTTTAGTTTTAAATTACTTTATCTGTTCTATTCTTTAACTGCTTTCTTCTATTTTCTTTACTTTCAGTTCTTCGTATTAATTATTTAGCGTTACTTTAGTTTTATCTTTCAATTCTTTAGTTTTAAATTACTTTATCTGTTCTATTCTTTAACTGCTTTCTTCTATTTTCTTTACTTTCAGTTCTTCATATTAATTATTTAGTTTTACTTTAGTTTTAGTTTTTAGTATTCTTTGTTCTATTCAATAATACAGCCGAAAAACTGTATACGCCAAAAATGTCCCTATCCACCATAAATGTAATACTGCCAAGAGAAATGTTTGGATCTAAAAAGGCCGCAAAAACCAAACAAAACCAAAATGGAAACAAACAATCCAAAAATACAAAATAAATTTACGCAAAAGGGTCAAAAAGAAATTCGCCTTGTTCATCATGCGAACACCTTTATCTCTTTATGAAGCAAAGAAAAATATAACATACTTTGGAAAATTGTCTTCGATTAAAGGAAAGTTCAAAACATGAGTTATGCGACAGTTAAAAATAAAGTAAATTTGCTTATTTCAAGCTTTGCTTATAATTTAGAAATATTAGCAGATAATTGAATAAGATAGAATCCGTATAGACATATGAAATAACGACTGGGCGCAACCAGCTGTTTATGCCTGATATTGCGTGTCTTCGAAGTCGGTAAAATAAACGTTGGGTTGAATGACAGGACGGATTACAGTCTGAATATAGAAGGCTGACTGCGTGCTACATATATTGTAATAATAAACTGATATACATGATTGCATATTGTAGTATACGTGAAAACCCAAACACTCAGTTCTCACAATAAAAATATTTTATTTGATTACACATGTTTCGGCAACCATGTTGCCATCACCAGTGTCATTCTACTAATCTAGTTCCCGACACAGGTTTGATAAAACTGTACATTTTTTGTTATGAGTATTGAGCATCATCAACTTTTAATATACTATGATGGAGGTTCTCCTAAACCCACCAAGATTTAATACGACAATCCTAGAAATGGCGTAAATGTATGGCATGAAATCTACAACTTAGCAGAAACGTAAAGTATTATAACAATTAGTTCTACTTAATGTTGTATCAACGTAAAAACTACAAACGTACTGGACTACTTGTAAGTAAACAAAAGCATACACAGACTACGACTCACAATTATAAAAACTTTTTATCAGACGCGTTTCAATAACAATATGTCATCTTCTTCAGTGATGCTACACAATTGAAACTTAATTGAAAAATGTGAACATTAGCTATAATATTTTAACAAAAGTTAGAACCTGATCTGGGCATTGCCAAATTTACATCCACGGCTACTAATATATTTACATGGAACAACATAAGATAACTATAAATATTTAATTTTGACAACCTATAATATTAATAAAACGTAATATTAACAAAATTATTTAAATCATTTTAAAAAGATAATACTTAACATTAAATTAATTTACAATAATATTGACTTTGTCCTAATGCATTATAAACAATTTTATTTTTATTTCTGTTTGTAAATAATGTTTCCCGTGCATCTAATTCATTAAAATTTATCATATTTTTTAAAAGGACAACATTTTTACTTTTAAACATGTGTTTCTCGTCCAAACAATGCTTTGCCATTGCTGACTTTTCAGGCCTATTATATTTTAAATGGGAAAAATGTTCTTTCGCTCTAAATTGTTTGTTTATTTTAGTTTGTCCAATATATTTCATCTGGCACATTTCAAACTGCAAACTATAAATTCCCGATTTATTTAAAATTTTTATTATATCTTTTTGGTTCCCTAATATACTTTTTAGGTTAGTTTACTAAAGTATCTTATTAAGTACAGGCAGCATGTTAACTGATTCCAGAAGACGAAGCAATGTAAGGCAAATACTGCTTTTTGATTGGTCTGTAGCTCCTCCCACTCCAATAACAACAACTGACAAATTCGTAGAGCCTTTAGAAAAAAAATTATTTCGGTCTGTAATATTTATATTACTACTGTAAAAATTGGAGCATTTAATTCATGTCAAAATATTATAATACGTACTTGTACTTAAACATCAATTGTTTATGATTTCAACTTATCATTTGGTAGAATTATTAATATTTAGCTGACAGGGTAGGTATTTTATAAATTACTTTGGTAACTAAGATCTTCAAACCAAATAAGTACTTACCTACTTTACTCGGAAATTGAACTAAGTAATTAAACAGTAACTGCCATACCTATAATATATGTACCTATGACGTATTATAATATAATGTGAAACATATAATATGTTTCATTAACATATACAAAAATTACCACTTTTCTCTAAAATAATAAAACTTGACACCACCCCATTCCAAAAAAATAATATATATATATATACCTATATAGAATAAAATATTTAGATAGCTAAAACTTTTTTAAAAAATCCTCCAGATTTATTAAAGATAAAAACTAGGTAGTTTTTTAAATTTTCATTCAACCCAAAACCTGAAGTGCCAGGCTTCATAATGTTTCAACGATTCACAATGTTGACATTTGTTGTTGGGGGAGTGAGAGGAACGACAGACCAATCAAAAGGCAGTATTTACCTTACATTGCTTCACCTTCTGGGATCAAATATGCGTACAGGCAGAATTTAAAATCAATTTTAAAATATGACGTCGAAAACAGATTCTCTTTAGGAGCTAAGAACCTATTGAAAGTAATGAATATCGTGAACCCATTAGAGAATGTTATGCGGTCTATTGTTCATGAAAAACTGTAATTATCATTTAGGCCTACGTCGTCTTTGTGGTTTAATCCTAGCAACCTCGAGCGACTGATTATAAATAGCATGCAGTTTAATCCTTTGTCAGATTACACTTACGCACGAAGCGCCGTAATTTCAAATTTAGGTGCCCAAGGGTAAAACTTAATAACATCGCAAACCCGTAACGTTTAAGCTATTTAATTTGAGAACTGATACTTTTGGCTTATCGGTTGGTCGATCGCCAGCTATTGTTTTGCAGTGCAGATATTGCCAAAAATATATTCCGCTCCACCGTCAGTTTGGAGCCTACAGTCCCTTGGGCTCCGGATGCCCCCGGGGTAGATACTACACTGTTGTTTTGGAGTAGGCAGCCAAACCCAGTTATTATTATCCATTTAATGTTTGCATAAATTCATAAATATTTTAATAAGTTTAAAGTATTGAAAGAATATTTTAATAATTGACTTACTACTGTTCTTCTTCACGCGCAGCCCGTTTTAACTTTGTTTTCCACATTTATGGATAATTAGACCAACTCAAACCGATGGCTTAAGTTGTGGAACCACGAATGTCTTCCGTGTTTACCGTCTATCTCTTACAGGACTCCTGGTTGTAGTGGGCGGTATTTATGTCTCATCAGATGACCGAGGTATTCATTCTTGCTCTTTTTAATAACGAATGTTGCTTCTTTTTCTTTCCCTTTTCGGCGTAGACGATGTGATCGATAGAAGAGACTCTGAGAATACGCTATACCTTTGGTTACTCAAATATTTTTAAACTCATGTGCTACCGATTCCGGAGTGTCTACCGTTGTAGTAGTAAAGTTATGAATCCTGAACGCCTTCAGGACTACACAGCCTTGGACCTGGCCCAGGATAGTCCCACCCCAAAGGAAACCCATCTCTACTGGTCAGCGCGTTGTGAAATGGCTCAACTGCCAAGGGGGGGGGGTCGTAGGCTAGTAAGTATCTTTAAATTCATGTGCTGCCGACTATGGAGTGTTTACTGTTGTGATAGCAAAGTCATGAATCCTGAACGCCTTCAGGACTACACAGGATTTAAATAGTCCCTTCCCCAAGGAAGCCCATTTCTACTGGTCAGCGCGTTGTCAAATGACTCAACTGCCAAGGGGGGGGGGGGCGTAGGCTAGTAAGTATCTTTAAATTCATAAGCTCCCGACTACGGAGTGTCTACTGTTGTGGTGGTAAAGTCATGAACCCAGAGCACGTTTAGGACTTAAGTCATGAATCCTAAACATCTTCAGGACTACACAGCCTTGGACCCAGCCCAGGATTTCGATAGTCGAATCTCCAAGGAAACCCATTTCTACTGCCAAGGGTGGGCGTAGGCTAGTAAGTAATTATCTTTAAATTTATAAACCTCTATTGTTGTTGGTGTTCACGTGTCCATGGATAGACGATTAAGTGTTCTTATAAAATGCCTCTACACTCTGTCAAACAGCTTGACCACCGCCGCTGGCAACAGTAGTGCCTCAGGTGTGTACAGGATTTCTCGCAGTGAGTACTTGATTGGATCAATTCCTAATTTCAGTATATTCGCGGTGACAGCTGGGCATTCTAAGATGTGATTGGGCGTTAGTTGGACTTAAGGGCAATTTTTGTAATAAATTTATGATCTTATTTTGTTCGGATGAAATTTCATCCTCCTTTAATGGTCAGTTCTAAGCCTGGCAATTGTTGATGAAATGACTCTAGGACTGTCAAGTTCCGTCAGAACAGGTTTTTTATATTTATCAATCATTATTCTATATTTGGACACTGCTTTAGCATTGTATACGTCAACATCGAGAAAAATGAATGTGCGAACAGTAACCAAAGAAGCAAGAGATCTTGATCAAAACTGCACTGCCCTCACATAAACTTTAGCATAATATTTACCACGAAAATGTCTCTTCGTTTTAAAGAACAGTTGTTGAGTTCTTTGTTAAATACGGACAATGGCGGTTAAACTGACGATATTTACTGGGCCTTGAAGCAATTTACACAATGCGCTTGGAATGCAATGAGGCGAGATCGGGCACGTATTCCTGTGCTGCCTCGGCTATATTAATCGTATACGGTACTTTCAAAACGAAGTGCAAATCGATGGCTCGACCTACTTGCAACTCTCACTTAATCTGCGTTTATATTTGAAATTTCTGTCTGTAATTCCTTCTGCGAATATCGTGTGAAATCCCCAAAGTTGGCGGATCTTGCAGTTGGCTTAGGTTAAGTTAGACCTTTTTATTTCTGAATAGATTTATTCGCGCGATGCGGTCTCGACGTCTTTTAAATGATATTTTTATATTCAAGTATTGGCGTTTTTATTTGTTGCTTCTATCATAAAATAGTTTTGCTATTCTGTAATAGGTTTATACCTATTGAAAGGCATTATTGTTACTGTACCAGCCGCGATTTTTTCGTTTTCACGTACGTAACTCGTAAATACATTATAAACAAGTGTAATTTTAGTGGGGCCACCATAACAAAGTTTAAAATATTAAATACGTTGTATAGATATAGCTCTTATGTAGTTTTCGAAGATCGAGTCATCATTTGAGGGTATTAATTACATTAGTTACATTAAAATTACTAGTTTGTTTTGCAAATTCTACGCAGCTAGGCCGTCTGATAATGACGATTTCTTGGTCTTCGAAATGTTAATAAAGGTTAAATCTATATAATTTTGTTGACTAGTTACTAGGTGCTCTTAATATCTTGTATCGTGCTTTTGGCTGTATTGGTAAATAAATTAATTCTATTATTGTCATTGTGTTAACTGAATTTCAATAAATAAAATATCTATACCACAATTTACTTTTTAATTTATTCAACACTAATATTTTTATTTAATGTCTGTTAACAACTATTAATTTTTTATATAGGCTAATGACAGATCACAGACAATTTTGCTTTTTTAAACACTCAACGTTTCAAATTTCTTCCCGAAATTCCTTTTCAAGAGCTCAGTTTTAGTAATTAAATTATGTAATTGAAATTTAACATTTTTGTAGGTTTTTTTGGTCTCTCGAGGTAATGTATATATATATATATATATATATATATATATATATATATATATATATATATATATATATATATATATATTATAATGTGTGTGTGGTTTTAAAAATTTAAATTGTTGACTCTGTTATTATTAATAGATGTGTTAGTGCGTGTATCTGTGATTTGTATGTTTTATTGTGATAGAAAATATTTTGACTCGTAAATGGATATTTATTAAGAGTTTTATTATTTGTTGATTTTTATTATGTTTTATATAATGTTATGTATTTTATAAATAGTAAGTTATCTTGTATAAGTGTTTAATTAAAACTGAACTCTTGAAAAAGAATTTCGGAAAGAAATTCGAAACGTTCAGTGTTTAAAAAAGCAAAATTGCCTGTGATCTGTCAGTAGCCTATATAAAAAATCTATTCAACACCTTATGTACATTTCAAATGCATAACATCCTCAGAGGCAATTTACAAAACAAACTACAATGGATGTTTCAAAAAATCATTCTCTGAGGATAATTGTTGTGCATTCGAAAATGTAGATAAGATGTTAAATAGATGGAAAAGTTATATGTGGTATAGAGGTTTTATTAATTTTAATTAAACTTTACGCCACAGTTGATTTATGTAGTTATGAATTTTATTAGTTCAAAATAAGCGAAAGTGATAAATGAATTCAAGGAAATAGTGTTGTTACAGCTGAACTACAGCCTGTGTAGAATATTTTGCAAAGGTTCTTGAGAGTGCTCAATACTTTCGTAATATCAATGTGTTTTTACTAACGTGAAGTACAACCTACACAGTTCTGTCAGCCAGTTGACTCGGAACTCGGATCAGCTGTTTTACAACAATAAGAACTATCGCTAATAGAGAAGTGCATAACTTGTTGACCCGATTACTTCAGCGCTCAGGTCATGAACAACAGCTTTGCAAATATTAAGCGCAGACTTTCAATATGATTTCAAACTCAACTTGGACGATACTTATCCGTCCATCGGCTAGCGTTTTAAAACAAAAGCACCACTATAAAATATTACTTCCGTATAGGTTACTGACTTTTAAGCCCCTTTTTGACAAATATTTATCTCGAATATTTTTATTTCATGTAAGAAAAGCTAACGATTCAAAAACAAAGCCCTTATAGTGGTGTCCGATATTTGGCGGCTGTGATTAAAATATAATTTGAAAATGTCTTGCTTTTTTAAAATACACATATCCTTCATCTCGACTTTTCATATATTAAAACTACCCTGGACACGCAATCCCATAATTATTCCCCTATTACCAGAATACACGGGATCATTATATCCCTTCCTTCATCCTAACTCTTTCCATATCCCTCTTCCTAAATGCGGACGTAATGTGTCTATGCCTCTTCATGACGTCAGAGTTCCTGTCTCTACCTTAATATAACCTCTATCCATAGTTCTTTCATGTGCTCGTAGTAGTCATATTTCAGATTCCTTAATATAATAAAAATTATTTCTTTTCCTCCAACAGTGAACGGCTCGCATAGAGAGAAAAACACATTATATGGTATAAATATAACCGTATGAAAAACCAACCCAAAAATAAGGTATAACTACTGAATAAACAATAAGTCGATTGAATATCGAGTCAAAAGTTCACTTATTTATTGCGACGTTTCTGCAGCTACCTTCTTGTCCTTATCAAGCCTGCAAATAATTTTTACATTACATTATAAATAGGCATAAAAATTTTAAAAAACTCACCATGTAGGTGGGTCTATTTTATTAGGTTTTATGACTAAAATTAAATTTAAAATTTAAAAATTAAAGTTTTACAATATTTTTTATTGCGAGTACGTGTATTTTAATTTTTTTGCTTATTTATAATGTAATGTAAAAATTGTTTGCAGGCTTGATAAGGATAACAAATTAGTTGCCGAAACGTTGCAATAAATAAGTGAACTTTTAACTCGATATTCTACCGGCTTGTTTATTCAAGTAGAAAGAAAATCTCTTTGATTCAGGTGTGGCAAAAAGAAAAGAAGATGCATAGGCTCCAACAGTTGTCAATTACTTTGCTAGCACTCCACCATACTCTTGAAAGTACTGTGATTTCATTAAATATTATGATACATTTTGTATATTGCACGCGTACGTGTGTGTGTGTGTCTGTCTGTCTGTGTGTGAGGGTTTTGTGTAAATGTGTGTGTGTGTGTGGGGGGGGGGGTGTTTGTGTGTGTATGCGGGGTTGTGTGGGTGTGTATTTGTGGGAGAGGGTGTACAGATATATGTGTGTGGGCGTTTCGAGTATGTTTGTAAAACGTTAAGTTTGTATTTTTTCAAACTACGACCATTATTTCCCCTTTGCGACATTTATAATCGGGGTTTTGAGTTAAACGTGTATTTTTAAGTAACCTATGAAAATCTGGAAACATTGCAGATAGGACCATAAATTCTAGACCCATAATTGCGACGTCTGTCATGCTTGGGTCTTTCTTCGTCACTGGGTATAATTTTTTTTACAAACGTATTTACCAGATACCGTTGTCATGATATTCTTGTCTGAGATAGGTTTATCTTGCGTTATTGTATATATAGGGCAGGAAGAGCGGTATTGTATGATAATGCATGTTTCTTAGAAATCTACTATTGCAAATGTAGGCCTATATCTGCAAAGCAACAGGTGTATTAAAGTTCAATTTGTAGCCAATCAAGCGTAGCGGTTAAACAGATAAAATTGTCTGCGGCCGATTCATATCTCGAATTGAATTTCCTTTGTATTGATTGAGAAGCAAAGTTAAAGAAACGTCTGCAGTACAGTTAGTAAAATATTTGGACAAATGCCATGGTAATCTAACTTTTCTCTCTCGGTTGTTGGTAGCACTGTCCCTATTCTACACAATGTAATTGGATTATAATTCACCTCTGTAAATTTATTTACTTGTTCACTTTTTGTCGCCTGTTTAAATTTAATACGAATTTATATGAATTGTTTATTTTTGCGGAAATGTCTGACTTTCAGATTTATATTTTTTACAACAATTGCATAACAGGAAATTACAGTTGTTCGTTTACTTTTCTGTGTCATTATTATTGAGAAATATAAACAGGAAGTTCCCTTTCTTTAACCTGATTGTTTTGCTTTTGATGTTTTTATTCAGAATTCTTGTTGTAAAATAAAAGCAATCATCTTGAAATAAATAATTTATACCCAACGAACACTTCTAAGTGTTTTATCCAAAATGAAGATTTGTCCATTGTGGCGCTGTTGCCAGATTGAACGGCAAACATTCGTTTCGCGACCCTTTTGTACTTTTTTTTCAAGCGGTCATGTTGATTTAATATCAAGTTTACAAAATTTGCCCATCCTTTACTTATATTGGTTTTATAAATATATAGTGTACATTTCATTTAAATTTTCTGAACATCATGTACAATAAAATTACCTACGTAAAAAAAATTGCTATAATCATTTAGTTTTAAAGTTTGATAAATTGTGTACTTAAATTTAAACTAAATGAGAATTTATCGTACTATTTAGTCTAACTGGTCTCACGCCTCGCCTGACTTGCCTTCCCAGTTTGGGAACCTGTGTTGTAGTGTCTGTGACATTCTTTTTATTCTAGCAAGGTACAAGAGCTGGATAATCTAAGGTGGAGCGAAAATTTGAAGTTAACAATATTCACGAAGTAGGTAAAAACGTCTTAGAAGTAAGTAGGCCTTGTTAAAATTATGAAGAACAATAGTTGAGCACGTTTTACAAATATGTAGGGTCTTTACGAATACAAAGAGGCAAGATTTCATTGAAGTAGGCCTGAACGTATACGGGACGATAATATGTGTGGTGGACCTTTTGAAGTAGTTTGAAGAGTTGGAACGGTTACACTTGGAACAGGGCTGCGTTGATTGCATAAGCCAGGCGTCTCCAGCCTCTTTTACTCAAGGGTCACATCGAAAACTTTTGGAGGAAAGGCAATATTTCAGGGCAAAATGTCTAGCCTCCCACGCCCCCATACACCCACGAGGTTTTTTCTAATCAAGAGCTCAGTGGTGGTTTTTGAGATTTTTTTGCTTAGTTTTATACTTGTTTACAGCTAGTTTACTTTTCACTTATAGAGAAAAGAAGTGGCAAGTGAGAGACGGGTACTGTATTCTTACTTATTGGTAAAAATGCCTAAAAGGAAATATATTACCAAATACATTTTTTTCAGTATGCTAGCTTTCCGCGGGCCGTAGGTTGGAAACCTCGTGTATAAGCCATAGAGTTCATAAACTGTCTAAATATGCTGACATTTATGTCTGAATGTTACGGACAGTTGCGATAAGAGAGTGGACCAATGACTGTAAACCGGGATTAGACGTGATTGGCTGACGTTCGCAAACAGTAGTCACTTTACGTTCACAGTTCCACAGTTACGTCATGATTACAATTAAGGGCACTACACTCAAGGAAGTTCCGTGTTCCGTAACTGATAATGTCATGGTCTAGTGTTTCTTAACCGTTTTTATTTTATAAATTTAGAAACAATTTGTAATGAACAGGTGTATTGCACATACATACGGAATTGTTGACTAAGAAATGAGTAACTAACGAGCTGTACAAAGTAGTGTCACTTTTTATGGAACCGGATTGTAACAGTAACCGTTAATATACACTCAGTACCTTGTCACAGTTCCGTGAAGTCAAATGATTTCTTGTCAGAGATACAAGAATCAAGGCCACATATAGAAGATCTGCACTTACGACATATCCAGTTGTTGCTTATTGTTGGGTGTGCGTGTGAATTCTGCTCAATAATTGAGTGTCTTTCAATGCCTCTTGAATTATCCAACTGGCAGTGAACCATATATATATATAGTTCGGCTATACTGGAATTTCCTTATGTACAGTTAAGTGAAGTAAAAAATTAACGTCCTTGGCGAGAGTAGGTTATACCTGGTCACACGTAAGCTGGCGCACCCCAGAGTATAGGCAAGGGGAAGGGTAGAGGAAGCAAAAGACCATTCCACAGACATTATAATACGAGGTATACTATTTATATTACAATAGTGAGGATTTGACAAGGCTGAAAGCCTGCTATAAATATTATTTCATTTGATTTATCAAATTAACCACATCATTTACATAAAGTTTTGAACAAATTTACCTATATCAGTTTTCTAAACAACCGCAACGCCTACAATTAAAAACCTATGGCCTTTGATGCAACACACACTACAAAAACCAATGTTTTTGAATAGGGCTAGCTTTTTGTTTCCTATCGATCGATCGCGTGCCAGCTTACGATTGGACAGCTATACCAAACCTAATACCACTTCACTTAAGGCGTAACAGTTATTATTACTTTTGTATAACTGTATATTTGTTGCTAGTTTGTAAAATTGTTATAAAATGATTGAATCTAATGTATCATAGTTTTCTGTGTTATAATAAAACATTCAGTCTAAGTTATACATTGATGCGAGTTTATGCTTTTAGGTTATTTTTTTCTAATTTAAAGCATCGTTTTTTCGACATTTAAAATGACTTTATTTTACTTTGAATTTAGTTTTGAGTAAGAAGTAAAACCAGAAAACTTGTAGGTGTGGAGGAGCGGAAAAACTTACCGTCAGTTTAAAAGCATTTGAAAATATAACAGACCAAAAATATTAGGGTTTATTTTAGAGCAAAAGTGATCATTGATCTCCTAACCAAGATGCGAATATAAATCACTCAAGCTAGAACATTTCTGTATTGCATCAGTTTTATAATAGTGACGTATTACACTCGGTGAATACTCTAGGTGCCATTTTATCACAGCTTGAGCGTGGTTACTTCCGGAAGTAATTTATTAAAGAATTAAGTTTCAAAATTAGTTTGCTTTTTAAACACTTTACTTCTGGTCCTTCTTAAACCAAACTACAGAAATAATTTGACTATAATTAGACCTAGTTTTCATGTAACCAAAACATCATTTATGTTTTAATACTTATTGCCTTCAGTACAGTCTGTACAGAATGTTCTCTATGGACGTAGTGCGTTTATAATTAGTTGGACACAGGGAGCGTTTCTTATGGAGGGTTGCGGCTAAAATAGCAACGCGGCACAATCGTTTCAAGAGGGATGTCTTCTCTCCCTCCCTCTTCAACCCCATTGTTAACTTCGTTTACTGGCTCTTTTGAATAATTGAAAAACAAAAAAACACACATAAGGATGTTTGGCAAAGTGGAATGTTTGATTAGTGGTGAAGTAATAGATTTCCAAAGAAAAGCTTTTGTAGTGATTTCTTGTCAAGAAATCATTACCTAACCTAGTTATTGTTTTAAAACCATGATCGTGTTCTATGCTGCAGCTGTGTTTTATAAACTTTTAGTGAAGTGGACTTCAGCTACTGAGCTCAAACGTTTTAAATAGACCGTAATAGTTATCCTTTATTTATGCATTTATACATTTATTTATAAATTATTATAATCATCTATAACTTATAAATCCGAGTACTGCGAATTGTTTTAGTAATAATTAAAGATGGAAAATTTATCGGAATTTCGTGGTTAGGCATTTAAAGCTCTTTTAGAATTGGGTGTATCGGGATTGTCTGTCATGAATGCGAAAGTGGTGTGTGTACCATGAATAATTTGTTTTAACTATAACAGATTTTAATTTGTCCTGACTGTATAGTGGATTGTGGTTTTACTCATTTATTTTATTTAATATCAGCTTCCTGAAGAGCTATGCTACTTATTTATAGCTTATTTATCTAGCTGTAATTAGTTTACCTGGCGATGTCAAAAGTTCTTAGGAACACGAGAAAATAATAAGTTCCTCACTTTATAATCTTTATATACATATATATATGTTGGTTTTTGTACGCCTTTAAATCTCAAACGTGTCTACAACAATTGAGCACAATATTCGACACGACAAACAACCGGCTTCATTAAAGGTTTTTGTATATTTCTCGCGTCAGTAACATACACGCGACCTCGAGAAATCAGTCACGCAGTGTATGAGCAACCGTGTCATCTGCAGCAAGGGAAGGGAACGCTCCCCCATACTTATAAACTTTTACCTAAGAATGTTAAGTTGGTTTTTGTTTGCTTTAGAAACTCAAAACGTTCTGCATCCACTTGCATCCCATTCAAGATTCTTGCATTATAGATTCTGCATTAAATATGCACATTAATCGAGGTACTATAGTGTGATCATGTCATAGAGTTCGCCAAATCGTAAGTAGAGGTTAATTGGGAATGCCAGCACCTATCCTGAGCTGCGACTGCTTCATTTGATGAGTATTTGTGCCGTAAACAGAGTTACACCACCAGTCACATTTCCAAACATGCTTTCCGAAATTAAAGCATGAAAATAAGGGCGTTTATGATCGCATAATGCACATGATAAATGACGGAATCGGATGAGCCAGAAAGAACTAGGAAAATATCTCGCATGAGATTGATTCTGGCAAAAGTTTTGATTAAAAAATAATGTAGGCTTAGCCCCTTATTGCGTTAGGCTCTGAAGTATTGCAAAATTAAACTTCTGTGATACGCATGTTTGTTTTGTTCCTCATTTCTCATCCATGCAACCACAATGTGCAGGAAAGCGTGACAGGGTACAGCAGTTACAAATAATAATGAAAATGAAAGTGACCTCCATGTGGTGACGTTTGAACTGAAGTGACCACATACTGTATGTGCGTTGAAATTTGTAATGCACAATATGGAGGCTATTTCGCACATCAACCGGTTAGTTTACGATAAGAACGTTTAATTATTTTTTCTTGTAACCTTACCTAACCAGATACCTGATAGCTGTATATTAATGTGGTAACAATACGCGCTCTGTATCTCGAGTGTCCTAAGGTTAGGTTACTTTGGTATTTTGTAAAAGCATTTTTCAGTTTCTACAGGATTTATTATTTTTCCGTCTTTCTGAGGATTTTAGACATTTGCAGGTAAAATGTTTATTTCAATATTATTTACATGAACGTCTGTATAAATACTACAATAATAATAAAATATGATAGTCTTATCATAATATTTTAAATAATATTGTTCGCTTGAATGCTCAAAATTCGAAATGATTAGACTAGTGGAGGGAGGCGGTGTTGTCGGATAGTGTAACTGAAGACTGACAGCGTCCAATGCCTTCCGAGTAGCGCAGGTGAATGTAACCTAACAGAATCACGGAAGCATTGATGTGGCCTCACTGTCAACCTTTGCATCGCATTGACTCTATAGCATGGGTCCTCACTAGGAATACTTTGAGAGCCAAAAATTTTGCATACAATTTTCCTGAGGGCCGCAAGTACAAGAGGCACTAAATAACTGACAAACAATATGATCATAACATACGTTTATTACATTACCAACATAAATAAACTCTTTTGCGCATAAAAAAGTTTGAAAATGTTTTTTTTTTTTTTACTTAGTTAATTTTTTGATGTACATGGGCGAAATCTTTCACAGTCCTCTAATATGGCATCTATGTTGGCAGGTTGGGAAGGAACTGAAATTCTTATAATGTTCTCAACATTCTCACTTGTTGGCCTAGATCTGTACTTGTTTTTTACAAACCTCAGCTTACTGAATGTAGATTCACAGACATAAGTAGATGAAAAAACACGCAATATTTTCTGAGCACATTCAAGTAAGTTAGGAAATTTGTCCTTTTCAACAACCGTCCAAAACTCATAGTGAGCTTTATTCTTCATCTTTTCTTCAAAAATACTTTTGAGTTCCGTATCATTGTGAAGATAGATGTATTCATTTTTCAAATCCCTAGCTTCATATCCAAAAACAGAAAGATAGCTACATTAGCTGGTTTCATTGCCCATGGATTTTCTACCAAGCGAAATGGTTCTTGATACTCCCTGAAATCACTAAACGTCTGAGACATTTATTCCTTCAGGTCTTTCAACAGTTTTAGTAAATCGCAGTTTTTAACTTCAGTAGTTTGAGTAATCGTCCTGAGGGCCGTATGCGGCCCGCGGGCCGCGTAGTGAGGATGCCTGCTCTATAGTGACGATCTCTCTGCCCCTGTCTGTGATAGAACGGAACTAATTTCGAAAGGAAGTTCAGAGTTTTATTCATATCAGGTTCCCTTTGTCAGTAGCATATTAATAAAAACCGTTTAAACATCACACAGCCACGTAAATAGTTACGGAATAGTTTTAACAATGTCAGAGTAAAACAGATGGACTCAATATAAAGCATGTAATTTAATATCGCGAACTTTGAGTCTTTTAATGACGTATAATTAAACTGACAAATGCAGTGATAAAATTATAGAGGTTATTTGTACGTTGATAAAGAATTTTTATTAAAAGTTGGGGAGCAGTTGGTTAATAAAGAGATGTTTTCCTGTCACAAACATTTTAACGGATTGTTATAAACGACTGCTTTGGACAGTTGTTACTACCCTGATAAAAAACGTTAGCTAATATTTTAGAATTATTTTTAAATCTAGATACAATAATATCCTACAAACTATTGAAAACTAATAAGGGTTATACACTGTCATATAGAAATCGAATTTTGTTTGAGGGAAGAAAATTAAAGAATAAATACAAACTTTCCACAAAACAAAGACACCCTTAACCATTCAAGAAGTTAGATCATTCTGTTCACCCCATGTGGACCATGATAGCTTTTGCTACCAATAGATTAAAATTATTTCTCCGTTATTCATAACTCACCACGGTATCTACTAACCCCATTTGTGGTGTTTTATACTACAGGAGGACTTAGGGCAAAAACGTCATAAGAGAGAAAAATTATACTTTGTTTACATTACACCTCAGTTTTCTAGAGCAGTGCGTGAGGTTTAACGGTGTGTCGCGTCAAATTTTGCTTATTAAAATAAGCGAAATTTGATCAAAATGCAGGCTATAGATGAAAATTTAAAAATTTTGTTTGATAGTTTTCGCTTAATTTTTTCAGCTTCATCAGGTGTTATATTTATGGAAATATACAATTTCCACATAACTTAAAATAATGTTTGCAATAAATCAAAAATATTATGCTGAATGCTGTCAATGGTATTTGATTTAATGCATAAATAGTAGCAATATGTTTTTTTTTTTTAATTTAGAATATGGATGTGTTTTACATTTATTTTTTAGAACAAGATTATTTTTCATCCTAATTTTTATAAAAGTACAGTGCGTGAGGTTTAACGGTGTCACTCGTTCTGCTCTAGCATTTTACTACTAGCCTAACAACTGACAACTGTTACTACTGACAACATTATACAATACATATATGGTCCCTTTTGTAATCGCTTCTCTTTCTTTGCACAAGCAGAGCCACACATTTAATGATCGTGTCTACATCAAACTATTACAGTATTATCATTTAGTTAATTATAGCTGTTCACACTTTAAACATGACACCGAAATTTTCTGAAGTGCTAGGTTTTGATCCCGCACTGCAGCCCTGTCCACCTTAGCGATCTCAAGGTCAGAGACACGGTTAAACCTCACGCACTGTACACGAAAATAATACCAGTAATGGCGGACATAAATATTTCACACTTTAGTTTTGAAACAAATACGAGGCTACCCTAGTAGTTGACAAAATAGATGCGTAATAGGAAATTGCTTGGAGCTTGTGTGTTTGTGTGCGACTGAAAGCACATAATAGAATAGCGATGGGAAACATCTATTCCAGATTTAGGTGAACAATACAAATGCAGGCATTTGTCTACGATTTGATGATAGAAAATTTTCAAGGAACCGTCTATCGTGTTGCCCTCACAAAAATATTGTACACACAGCCGGTCGCCCCCGCTCCACCTATTACTTACAAGGCAGTCAGGCAACCACTCTTTGTATTAACGTTGAGGAATAGAGGGTACTATTCATTGGAAAAACATTTTTAGGGGTACGTGAAATAAAAAGGGTTGGGAGCCACTGGTCTAGAGAGTCGAGCGCTTCTCTAAGAACCCGGATTTATTTCGGTAGCTTTAACACATTATTGGTACTTTTCCGCTTGTAAAAATGTGTCATTCCTAAGGGCGATAGTAGCGTAGTGCTGGCCGCATTGTCCTCCTTGATTCTTGAATAGCCCATGAAAAGTACATTTATTCTATTGATCTTCTAAAATAAAGATCAACAGATAAATTTAAGGTTTAAAAGGAAGTAAATATGGGTCATTGTTATTTCGTACGACTGAACTCAAGGACTGTAACGGTGCTTTTCTCACGCTGTATTTCCTCAAAACTGAAAGTCGATTTGAAGAAAATTTCTTATCTATATATTTAGCTTCCTATAACCAACGCATTGCTGTGTTTGTTATGTGACTGTTATTTCAAAATGTGATTAGCCTACATATTACAAAAATTGATTTAATGACAATCGCCCTTTTTATAGATAAGGTAATCGAGTATACGAATCAAACGTCACAATTATTTTTAAACTTAAAATATTTTGAGAAAAGAGTTCAATTATTTGCTTACAATTAAAAAAAATATTGTTTCTATCTGAATATATATAAGCGAAACAAGTAATTAAGAAATAACAAGTAAGCGCAAGTGACTTTTTTTAATTTTCAAAATTTGAATCTGCCACATCATTGTTATACCAATTTTATGATTTGCTTGAATTTAATTTTTATTTGTATACAATTATGGGATTAAAAACACCCTTTGCGAAAACCTAGAAAAGATATCACCTGTAATAAACGTTGAGGCTGAATGGATTTGGAGTATTTGTATCTTAGATTCCGGTAGATCTAATACACTTCTACGTGTATTTTAGTGCTCACTTCGAATCAACCGATGAAAATGAGTTTACCCAGAGTAATAATACGGCTGGCCAAGTTGGCTTCTATAGATACCGCATGGCAAAAGTATTGCGGCTTTATCTAAGCCATCTTAAATGATCTGATGGTGTCTAAAGGAGAGTGATTATCATAACCAACTACTAGATTCAACAGACAATAGAAGAAAACTGCATAATCAAAAGAAGAAATTCCTTAATAATAAAGGGTATAAAAAAGTTTAAAACAAATAAATGACAAAATAAAGAAAGGGATACAAGTAGAATTTAAACAGGAATGATGAAGAGAGAAATGAGAAAAATATTATTCAAATAAGAAATTCCTTAATAATAAAGAGTATCAAAAAGTTTAAAACTAATAAATCATAAAATAAAGAAAAGGATAAAAGTAGGATTTAAACAGGAATAATGAAGAGAAGAAATGAGAAAACATATTATTCAAATAAATTATAGTAAGATGTACCTATATGAAGAAAAATGTGATGAAAACAATGAATGCCGTTCGTGGGATATTTTATTACGAACGACTTAATGTGTTTAATTGTATACTAGTAACTGAAGATGAAGGTGGAAACAAAAAATAGAATTTTTCCAGAAGAGTATTAAAACTGAATTGATTAAGATTTAGGTAGAAACGTTTTTTTAAATTTTAAGTTGGTATAAATCTTATAAATATACTTTAGTAAAATGAATATAATGGTTCTACGAATATAATAGATGATTTCATATAGGATATAGTCAATATAACGCATTTCGCGTTATGTTGGGTTAAACAAATATCAATTTGAGACATAGTTCGAAAAAATTACGTTAATTCCAAATGTGTGAACAGGGAAAAGACTAAGGTAGGCCTATATCGATTATCGAACATTGTTGGCATAAAACACAGGTAGTGTAGAGTAAAGATTCCTAAATATCACCGGTCTCGAATATATAAACCAATAAACCGATGGCTACAAAAAGACGTAAAGAGAAGAGAGAAGATTTGTCCCGCTTACATGTCAACTGGGGAGACGAGTCATCTGTTTCAAGGACTTCTATCACGACAACAATAGCAACTTCGAAAGTTTTCACCTCTCATCCTTTACAAACTTGTAACGCAGTGAAACGCTGAGTCAGCTGTGAAATATATTTTAGTGTTTTCTTCTCTTTCAACAATATTCTACTAGTAAATCCGAAAACATACGATTTGATGAAGTGGAAACGCAATTTACAATATGTTTTACAAGGCTTCATTGAAAGTATTTTAATTTTATGATCTACGCCAGCTGACTGAAAATTAATTAAGAGTATTGTTAAGAAGCGTGTGGTAGATTTGTTAGTATTAAAGTTCTTGAACCGACGTTGTAGCATTCTTTCAAGAGATGATCCTACAGCCTTAAACACTTGACTCACTCGCACTATATGTGACTTGAACTTATATAAAGACTTTTTCTAAAGCTTTCAAGCTACAGTAATGTTGAGTCTCTTGAAGTCAATAGTGCTCCAAGGAAAATAAATAAACCGACAATACCGGATTTTCTAACTCACTGTAAATATTGATTACTTAGACCTACTTTCTGCAAGCCTTCTAAAAACCCATTAGTAAAGATTTTGAAATCTTATTTTGAAAGCTTAATGCTTTATAACAGAAAAATTTTACAACAAAATTTATAAACCTGGATTTTCTTTACTACACAAGACGACTACACTGGGAAGGATCTACGAGTAAGGAAGACAACTGTTATATTGAATTTAAAAATTATTTAAACATAGCCTCCAGATGAAGAAAACAGCTGTTTTATAGGTTTTAAAAATTATTTCAACATAACCTCCAGATGAAGAAATCAGCTGTTTTATTGGATTTAAAAATTATTTCAACATAACCTCCAGATGAAGAGATCAGCTGTTATATTGAATTTAGAAATTATTTAAATATAACCTCTAGATGAAGAAAACAGCTGTTATATTGAATTTAGAAATTATTTAAACATAACCTCCAGATGAAGAAATCAGCTGTTATATTGGATTTAAAAATTATTTCAACATAACCTCCAGATGAAGAAATCAGCTGTTATATTGAATTTAGAAATTAATTAAACATAACCTCTAGATGAAGAAAACAGCTGTTTTGTTGGATTTAAAAATTATTTCAACATAACCTCCAGATGAAGAAATCAGCTGTTATATTGAATTTAAAAATTAATTAAACATAACCTTTAGATGAAGAAAACAGCTGTTTTATTGGATTTAAAAATTATTTCAACATAACCTCCAGATGAAGACATCAGCTGTTATATTGAATTTAGAAATTAATTAAACATAACCTCTAGATGAAGAAAACAGCTGTTTTATTGGATTTAAAAATTATTTCAACATAACCTCCAGATGAAGAAATCAGCTGTTATATTGAATTTAGAAATTAAATAAACATAACCTCTAGATGAAGAAAACAGCTGTTTTATTGGATTTAAAAATTATTTCAACATAACCTCCAGATGAAGAAATCAGCTGTTATATTGAATTTAGAAATTATTTAAACATAACCTCTAGATGAAGAAAACAGCTGTTTTATTGGATTTAAAAATGATTTAAACATAACCTCTAGATGTAGAAAACAGCTGTTTTATTGGATTTAAAAATGATTTAAACATAACCTCTAGATGAAGAAAACAGCTGTTTTACTGGATTTAAAAATGATTTAAACATAACCTCTAGATGAAGAAAACAGTTCGGTGGCCAGAGAGGAACATCGTTCTCGTGTCAAAAGTCCTAAGATGTAGCTGGGAAAACTGTTACGCATTCTTTTTGAATTTCCTAGTCATGACGTCATGTACGACCGATTCGCGAACTGAGTGATTCACCTGAGAAAAAGAGTTAATATGCTTACATTGGGAAAAGAATACTTGAAAAAATACTATGACAGGTGAAGAATCGATAAGGAACGAGAAAAGTCGAAACAGAATGAAAGCTAGACGAACATATTAGAGAGAAACGTCTCTTGTACGCACACATTAAAAGAGCAAATGAGATTAAGTTCATAGGGAGAACAAGCATTGCAGCCTGAAAAAAAGGAAGAAAGTTAGGCCTAAAATATCATTGCGAAACGAGCAGGATTTAAGCATGAACTGAAGGAAGCAAGTTGGAGAAAGTGCGAGGGAACGATAGAAAAGAATTGTAGAATATAAACTAATTTCTGTAAATAACATTTGACAAACTTTATATGTTTCCCCTTTTATGTATTTCCATATTTTTAGAAAAAAAGACTTGCCTGTGAATTGTTAATGAATTTCTTATGGGACCAAAAAGTAAACTAACTCTCCGAATTAGCCCTTTTCGGTTTTAGGATGTAAGTTACTCTTAACCACTTTTCGTTTATAGTTTCTGACATCCATTTTATCCCGTTGCTTCTATGGATGCCATCCCGCTACCTGGTTTAGCCGTCCTCTATCTCTATTCTCTGGCATCGTTGATTTCCTGGCTTATATTTGACCTTGATTATCACAGCGCGAGTGTGTGAGGGAGGGTCGCTGTAAGTTCCTCTAGGACGCTTCCAAGTTGGGATGGGATACAGAATAGACACTAGTGTCATCAACATTGTCACTAGGTATAATTTGTCTTTGAAAACCACATTATTTAGACCACCTATTCCACACTCAACTAACTGCACTTCGTTTCAACTTGAGTTGAGCTTCATTTGGAAAGTTAGTTGTAGTTAGTTTTCAGTGTCAACAAGCAACCATTGCAAATCGTTATATCCGTGTTCCTCCCACATGTTTGTAGTCGGGATAGTAGTAGTCAGTCGCAATCATGCCAATGGCTATTGCCCGCGCAATATTAAACCACTGCCATCAGTACACGTGAATGGCTCTTATGAGTTGGGCCAAAATAGATTACTGCTGTTTGACATTAATAACATGAAATCCAACGTCAAGCTCGATCGGATGGAGATGTGCATTTGTGCTGTTTAATTACTTTGTTTCAAACATAATATCCATTTAATGATTTTGTTTAGGAAAGTCAGTATTATTTTGATATTTAAAAACAATTTTATTAAATGTCAAATAAACACAAAATACAGTATTAGATTGTCGTATCTACTTATACTTTTCTGTACATTGACAGTAGCTTACACACAGCCAACTCTTTCCCTTCTAACATATCTATAACAGTAACAAATTCAGCAATCACTTTCAGAAGTAAAGGTAAACCACCATTTGTAGCGAAGATCCACAACGAATTTACCAAGATCCCAAAACCATAGGCAGGACACATTGCAGTACCTGAAAGAAAAGCGAAATCTTATAAAGTACACTGCAGGCCAGTGGCGGACTTTGCCATGGTGCCGCCCCTAGGCACAATTCGGCCGGCCGGGGCGAATTTATTGGAAACGTCCCAACGTAATATAATTCTTTTAATTTTTCACCATACGAATCCGTTTTCATGCCTGTTCAAAGAAATATAGATAAGATATTATTTAAAGACTTTTTATAAAAATAAATAAAAAAATTATTTTATTTATTTTAGTTCCATCGATAAAATTCAAAAAACATTAAAATAAAAGGAAGTTTTCTATTCTCAGGGGGGGGGCGCCCCACTGCTGGATCCGCCACTGATTTAACTGAGGTTCACATCATGACATTCACCAAATTTAACTAGATACTATTACTATTGTCACTAAAACTCATCGGTACAAAAAAAACTGCTGTCGCCTGCCGCCCCCTCGAGGCTGCGCCCATAGGCACGTGCCTAATGGGAAGTCCGCCACTGCTGCAGGTGTGCCTGGTTTAAAAAACTTTACATATATGGAGGATTTGAAGATGAATATGAAACCCAGAAACTTTGATTCCACCGCGCAAATGTAGAAACTGTTTTAAAACATTTCCTTTCTGCTTCAAAGAGGAAAGTTCTTGCCGTTCGTTTTATCCTTTTAAAGCGAAATTCAGAAACAAGATTAAACAACGGGATCTATAAGAAGATGAAATACAATGGAATATAATAAATCAACCTTTAAATAAGTTCAGCCTAACCTTTTATTGGTCGCTTATACAGTATATGCATTTATATTATTCCTATATGGCTACCAAATTATATTCAAGGTCCTACAAAACAAATGTTCACAAGCAATAGTAGCTATAAACTAATTAATTACGCTAAACCTTTTTCTTAGCTTAATAGATAGTGAAAAACTTAAAATCATGCTTTATTTGAAGAAATAATGGTTTTAATGAATACTGACGTCTAAACTATTCCTTCTGGGTGGTGACACTATTCAGTATTTTAGTGAATGATCGAGCCCCTATACTATTTGTTATAACTTACTTTAAAAATGGTATCTAAAATTGTGTTCCTCCAGATTGGATTTATTCTTTATGCATTTCAGAAATACATAATATTTTTGCTAGAAAATGAAAAACCCATTTCCTTATTGAAAAAAGCTGCCTTAAATTCAACTGCTGATTGATCGATTCTTCCTATTAACAAACATATTCCCACAAATAAATTACATCTGCTTACCAACTTAGATCGAAAATGGACGTTTCGTTCCAAAGTTATCATGATTTAGACACGAAAATTGATGTGATGTTAGTATATGTTTGTGTGTATAGATTTGAACAAATATTTTTTTTTAATTCAGAGATCTTAAAACAAATTTTAACCTAAAAAAAATAATTTTTTACTCAGTAGGTATTATAGTTTGCCAATTTTACGTAAGAACCATTATTAAAGCTCTTACGTTTGTGAGTTTAAAAACCTTTTTTGGGTTTTTCTATCGTGTATAGTTTAAAAGATACTAAGGTTCCAGTACATCGAGTTCCCCGCGACGTTCCCTCCTCTCCCCCCAGTATGTCGACCACGTAAGGAGCCAACGGCATACGTTTTTCCAATCACCCAAGTACCCAGAACAGTAATATAAAATAAAATTTAGTTAGGCTTTCACTGCATGCTCAACCCCCTTTAAATATCTAGACTAGTACGACAATGCGCATGGCGTTTACTTGCTTCTGTCCCGTAGTAATATTGCTTTTATAATAGTTTAGACAGTTGTTAGATAGTATTTTTATTATAAAAATATCTATTTCCCATTATTAGACCTGTTAAAAGCCTAATTAATAAAAACAAACAGTTATTACTGAAATAAAACTATTGTAAAATCACAAAGTTTTGGGGAAAACATCTTAAACTAAAAGGTTATCAGAGATAGGTATTTAGGGGTAATGACCTTTTTTAAAGTCCATATTTTCGTAAGTTTAAAAACATTTTTTTTTTTTAATAGCTAAAAAGATGCAACGGTTTCAGTACAGCGCCTCCCCAGCGATGTTTTCCCCTGCCCCCTGGTATGTCGACCACTTGAGGAGGCGACGAGCATACGTTTTTACAATCACCCAAGTGCCCAGAACAATAATCTGAAATAAAATTGCGTTAGGCTTTCAGTGCATGCTCAACCCCCTTTAGATCCTGGACTAAAGTATGTATTGCGACTGATGGAAATGGTATGACCGTGGTGCGCATGCGCAAAGAAGTCGCCCATTCTATTTTGTAAGGTACAGTATTGTACGTATGAAATATAACATTATCCACTCCATGGAATACAGAGACAGGCTGCAGCCAACCTTACCATCTACTTTTAAAGAGGTATATGTATTGAATAATTCCTTTCATATGTAATGTAAGTAATTCCTTTCTAATACTAATCTAATGCATTGTCTTGTTCGCAGGTAAGTGCGTCCTCTGCCATGTTGATGCTGCACTTCTCTATCATCTTAGTGAGTTACGTAGTATTTAAGACAACAGTAGCCGTGGTAAAACTGTTCTTATATCGTATTCTATTGTAAATAAGTCTTCTCTCTCCATTCCTTCACTGTGCACACATATTCACGGCCAAGAAAGAACGAATAACATTCGCAGAAATTACTTTCACAAACGAGAATCTATAATAAAACCTCAACATGTATTTGTTGATATTCTAAAATCAAGGTTTTAAAAAGTCTTTTTTTTTGGCTTGAGTAACATTTTTGTAATTTTAACGTATATTAGCATATATTACTATAAAGAACCATCAAGGCTATAAAGTTCCCCTTGAGTAATGTTTGTTTATATTTCAATTTTAAATTACTATTTCTGATTTACGACATTTTTAATAACTTTCTTCTAATTTAGAATTTATTTTTAAATAAGGTATGTAAATATGAAAAAAATTATTGTGTAGAAATATAGATCCAACAAGGAATGTACTGGATAATACAGCCGTACTCAGAAAGTATAAGTGCCTAGAGGCTGTGGCTTGGATAACACTCCAGGTGCCGCTTCAGCATAATGAGACCATATTCGTCACACATTACCCCTTCCCACCCCTCATCTACTCATATTTATTTCCACACCTATTACGTCCTTGAATTGGATGTGGGAGTTTTATCTTGGTATTAACGCTAATATCTTTACGCTGGAAACACACTTGGCGTTTTTGTCCGATCGTTTTATTTATCGCCGCCGCCGTATCAGTAGTGGCGCGTAGGTTGGTAATGCACCTTACATATGGTTCGGAAAAATGGACCATCGAATTTTTTAACGCCGTCGGTAGCAATGGAATCCACCCACTGCCACTAAATCCGTCGGATTTTTTTATCGTCTCTCCTGAAATAGTGGTATACGTGAGTAAACGTGCGATTACACACTCGTCGTCCAGTATGCCGTCGACAGCTTTTATGGTGTGATATTATCATGGCTAAATTGATTGTAATTGACAATAAATTAATAATTCATTTCGTAAAAGAAAGACCTGTGCTCTGGGAAAAAACCTTAGATATTTTTTAAGATAGAAACACCACAAGGAGTTCGTGGTATAAAGTTTGTCTTCAAATTAATAATGATTTTGATAAGCCGACTTGATAAGTTTCAACTTCCTCTCGCCTTTGATTAATCGGATGAACCCAAATAGTTCAATTCTTACCCCTTTGTCTTCAATGGACGAAATAATAATGCCTAAAGTTGTTCTTTATTCATGTTATACACAAAACTATGATAAAACTACAATTAAAAGACACTTGCTATGCAGTGGTCAGTGATCGACTTATGTGGAGTCGGTGTGACATTTAGACGGCAACGGAATATTACCGTCCAGTGTGTAAGCGCGACATTATGTTACATTGACGACGGTAAAAACACCGATCGGACAAAAAACGCCAAGTGTGTTCCAGCCTTATAGAAATTCCGTTGTAGCTCATTTTATTTATTTTGATCTTAGCTTTTACAAAGTAAAGTACATTTCTAGTAATTACTTCCGAAAGCAGGCAAATAGTGCCTTAAGCAAGAAAAAATAAACCTTACTGCTCTTTGTTGAAAAGTGAAATATTTTTATAAGTATAATTACGTATAGAAATAAGTTTTTATTTACTAGTTATTTTTGTAATCAAAATTCGTAAAAGCAGGATCTCTAATTGTTCAGGGCATGAATATTTCTCTTAACTCAATTACGTATCATACAAGTTTTAAGGTAACGAACGTGATGAAAGCAGCAGCAGCCTAATTAATAACATGTATTCTTAGAATTAACGTGTTCTCATGCACCATACCAATTTAGCTTATTAAATACTATAATACATATCGTGACTATGTTAAGCATTGCAAATGGCACACTCTATAATAGAGTAAAATGTATACATGTTAATGTGGAACAGGTTCTGCTCGGTATGTCGTTAAGGACCGCTGTAGTCAAATAATAAAACTATTGTAAACTGCATTCAATTTAACGCACTGTTGCTTGGCTTAGAGTTTTTCATTTCTGTCAAGTTGGCACACACTAAAACCCTTTTGAATACTCATTACAGTTGTTAGCAGCTTGTTTGGTATTAAAAAGTTACTTAACAACTTTTAAAGTTTTAAGACTACTTGATGCTCATTGTTACAAGTTTTTATGCGCAAGTAATAAAGGCGTAGCTGCATGCTTTCAATGAAATGAAAACGCAAGACGGAAAGATTTCTGTGGAAAGCTTTGCTGACAATTGTAATGATTTTGCGAATTAAATTCTTGTTCACAAGAACTGCAGGGAAATACTTTTTAATTACTTTACTATATAAGTTTTTAATTAAATAAATAAATTATAAACTATTTTTGATATTAGCTAAAATATTTAAAGGTAATTTTAAAGGTTGAGAAACTTAATATAACGGTTAGTTTTTTTTTGTGCAAATCTTAATTAAAAATTTTGTTTTCTGTAGTCGAAAATGATTTTCAGTTTTTGTAATTTTCAAAAAAAAAAAAAAATGGTTAAGTTTGTGAAAGTTGTGCTTATTACTTTACCCTATACGATATATGTTAAGAAACTTGTTTTTAGAATAGGGTAAGCCAATGTAGCAACTGGGAGAGTTTTCGGTAACGAGCTGGCGGTAGTCGTCAAAGGAGTAAGTAAGGCAACGTTGTAAATCTTCACGGGAGGAATATTCGTGCGACTTGAACTGAAGCCCATAATAATTTTGAATTTTAGAAACTTTGTAATCCCTTTAGAATCGAAACAGCAGATGTAGGACGTACGTGTTTGAGACTATAGCGATGCAGATTTAGTGGACAGATAAATTTGAAAACTATTCGAAAATGTGTGAAGTTACTGTTTAGAAAAAATGCTAGGTGCAGCTAGGGGTAGAGAACTTCCAAGATAATATTAACAATGTGTAACAATTCCCTATTGGTTGGTTAAAGAAAAGAAGGAATACAAATATGGTTAGGCCACGATCAGCGCCAGCCTTATGTTTTAGCACTTAATCGGGCGAGATTTCTTTCGGCGCTCTTGTACGGGCAAAGTAAGTAAAATAGCATCAGTGAGTGTTGCTACTACAAACTCTAACTTACAACTAAAAGTTAGAGTTTGTAGTAGCAACACTCACTGATGATGGTGACTTTATCATTGAAACGCGTATGAGTCAATAAATTATTAATTTGTGAGTTTTGTGTCTCTTATTTGTTTCAACATTACCTCACAAGCTAAACTCAAAGAATAGTTGTATAACTGAAATAGATTTACCAGTATTAAAAAGTATATCCAACTGCAAAATATTCACTAAATACTTAGTTTCAAATTGGTTTAAAAAATTGTATATTTAGTTGGAAAACTTCAGTACAAAAAAAGATTAATAGACATAATTATAACTTTTATTACAAAACCTAAGATCGAAAAAAATTCCCTAACGCCTAAAGAAAGTAGCAGTTTTACACTCACCGGTGAAAACAAAAAAGCAACTTTTCTCCCTGGGCGCGAGGGAATCATACGTTACTCGGGAAGAAAAGTAGAGAAGGTTGAAGTTCATCTTCGGAAAGTGTTGGTACAAGAGTTCAAAATCTATAAAAACACAAAAAACGCATAAAAAACATGATTAAGTGTACAGTCACAAAATGTTGTTAATAAAAATACGATTGATGCGTGTGTCAAAGAAATTGATTTATTAGGAATTTGGCAACATTTCGACGATTAAATTGTCGTCCTCATTCAGGCCTGATCTATTGGCCAGTAGACAGTTGAACATCGTTCTATGTTCGACTTTATTAAAAATGTAAAAGTGAAAATGTCTTGGGTTTCTATTAATTTTGAAAATAGTACAAAGGAGGACATAAGGCCTGAATGAGGACGGCAATTTAGTCGTCGAAACGTTGGCGAATTCCTAATAAATCGATTTCTCTCTAAACCTATTACAGCCGTGTTTATTTATATAAAAAACAATTTTTTACATAACTTATAAACAAACGCAGGCTATTTTTAAATAAAATACACTTTTGTCTGAGGAAATTATAAAAAGTCAGAACGATTTTTTTTACTCACTCTCTGTTGCATATACATGTTTGCAAGATATTTTAATTCCTAAAAATCTCTTTTAAAGAATACCCTATAATTATGAAAACCTTTCAGCACCCCTTAAAGGCCGATACTGGTCAAGACGGTGGCACGAAAAATGCATACGGCAATGTATGCGTATATGAGGAAACAATAGCAATTGATGAGTGTAAGTGGTAAATTTTATAAGCTAAAAAAGCAGACACTCGTCGTCACCCCAGGTCATCTACCCCTAAACTATTTTCTCATAACTTTCAAGGTTTTGGATTTACCCTGAAAAATGGGTCGAAAAAGGGTTTTCCACTTTGCTAGTGGTCACTTTGCCTTTAAGTGTCGTGATGAGTTCGATTTAATATTCACATCAGAGTGTCTTTAGTGTTAAGTGAATATAACCTCTACTTCTATCTTCTTTACGATATATTTCCTACATCTAAAAAATGGATTAGATTAGACCAAAGAAATCAGATGGTGGGGTCAAATAAAATGTTAAAGTTGGAATATATATTAAAATTAAACAAATCTGTAAAACTAAAAAAAATATTTATATAAAAAGTGACGAAGCTACAAGCGGATTTTAAACACGCCAAAATGAAAGCGCAACATATCTATTAATTTGTCAGTCCAAAGCCTGGAAAAAGTGTGATGGACATCGCGTTTAGTAAATAAAGTTTTAAAGGAATTCTAAGCGACATCTATGTTTAGTTGCGAGGTAAATTCATTTATGTATCTGAATGGTTTTTAATGATCCATGTACGGCTAAAGGTTATGAGCATTTTCCCCTGTCACAATGTTCTGACGTCATAGCTTACCCTCACCGTCTGTCAACTTGATCCTGTACGCATCTTTCGCAAGAATCTTGGTGTACGCATCCTTCGCGTGTTCTTCAAGATTAGGATGCAAAGACGATTGGTGGGCTGTAACGGATGGGAAAGCAGAGATCTAAGCAGCAGAGTAACAGGAGAGCCGAAAGTTGGAGCCGTTGAAGAGGGTTGTAGGTCGTGTGCTTAAATATTGAATGTATTTGTAAGTAAACGAATATAAAATCACATAGGTTAGCGCGGAAAAAAAAGAATTACTTTTTGAGCTAATTAAAATATTGATTAAGTGATTATTAAAAATAATTTGTATTATTAAGTATAATTTATCGAAAGTTAGTGAGTGCTATACCACAAGCCTGGGAGAAAATAGTCTTGAAATTAACAGATATCCAACCCAGGAAGGCATGTCTGGAGTTTAGCGTCCATGTGATGAGGATCGCTGCGTCTCTATACACTGATACCAGACAAGGAACGCACTGTTCCACTAAGGTCTTAGTTATAATAGAAACGGAAATGGTACAACGGATAGTAAGCAAAGTTTATAGAGTATGGGCATCATAAATGAGTTTTGTAACTCACGAGAGCCAATTACTCATTAATACGCTGCCTTGAGATAAAGCAATTAACTATTCTCGTTAAACTCGGAGTACAGTTTGCTTTAAAGATCTATACTTTCGTCAATTTAATAGAATTCTGATGGAACTACTGCGCTTGTTACCTGGTTAGGGAATATTTACTTTTAATTTTTAAATTGGTAATTGTGTATTTCTTTATTCTGTATGTCTGATGGTAAAACAAATTCATTAGATGAAAATTGAGTTATATTTAGTGAGTGTTACTCATACACACACACACACACACACACACACACACACACACACACACACACACACACACACACACACACACACACACACACACTATGGTAGCCGTCTATACGAAATTTTAGTACGTAAATGTCAAAGAAACAAAGCACAAAAAAATATAATGAATATTTATCTTAAGACAGTTATTGGTTTTAAAACATATATACATTAAAAATAATATTTTAGATATTCAGTTTTATTAGGCCATAAGAAATAACTGTACCAACCTAAGTGCAGTCAGTTGTCATATAATAATGTTGAAAAACAGATGTAAAAACATTTGTAATAGTATACAAGACTGATATAATGATTTTTAAAGATATGCACATTATAAGACTAAAGTTTTAATGAAACCTTACAATTAGAATAAAGAAGAAATCAAATCAAGTAAAATTATAACATAAATAGTTCCATTACATTACAGCAATACTATTATAATGGCTTCTAAATACAGTACCTATATTATATACTTGGAAAAATAAGATTTACAGATGTTGGGATTTTAATAGACTATACGTATACACTTGGTATACATAGAGTAAGAAAACTCTCATGAAAACATATAAGTAATAGTAGAAAACAAATATTTTATTATTTTATATCATGTGTACATTGTAGTAAATATATATATATATATATATATATATATATATATATATATATATATATAAGGTAATTTTAATTAAGCCTTGTAGCTAAAAACAAACAAAAGAGGAGAGCAATTATTAGAATAAATATAATTATAAAATATGAAATCATTCGTTCAATTATGCCAATACTATTATTATTTTATAACCATTTTATAATGTTAATAAATAAAAGTAAAACTAGTTTTATTATATAATTTATTAAGAAAAGTATTAAAACTGTTTTTAATTAATTTGTTAGCTAAAGGAAAACACTGTACTCAATACGTTAAAGTGACTAATAACTACTATATTAAATCGTGGGTTGTTTGGTATCATTTTTCTTGTAGTTTTATTTAGAATCAATATTTATAAACTATTTTTAGTTAAAATTATAGCTTAAAAAGTTAGAGTTTGGCTAGAAGATACCTCTAAATGACCAATAGGAGCGGAATTACGACCTGTCTCGGGTCTCTCCGAATACACGAAAGATGCGTACACCAGGAATATTGAGAAAGATGCGTACAAGATCAGGTTTTGACAGATGTGAGGGCCTGCTATGACGTCAGACCATTGACAGGCTAAAAATGCGATCAACATTTAGGTGAACACGTATCTTTTAAAATCATTGAGCTAGATTAATGAGTTTACCTCTGAGCTGAACATAGATTTCGCTTAGTTTCTCGGGACTAGATCCTTTAAAACTTTATCTATTAAACCTGATTTCAATCATACTTTTCCATGCTTTAGGCTGGAAAATGAGCTATAATTTTGTTGCGTAATTAGGTTGAACATTAACTTGTTGAGGATCATAGTTTCCTGGCGTTCAAAATATTCTAAGCAAAGTAGGTTGAACATTAACTTGTTGAGGATCATAGTTTCCTGGCGTTCAAAATATTCTAAGCAAAGTAGGTTGAACATTAACTTGTTGAGGATCATAGTTTCCTGGCGTTCAAAATATTCTAAGCAAAGTAGGTTGAACATTAACTTGTTGAGGATCATAGTTTCCTGGCGTTCAAAATATTCTAAGCAAAGTAGGTTGAATATTAACTTGTTGAGGATCATAGTTTCCTGGCGTTCAAAATATTCTAAGCAAAGTAGGTTGAACATTAACTTGTTGAGGATCATAGTTTCCTGGCGTTCAAAATATTCTAAGCAAAGTAGGTTGAACATTAACTTGTTGAGGATCATAGTTTCCTGGCGTTCAAAATATTCTAAGCAAAGTAGGTTGAATATTAACTTGTTGAGGATCATAGTTTCCTGGCATTCAAAATATTCTAAGCAAAGTAGGTTGAATATTAAGTTGTTGAGGATCATAGTTTCCTGGCATTCAAAATATTCTAAGCAAAGTAGGTTGAACATTAACTTGTTGAGGATCATAGTTTCCTGGCATTCAAAATATTCTAAGCAAAGTAGGTTGAATATTAAGTTGTTGAGGATCATAGTTTCCTGGCATTCAAAATATTCTAAGCAAAGTAGGTTGAACATTAACTTGTTGAGGATCATAGTTTCCTGGCGTTCAAAATATTCTAAGCAAAGTAGGTTGAACATTAACTTGTTGAGGATCATAGTTTCCTGGCGTTCAAAATATTCTAAGCAAAGTAGGTTGAATATTAAGTTGTTGAGGATCATAGTTTCCTGGCATTCAAAATATTCTAAGCAAAGTAGGTTGAATATTAAGTTGTTGAGGATCATAGTTTCCTGGCGTTCAAAATATTCTAAGCAAAGTAGGTTGAACATTAACTTGTTGAGGATCATAGTTTCCTGGCATTCAAAATATTCTAAGCAAAGTAGGTTGAATATTAAGTTGTTGAGGATCATAGTTTCCTGGCATTCAAAATATTCTAAGCAAAGTAGGTTGAACATTAACTTGTTGAGGATCATAGTTTCCTGGCGTTCAAAATATTCTAAGCAAAGTAGGTTGAACATTAACTTGTTGAGGATCATAGTTTCCTGGCATTCAAAATATTCTAAGCAAAGTAGGTTGAATATTAAGTTGTTGAGGATCATAGTTTCCTGGCGTTCAAAATATTCTAAGCAAAGTAGGTTGAATATTAAGTTGTTGAGGATCATAGTTTCCTGGCATTCAAAATATTCTAAGCAAAGTAGGTTGAATATTAAGTTGTTGAGGATCATAGTTTCCTGGCGTTCAAAATATTCTAAGCAAAGTAGGTTGAACATTAACTTGTTGAGGATCATAGTTTCCTGGCATTCAAAATATTCTAAGCAAAGTAGGTTGAATATTAAGTTGTTGAGGATCATAGTTTCCTGGCATTCAAAATATTCTAAGCAAAGTAGGTTGAACATTAACTTGTTGAGTATCATAGTTTCCTGGCGTTCAAAATATTCTAAGCAAAGTAGGTTGAACATTAACTTGTTGAGGATCATAGTTTCCTGGCGTTCAAAATATTCTAAGCAAAGTAGGTTGAACATTAACTTGTTGAGGATCATAGTTTCCTGGCGTTCAAAATATTCTAAGCAAAGTAGGTTGAACATTAACTTGTTGAGGATCATAGTTTCCATGGCGTTCCTAGAATTGTTATATTAAATCTTATTGATGCGTGTCGGAGAGTCATAAGTGAGAAGTATCTAGGTATTCGCTAAACATTCTGGTTGATGAAGGTTCTGCGAAAAGCGTTTACAAGATTAATTATAACAATGCTAGGAATGTCAGGAAACTATGATACTCAACATATTAATGTATCTGTTTGCTATACAAAATGTGCACACCTTTTGTTACGAAAACCAATTAAAATTACCAAATTTATTCATACAAATAATAATATTTTGAGTAGTGGATTTTAATGTTATTAATAATGCAGCAAAACCGGCTGCTGTCCAGGAATATAAACATTAGAGAAAAACATTCATTTCAATAAATAATACATAGCTCACAGTGTCACTCCTTCATAGACCAAAATAAACACAGTCACACAAAATTAGCCATAACTAAAAAAGAAAAGTCGAAAACTATTTACATTAACAGATAGGCTCGGCGAGTGATGAATGAATTTATTAAATCAAGTTAAATATTTAGTTTTTTAAGAAATAATATACAGTAACTTCAATTCAAAAAATAATACATATCTCACAATATCACTCCTTCGTAGACCAATATAAGCATAGTCACACAAAAGGGGCCATAGAAAAGTCTAAAAATATGTACGAATTTATTAATAGAGTTGAAATATTTAGTTTCTTTAAGAAATAATATTCCGTAACTTAGAATTTAACTGCATGCAAGTGCTTCTACAACCCTAATCCCTAGACCAATTACAATTGCAGGCTTTGTAAATAAAATATGGGAAGAGGTGAGAACACAAAAACTCACAGACCCTTTATCAAATTTTAATCCAGTTGCCTTGACGTAAGGTGTAGCGGCTGGAACTGTTGGCGAGAGGAAATAGGCCTACGTTACCGCTTCCTGGAGGGAACGTTTACTCTTAAGTTTTTTTCTTGATCTCGAACTGGTAGAGAATCTTCAATTGAATAGCGTCTATGTGTTAGTTCATGTGCATCGTATATTTACGGATTTAAATGACAAATTTTAAGAGTAAATGATTTACTCTAAACTATTTGTTGAAGTGAAAACTTTTATAGTGAAAAATTATTGGATAATAACATACAATTTCTCGTTAGTATAATTTCCGTCAGATTAATTACATTAGTATAAATTCCATCAGGTTACGCTATGAGTCACCTCAAAGGGAATTAAATGATAACATATGATTTTATATATCAGCTGATCTTATGTTATTCATTACGTTGTAAAACAGCTGTTCTAACACGTAGGTTATGTTACGTTGTTTAATGAAAATTATTACAGAAATAGGTTATTACTAAATAGTTTTGATCAGTTAATAAATATATTAATTTATTTAAATTTTTATAAATCTCAATAAAAATAATTCAATATAACGATAATAATAAGCTACGTATTTGTAATTCAATTTTAGAAATGAGAATTTTCTTAGGCGCGTCTGATAAACAAATGTTTAGGTAATTTCTCATTACGCAAAATTAAATGTTTTTCTTAGTTCAAAATGTCTGTAGACGTTGCTATAAGCTAAAAGTTTTCATTTTTGTCATCACTCCTCAGAGTTCCACAACCAACCTTTTTAACTAAACATGTTTATTCAAAACAATTGGTTCAATTTATTACATACAATAGATTCATTTAAAAATGGAATATTCTGAGTGGATTAAATTGAAATGCTATAATTATTTAGGCGCATTTCTGTTAAAATTTATATAGGGAAGTCAAATCAAGGTGCAGGATATAGGTATTTAACAATCTTAATGTCAAATCTTTAATCAAATAAAACGTTTAAGAGATGTTTCTTTTTTAATGTAAATTTCTAAAACGGCCTTCGTCTTTTTCAAATAGCACTACAGGATAAACGTATAGCATATTATCTGATCCCAGAAGGCGAAGCAATGTAAGGCAAATACTGCCTTTTGATTGGTCTGTAGCTCCTCCCACTCCACCAACAACTGTCTACATAGTGAATCGTTGAAATATTGTGAAACCTAGCACTCCAAGTTTTGGGTTGAATTATAATACAAAACCACCTAGTGGAGAACCCCCTCCAAAAAATCTGGAGGATTTTTTAAAAAGTTTTTGCTACCTATATATTATATTGTATAAAGGTATGTATATTGTATATATATATTTTTTTGTAATGGGGTGGAGTAAACTTTTATTATTTTAGAGAAAATTAGTAATTTTGGTGTTTGGTAGTGAAAACATATTATATGTTTCACATTATATTATAATATGTCAGGTACCTATATTATAGGTATGGTAGTTATTGTTTAATTACTTAGTTCAATTTACGAGTAAAGTAGGTGAGCACTTATTTGATTTGAAAATCTTGTCAAAGAAATTTATAAAATACCTACCCTGTCAGCTAAATATTAATAATTCTACCAAATGATAGAGTTGAAATCATAAACATTTGATGTTTAGGTACAAGTACATGTTATAATATTTGGACATGAATTAAATGCTCCAATTTTTAACTATAATAATATAAACATTTATTTGAGGCCCATGTACGACTAATTTATTTTGAGGCTTGCACGTCTGAGGCCAAAATAATTTTTTCTAAAGGCTCTACGAATTTGACAGTTGTTGGTGGAGTGGGAGGAGCTACAGACCAATTAAAAGTCAGTATCTGCTTTACATTGCTTCGCCTTCTGGGATCAGTTATTATGCAAACTGATAGACAAATTGGGTTACATTTCCTCAGCCTCAAAGGATTGTTCCAACTATTTTAGTAATTCAAGCATGGCTGTGTGAACAAATAGGTGTTTTAGTGATTTTTGAGGTTTTGTTTAAATCTTTTCAAATGCGGTATTTAAAAATATCAAATATTTTATCGTTATAATTACGTGTAAATATTTTTTCTAACGTATAATTTTAAATAACACTTCCTTTTATTAGGCCTACTTGTCTGTCTTGTTACTTCCTGCATTGTACATCAAGAGCAAGATGAAATACTTGTAAGATCTAAAATTACTTTCTAATTAGTTAACGGTAAATTTAATTTATATAAAATAATAATTTGTTTGTACCATGAAGTTAAATTTAAATTATTTATTAAAATTTATAATTTTGATAAAGGGAATAATTTTAAAATAATAATATTAAAATTAATAATAATAAAAGTTATAACAAATAATGTTTTGTGTCATTACTTAAGCACAATTAGAATATACAATTATTAAATTTTTGTTTAAAATTGAACCATACAATGCCACCTCTACCAAGATCTAAAGGCAACGCAAAGTGGGCGATGGCAGTTTGAAATTCTAACCTCAAAATCCCATTACCGACGCAGCCAATGTTGGGCAACTGTATTTCGCGCGTTGCAACCAATAATGTGCGTCTGGTCGAACGCAGATAACCGCGCACTGGAATCTGATAAACGCGATTACTGTTTTATTGCCAGATGTTAGATTATTGTGATTAATGAGAAACGTAATTTCATGTCAGGTCTCATCGCTATATACAAATTATTTTCTAATTGTTGAGTGGGCTTTAATTTATCATTATGATCTGATTACAGATTTAATGTAAAAAAATTAAATTGATACAACTTAGTAATACGAATTGACCATAGGTTTTGGTGATAATTGGAGTAGGACGGAATTGGAGCGTTTTCTGTATTTATAAATCAGTCTGACCGAATGAATGATTAAGGGGAAAACTTTCACCCTCGGGAAGAGGATTAAGAGAGTTGTGACGTCACGTGTTTAGGGTCGCGTTGACCTACTCTCTATCTGGGTCATGAACTTATGTCTACCCCTTACAACCCTTAGCAAGGATAAAGAAGATAGATGGAACTAGGTAGAAATAAGAGAAGGAGATAATGATCCCCTGGGATTGGGAATATGGGAAACCTCTGTCTTGGCGTGGGCAGGGTTTAAAATATTGAAGTAGCCATGATTACCCTCCACATAATGTAAGAGAGGGTCTATCACAGAGCTGGAGAATCTTGAGCATTACTTCATCAGTGCGTTTCAAATGGTCAAGGAGACAATCATTACTACAGTTAGCTCAGTACAATAGTTGTTCTAAAAGATGGAGTATATCCGAAACGCGTTAGCTACGAGCAGCTTGGCCAAACTATGACTGGAAAAGATGGTATTCTATTTAATTGTGTATCCTTTTTATTTTAAATATGAAGAAGCAGGGAATATATTATTCATTCGTTTAAACAATTTATAAAAAGTTTTATTTATTAGGAAAAATACTGTGTTCCAATTAGCGAGTGAAGGAATCAAGATAAGTAAAGTTGATCAGAAACAACGATCAGAAATTAATTTACGTCCAGAACTGTTTTTATCTATTTCATTAAAGTTTACGTTAGGTCAAAGTTGATGATTAAAGCGGTGCCAGCCTGAATTTTGAAACCTTTTTTATAGGCCTTGTAATAAATACAAATCGTCTATTTACCTCTTTGCATCAGGAAGATACATTCCTTAATAACGTACAGTAAAATCTCGTTTATCCGGATCTCGATGATCCGGATTTGTTTTTGAAAAAGATGAAACAGGAATATAAAGCACAAATCAAATATCTTATTGTGTACTGTATTGTTTTTGTGTTTGTTAAAGGTATTGTACTGTTCACTAACAGAAATGTTTTAGAAAAGGTTCATTTAATGTATTTCGTTGTTCTGTGAGTAAAAACTTTCCTACAGTAAGCTTATTTTACTCATTGTATCTATTGATATAAGGAAACGGATATAGTGTATTTTGTATTTATATAATCAAGTAATTTATTAAAATTTGTGGATGATCCGAACTTTCTGTAGTCCTGACTACAGAATATAAAGACCGGATGAACGAGGTTATTCTGATCGCAAAGCATCTGAAATTGAATTAGAAGAAAAAAGCTCTCTGACTACAGAATATAAAGACCGGATGAACGAGGTTATTCTGATCGCAAAGCATCTGAAATTGAATTGGATGAAAAAAGCTCTCTGACTACAGAATATAAAGACCGGATGAACGAGGTTATTCTGATCGCAAAGCATCTGAAATTGAATTAGAAGAAAAGAGCTGTCTGACTACAGAATATAAAGACCGGATGAACGAGGTTATTCTGATCGCAAAGCATCTGAAATTGAATTGGAAGAAAAGAGCTCTCTGACTACAGAATATAAAGACCGGATGAACGAGGTTATTCTGAAGGCAAAGCAACTGAAATTGAATTGGAAGAAAAAAGCTTTCTGACTACAGAATATAAAGACCGGATGAACGAGGTTATTCTGATCGCAAAGCATCTGAAATTGAATTGGAAGAAAAGAGCTCTCTGACTACAGAATATAAAGACCGGATGATCGAGGTTATTCTGAAAGCAAAGCATCTGAAATTGAATTGGAAGAAAAAAGCTCTCTGACTACAGAATATAAAGACCGGATGAACGAGGTTATTCTGATCGCAAAGCATCTGAAATTGAATTGGAAGAAAAAAGCTCTCTGACTACAGAATATAAAGACCGGATGAACGAGGTTATTCTGATCGCAAAGCATCTGCAATTGAATTGGAAGAAAAGAGCTCTCTGACTACAGAATATAAAGACCGGAAGATCGAGGTTATTCTGAAGGCAAAGCATCTGAAATTGAATTGGAAGAAGAAATCTCTCTGACTACAGAATATAAAGACCGGATGAACGAGGTTATTCTGATAGCAAAGCATCTGAAATTGAATTAGAAGAAAAAAGCTCTCTGACTACAGAATATAAAGACCGGATGAACGAGGTTATTCTGAAGGCAAAGCATCTGAAATTGAATTGGAAGAAAAAAGCTCTCTGACTACAGAATATAAAGAACGGATGAACGAGGTTATTCTGAAGGCAAAGCAGCTGAAATTGAATTGGAAGAAAAAAGCTCTCTGACTACAGAATATAAAGACCGGATGAACGAGGTTATACTGAAGGCAAAGCATCTGAATTTGAATTGGAAGAAAAGAGCTCTCTGACTACAGAATATAAAGACCGGATGAACGACGTTATACTGAAGGCAAAGCATCTGAAATTGAATTGGAAGTAAAAAGCTCTCTGACTACAGAATATAAAGACCGGATGAACGAGGTTATTCTGATCGCAAAGCATCTGAAATTGAATTGGAAGAAAAAAGCTCTCTGACTACAGAAGATAAAGACCGGATGAACGAGGTTATTCTGATCGCAAAGCATCTGAAATTGAATTGGAAGAAAAAAGCTCTCTGACTACAGAATATAAAGACCGGATGAACGAGGTTATTCTGATAGCAAAGCATCTGAAATTGAATTAGAAGAAATGAGCTCTCTGACTACAGAATATAAAGACCGGATGAACGAGGTTATTCTGATCGCAAAGCATCTGAAATTGAATTGGAAGAAAAAAGCTCTCTGACTACAGAATATAAAGACCGGATGAACGAGGTTATTCTGATCGCAAAGCATCTGAAATTGAATTGGAAGAAAAGCGCTCTCTGACTACAGAATATAAAGACCGGATGAACGAGGTTATTCTGATCGCAAAGCATCTGAAATTGAATTGAAAGAAAAGAGCTCTCTGACTACAGAATATAAAGACCGGATGAACGAGATTATTCTGAAGGCAAAGCATCTGAAATTGAATTGGAAGAAAAAAGCTCTCTGACTACAGAATATAAAGACCGGATGAACGAGGTTATTCTGAAGGCAAAGCATCTGAAATTGAATTGGAAGAAAAAAGCTCTCTGACTACAGAATATAAAGACCGGATGAACGACGTTATACTGAAGGCAAAGCATCTGAAATTGAATTGGAAGAAAAAAGCTCTCTGACTACAGAATATAAAGACCGGATGAACGAGGTTATACTGAAGGCAAAGCATCTGAAATTGAATTGGAAGAAAAAAGTTCTCGGATCAGTTGGTTTGAACGTTGTTTGTTTGGAATAGTGAGGGAGAAGCGATTCCGGATTCAATGAACTCGACGCTTCCTTGCCGTTAGAACTGTCGGACTTGGGATCCTGCCCAAGTTCAAGACGCGATTAACTGTTAACTGTTAACATCAGTGGAATTTTAAATAGTTAGGGATTGACCTCTGTTATCTAAGTAAATCCATGGCAACCCTGTAAACATTTTTGCGCGGGTATAGTTTTGATAATTTTCTTCTTTTTCAATCAGGTCTCTGCTGAACGAGCACAAACCTACGGAAAGGCATTTATGTAAGTTTATACAATGTTAACCATCTTTTTGTTACCGTTAACAGTCAGCTATTTTTTCTAGTAAGTTTTTGTTTTATTTTTGAGAATAACCTCATGACCGAAACGTAGAAAAATATTCTGAATTAAATTAAATAACTAGTTAGATATTATCGCTTTACGTTAATCAGAAAGCTGGTTATTTATTACAACATACAAGATGTCAGATTCATTTTATTGTTTTACGCCAAATTAGGCTTAGCTAGAGGTAATGAGTAAATAATAATAACAGTAAGTCAAGGTCAATAAATGATTACTTATTATTAAAAAAGTTGTTGACTAATAAACTGCACAAGTAAAATCACTATTACTTATTGAATTTACTTTTATCGTTAACGTTTCGGCCATTTTTAATCTTCCTATGTGATTGTCTGAGATATATTATAATATAGTTTTATATTTGATTGATAGATTTATAATTATGTCGCTTATCTCATTGTTTTAGTTTGGAAAGAACATAAGATAAAAGTGAGAAATATCAACAGTAAAAGAATTAATTAAATAAATTATAGTTAATATAGTCGCGTGCAATTAATTAGATCGATAGATAGAAAACTTCCTCGACCTAACCATACCAAAAGCCATACACAAAAACACAACTTCAACATTTACAGGGAACCCATAACGACAGACACACTTATCCACAACACCTCAAACCACCCTATCCAACACAAATAGATCCATGCTCCATAGACTTAAAGAAGTCCCTATGACCACAGAAAATATAAACAAAGAACTAAACACAATTAAATATTTAGCATATACAAATGGATAGACAAATGAATATACACCACAATAATAGACAAACTATGGTACAAAATACAATAAAAAAACACTACAATGAACTCTACAGACAGGGAAAACAAATACATCACATTACCATACATAAACAAAACAACAAACAAAATAATCCGCAAATTTAAAAAAATAAGATACAAAATAGCATACTAAACCAATAACAAGTTACAATACAAAATACAACACGTCACCAACAACAAAGATAAACTACAAGCACCAGGCGTATACAAACTGAACTGCGATGAATGTAACACGTTCTACATTGGACAAACAGGTCGCAGCTTTAAACAAAGAGTCGAAGAACACAAACAGAACACCAACTCAACATTTTACAATCACAAAAAAGAAACAGGACACAAATACACAGACATTTATCATAACCTAGAAACCCTACACATCCACAAAAAAGGACCACATCTCAACACACTAGAACAATATGAAATTTACAGACACACAAAAACACAGAGTACAAACAAATTAAACTAACAAACACAAAACCGTCACAGCTTGACCCGACATCTCCAAGCAGAAGACACTGATCTAGATCGGCACATAGCGATCGAAAACGTTCTGTCTCAATAAGTTTTAATAAATTTACTAAATTTAAAGTTCGGATAGTCATAAACTATTGTTTAAGCGATTAATAAGATTCACCGAACGTAATGGACTAGAAAAAGTCAAGAACTAACTAGAGTTTTGAACTTGTATAATTTATTTTCTAATACGCGTTTTAACGACAAAGTCATCATCAGTAAGTTAACCACACTGGCCCTAACTAAAACTTAAATGCTATTTTATTTTAGGATTAGTTTGGTTTTTTCACTGATTACAATGAATTTTCCATTAACCAAATAGAGAGTGAATAATTGATTGTGATTTTGTGTCCGACGTTATTTAATTATTACGTCACTTCAGTAACATTACATTCGACCAAGAAACATTGTGCAATGATTGTGTCTGTAAGTGATGGAGAAGCTCTGTCACTTGTAGCCGTTAAGAAGAGGATCTCAGAAAGCGGCACAATGCATGTGCACAGCACGGCTTGATGTGGTGTCACTATCGATAGGTGATGTATTTATCACAGGTTGTAAGGTCGTATATCGGAGACAATCGATCAGGGTGGGCGTTCAAGAGGAGCCGTCCCTTTCTCACTTCGACACGCATTCTAATAGTGTTACAAACTTATGCCAACGTGACTCGTGTTATTTAAAACATTTCTGTTAGTTTAAACGTAAATTATTTGGCTATTTTTAGAGGCAGATTCTTAGTAATAAAAGTTTAGCAATGCTTACATTTATGAGAAAACTAAATTTAAAAGAGTTAAATAAATTATACAGTCTTTTTAATAAAAATGTTATTCTTACGTTAAAAACTAATAAAGTTTTATTAAAGTATGTTCCATTGTCATGAACAATAAATGCTTTCCTTTTAAAACATTTATATTTCTCAGTTATATATTTGCATGGTTAAACAGATGAATATGAAATTTAATCAGCATCTTGTTGAATTTCAGCATGTGTCATACACGCTAACATACAGCTGTATTAAAAATATGTAAACCTTCGTTTATAGCAACACTTACGTCGCATAGTAAAGATACCACTTAGTGAGATGAAACGCTTTGGCAACTCCGACCTTCTACCGTCTTCATGTAAAGTCAAAATAAATACAGTTACCATGCGTCCCGGCCCGAGGCAGTTTCAAGTAGTGACCCTGAGTCTCGTAAAATAATATATCTGTCCCGAATTCCGAGCGCATTTTCGTAATAATAAATACAATTTATTTGTCTAACCTCGTTACGGCTGGCAACAGTAAATACAGCTAAGTGTGTTGCATTTGCTTTTCGTTAAATTTAAAATTTGAATAAATATATACGCCTAAACAGTAAAATACTGTTTTAAGTATACAGTATTTGTATTAAAATATATTAGTATAATAAATTTCTAATAAATCTATTGCTCTAGAAATTTCTAGGGTTGTCCCGATTTTCACTAATAAGTATATGATCATCGTATATAAATATTATCCAACTCTTTTATAGGTACTCCTTACATATGTGTGTGTGTGTGTGTGTGTGTGTGTGTGTGTGTGTGTGTGTGTGTGTGTGTGTGTGTGTGTGTGTGTGTGTGTGTGTGTGTGTGTGTGTGTGTGTGTGTGTGTGTGTGTGTGTGTGTGTGTGTGTGTGTGCATGTATTAACGTGTAGAAAGCAAATTTTTAGTTAAAACACATTTTTTTAGGAATGAAACTTTTGAAACATTCCCGTTTGGCTAAAAATTTTTCGAATCAATTTAATGTGGAAAACACTAATTTATAAATTACGAAATTGTTTTTTCTTTACTTATAAATAGGTTTCTGAAGAAAAGTTGTCTTTATTAGTTATTAGTGACACTTACAAACTAACTAATAAAAATCGTGAACTGTTTGAGTAGATATTTGTTTTTTTTACGTATGAAATGTGCTTTGAACTGAAAATTATTACAGTGTGTAGACAGTAATTTGTTAAAATGTTGACCAATAGCTGACGTATATTAAAAATAATATCGATATTAACTTATTTCAAGTGTAACAACTGTGAGACACGAACAGTTAAAGTTTCAAACAAAATAAATGTGGTAACAGCCGCGCTTATGGAATTCAATTTAACTGTAAAGCAAATAACTGTACAAGCTTGAACTGTACTGGACAGGTAGTAAGCCTAAAACTAGATATAAGGAGTTCACGAAATTATATAAATGTGAAAAGTACTTTGCAACGCATAAAATGGAAGAAATAAAAAAAAAAAAAAAATAGTGAAACTGGAAAAGAAATAGAAAAGGTTTTAATATAATTCAAAATTTACAAGAGGAGGAATTCAAAATCAATCTACCATTAATGTTTGTCGGACTAAAGTAATTATGAAATAAAGTTATATTATGTATAAGTATATAATCCTCAAATGATAGTTATATTATGTACAATCAACAAAAAGTAGGTGAAACTAGTGAGTGGGCGGGGCTAAAACCCGTCCCAGTAAAGGCGTGGCTAGATAAGGTGCATAAAGACCTTGCGCGAACGATCAGTGCATAGAAAGTTCTGATTAATCGAGATAATCTTAAACGCCTCAACAGGAAGATATATATATGACAATGCTACGAGTGATAGTAACTTATGATTCCTAACAGATTATGAAAATCCTTGCAATAACTTTGAAGAATTATAACAAAATGAAAAATGCCAGTTATATATTTGTTAGTAAACAGTTCAGAAAACGAGTTGAAGTATGTGATCACAAAATTATTTCTGCAGTTTACATCATATTCTCTTATTTAACGTGCAATAGATCAGGTCTAAAGAAACCGAGAACAAAATGTTATAAATATAATTTTTCTATCTTTTCAGAAAAATTCAAACAATAATTTTAGAACTTTCTAAAAATGTAGGCCTACACTTGCTCTTGGTTGGTTCATACTGCCTCTACCAACTGCAATGCTAATCCTGTACTTTATGTCTTGGTATTTTGTGTTTCCCTTGTCTTTAAAGCGATGATAGCGTGGAAGTTTACCGTGATAACTTTCTGACACCGACATTAATTGTGTAAACTGATAACATTCAAAGCCTATAAACCATCCGAAGGGGGAAATAAATGTGTGCCAAAACTATAAAACAAACTAGTTACGTAAAACAGAAAACCCAAATATATTTTAAAACAAGATTAGAGTGCAGTTTAAAACACTTTTGGAATTTACGATATAAGGATTGTGTTCTGTTTACCTCAGTGTAGGCGGTATTGCGTTGCAGACTGGCTTCTTCCAGTGATTAGTGTTGTCAGCTTCGGTAGACTACTTTCTGTGTGATTTATAAAAAATATGACAGTTCCCCCTAAGTTTACTTTAAGACATTTCTTCGGCATATCTATCGTCTATTCGTCTCAACCAAACAAACGGCCTCTCAAATATAACCCCCCTGTCTTTTATCAATCTAATACCAACAGTCCTGATCCAATCTCTTACCTGCAGATGAACTAAAGAAGACAGAAACCACACTGGGGGGCACAGAACTGCAGTTATAAGTATGAGTGGGAGGGCTGTAAACCTTTGTTTACCACGAGCGCTGCATAATTGCAGTCGAAGAATGCAGTTCCGACCAAGTGACGATTTGCCCGCCATTGTTTGTCCTCATAGTAAAATACACGATTATACAACGGACACGAGGTCGTGCCCGAGGTCGACTTAAACCTCAGTGCATTCTGCAGTACTTGCATTTAATAACGTTCTTCCTTTCCCCACATTGTTTGTTTGACAGGCATTGACAATAGAACAGAAGTTCTAAGCCATTGACATAGGATTCCTAACGATATGTATTTGCTTACAAAATATTTGTACAATATAACTTATGAATTGTTTTGTTTAGAGAGAAATATTTTTACTGGTTTTAGTGGTGATGCTGTCTATATGCTATAGATTATTTAAATTTCCGATATTATACTATAACAAATGTCTAACCAGTAGTAAAGCAAACCATTTTCTCAAACTATGTCGGCTTTCTGCAGCGGGGGTTTCTGAACCTCGGTTCATACAATTTGTTTGAAGGCAGGTGGTGGTTCTTTCAGTCTCTTCCGTCGCATGATCGGGGTTTTGCGTATTTCCACACTTACTTCTACGGTGATGTGCTAACGTCGGTCTGGTTAGCCCTGTTTGAAGTTTCGTCGCCGTCCTAAACGGCCTCACTTTCCTTACACTGCAATCCGTTTAACGTTAACGGGTAAACCTAGTGATGTGAGCCAGGAATAATCCCAGTGGGAAGAGAATTTATAAATGGCAATATTATCAGGGAACTTTCCGAAGGCTTTATAAGATTCCAAAACGGTGAAATTTATGGGAATTTATGGAATAAACTTATTTAAATAGGGTTTATTTTTGTCTTGAAACTTAATTGGTTCTAAATAATCAATAACAAAGCCAAATAATCAAAAATATTGTGATATACCATGCAAAAACTTTTGTTTTAACCGTGATAAAAATTTTAAGAGTGGGCTCGGTTGATTATGCGACCGAGACTTATAATCAAGATGAAGAAGATGAGGAGGAAGAATTCAGGTTAGGAATGAATGCGGAAGAAAGTGAGAATGAATTTGGACTTGATGATGCGATGGAAGATGATGAAAACTAATTATTAACAGCTACACTCATTTATTGTGCACAATTTAATAATTTATATCAAATATAGTGTTCATACAGTATATTTGTCTTTTTCTTAGAAGACCCGATCTAAAAAATAGTGAAGATATCAAATATAATCAAAATGATTAAAAATTTAAATATTTAGGATTTAAGGTTTGATTTATTAAGTTAAAATGACCTTTTAGTATTTTGGGAATATTTTGCACTATTTTATAACAAATAAACAAGAATTTGTAATAGGTTTAAAGATTTGATCATTTTCTTTGATACTAGAAAACATGATAGTGATCCACCAAGCAATCATGTGGTATTCAATAACATTTAAAGATAACCACAGCCAGTTTACTGTTAAAATAAAAATGTTGGGGTGTCCACTGACGTATGCGTTTGAGAAAAAATCATAAGTACCCATAATTTCCCGGGAATTTATGAATTTTTGGAATATTTCCGGCAATATTCCCTTGGAATTTTCCCTCAAGTATAAATTCTCGGGAATTTTACATCATTACCGTTGGGCGTCATTCGTTACATTTTCCAAAGGTACGTTAAATGCAGTTTTGGCTATATGAACCGATATACAGCGTTGAAATGACACGCGCTTTAGACCGGGGTTTGAGAGTAGTAGACCTACTAATATATACTGGAGCCTTCAAAGATCCTTAGAGGAATCGTTTACTGTGGCGCCCACAACGTTTCAGGCTTCCACAGTACGATTGTAAATAATCCCACATGCACGGGGAACTCTTGGAATAGTTTCTACAAAAATGTTTGTTGGATCTTTATAGAGCCTTTACTACCCAACATTTGTTTTTGTGCCCGGTTGTATAAAATTCGCCCTTAGACAGTTCCCGGCTGTATGAAATTGGCAGTAGCCAGTATAATGGGTGTGATCTTAAATTTAGATGTCCTTGATTCATCCTATTACTACGCATTAAACTCAGTAAAAATTTCAACTCAATTTAGAAAGTAGTTCATAAGTGTCGATAGAAATTTTAAAAAATACATTACAATATTTATTGAAATGTTTGAGTTTTTATTATGCTTTCGTTTAACTTTGACTCAATTATTATTGTCAAATTACATCGATATTATAACAGTGGCTATTTCTATATTATTGCACTGTTTTTGTAGGGGCAAAAAATAAACTAAAAAACTGAAAGGGCAAACTAGATAGTGAATGTTTTTTGCTGCTGGCTGTCTACTACTCTTTGTCACTACTGATATTAAAGGTTTCAGAATACTCTTGATATTGCGTAACCCGATGTCAAACTTTACATGAGGACTTGACAAAAAAAGTTTTTTTTGTTCTATTGTTGAAAAAATAAAACCATGAGCAATGAATGAAGCTGATTTGAAATTGCTTATCAGGATTATATCGACTTACGAATGGCTCCGAATATAGAGGTCGCTGTTGCCACAGACATCTGTCCGTCTTGATTAATTCGACAGGTCAGGGGTCGAGTCACTTGATGTTGGGTCTAATCAATCTTGCTCAAGTTATAGGGCCAGTCTTTGATTACTTGCTCCGGATTTTTTTAAAATTCTGATAAACAACTGATCCGTTTGAATGACTTTTTTATAAGTTCGCCTGGGGCACGCTCTGCTTATTTTCTAATTTTAAAATCTTAATATTTTCAGGTAAGACATTTAGTGTAAAATTTTATTTCGAACACAAGTGTTGTGGGAATTCTAGTTTGAACAGTAAAGTATATCCAAAGTTTCGTAATTTTTCTCACAGGGATTGTTTCATAAGCCGCGTTATATTTCACCACTTGCCATCTGGATTTGCGACAACGGAGGCTATTGTATCTTACCAGCATTTCTTGAACTCTTTTGAAAAAATTTGAATAAAAGCACAACCAAATTCAAATACAGTAACTTAGTTAACCCCGTCGCTTTTGTAAATGCATTTACCTTGCGGCACAAAGAAATATTTAAATTTAGCGTTGCTTATTGCGGCGTTGCCAATTCTTTTACAAGATGCTCATCTTTTATTCATTTTTCCTTGCTGGAGTGACATCATTGAAGACTTGTGACTATCGGAAGTGGAATGCGGATTTATTATATAGACTCCTAATTGATATAGGCTTGCAAATATGTGACTATTTCATTCTCTGTTCATGAACTCCCTAATGACATACTTGTGTTGCCGACCAAGCCTCTGGGTACAACAGGCATTCCTCACTGTAGTACTTGCGGAACGTTTTGGTACTCTCGAAGTAGATTCAAGCATATTTGGAAAAAGCAAGTACGATCGTGGGTGTTCGACTAAAACTCTTTGGGTAGTTGGTGGTATTGATAGGGATAGTAAAAAGTATTTCCTGAAAATTTGTTTGGAAAAAGCAAGTACGATCGTGGATGTTCGACTAAAACTCTTTGGGAAGTTGGTGGTATTGATAGGGATGGTAAAAAGTATTTCCTGAAAATTGGGGAGGAAAGAGATTCAGCTACATTAGTGTAAGTATACTGGAAAATGTAGAGCCTGGGACGGAGCCGCGCCGATGGTATTACCGATATGGGGAGGGATTGCAATTGAGTAAAATGGATACTGACACAAACCTATCAAGCATTCAATTAATTTTGCTAGCCCTAGTGATCGTAATGTACTTACACAGACAATAGAAACCCATTGGGTTGAAATAAAACGTAATATGCGACATAAATCTAGGCCAAATGTAAGGAGTAATTTCAAATCTACCTTGCGAATACGTATGGAGAAGAATGTTTTCGTCGAACAATGAACTGTATGAGTTTTTCAGAGCAGTTAATTATTTTTTATCCTCTAAGGAGTGTGTAAACAGTCAAATGTACAACTATTCTTTGAGCTTACCTCCTTGCTTGTCTTTGAGAATACCATACTCTAACTTTGCAATAAAAAAAAAACTAGATTAAAACAAGTACCTTATATACAACTATTCTTGAGCTTAGCTTGTGAGGTTATGTTAAAACAAATAAAAACATACACAAAACTCACAAATTAATCATTTATTGACTCATAAGCGTTTCAATGATAGTGTCATCATCATCAGTGAGTGTTACTACTACAAACTGTAACTTACAACTGTAATCATAATAAACGATTAATTTGTGAGTTTTGTGTATGTTTTTATTTGTTTTGGTCAAATGTAGATTAAGAGAAAATGATAAAAAGATTTAAAAAAAGAATCTTATTTGAGTTTTGAATAAGGTAAGCACCTTGCTTTTAAAGAGAAATACTGGTAAAGTTTAATCAAATTATTTTCAGTTAATTTTGTTCTGTACTCAGGTCCGAGTGTAACTGGTTTGCAAAAGGCCTTTTTTCAAAGAGACGTCCCCAATGATATTTCTACTTGGGTGGAGAAATTCTAATCCAATAACAATAAGCTACCCTTGAAGGAATCGCATTGACGCTACCTCTCCCACTATTGTTGGTGGGCCCGTCTGCTTGACAAGACCCGAAAAATTGCAATCAAACTCTCCATTAATTACCATTGTGTTATCAGACTAGTTTCGGTTGCCACGTTGCCATTATCAGTGATGGGCTTTCACCAACTTATTTTCTTTCTTAACCTCAATTTTTAAAAATTTCTAGACTAAAATAACCTAATACAGGATCATCCTGATGATATTTACATGCCAAAACTAGTTTGGTTAATACACTAGTAATTAGTGTTTAAGACTGTTTTACTACTTCTTTTTGTGGTTTGTGCTGATTTATTTAATTACCGTTTCATTTTAAAATTTAAAGTATTTTATTACCACCAAGAATACGTCCTACCTTGAGGTCATCTGTTCGAGTCGTGGAGGAAGTGGTGGTTACTGGACTCCGCATCGGCCACTCTTTGTTAACGCATAGATGGCTGATGCGACATGAGGATCTACCGCTGTCAGTTTTGTGGAAGTACCATCACAATCAAGCACATTCTGCTTAAGTGTGATGAGTTGACCAATTTGTATATTCGTTACGATCTTTGAGGTATTTTAAATGGTTTTAAAGGACGATGCCACAGCTATCGACGGTGTCATCGATTTTCTACGCCACCTGAATCTATTTAACAATATTTAAATTTTGTATAATTTTAGTTTTAGATAATTAAAATTAGTTTTAAACATTTATTTTATTTTGATTAGTTTTATTTATGGAACATTTATTTTAAATTTTAAATAACACTTGAGGTAGGCGATGATAACCTTGATAGGTTTTTCGCCTGAAAAAAAAGTATTTTATTACTTTTTTTCTCTCGGTTTACAGTTATTTTTAATAACTTTGAGAGGGAAGCTGCCAATATATCTTAACACACAAGGTAAATATACTAAATACAAGCTTTATGTATCATGTTTATTATATAGCAAAATTAATGCGTTGCCAATAACATTTATTTTAAATAACACTTGAGGTAGGCGATGATAACCTTGATAGGTTTTTCGCCTGAAAAAAAAAGTATTTTATTACTTTTTTCTCTCGGTTTACAGTTATTTTTAATAATTGTGAGAGGGAAGCTGTCAATATATCTAACACACAAGGTAAATATACTAAATACAAGCTTTATGTATCATGTTTATTATATAGCAAAATTAATGCGTTGCCAATAACATTTATTTTAAATAACACTTGAGGTAGGCGATGATAACCTTGATAGGTTTTTCGCCTGAAAAAAAAGTATTTTATTACTTTTTTCTCTCGGTTTACAGTTATTTTTAATAATTGTGAGAGGGAAGCTGTCAATATATCTAACACACAAGGTAAATATACTAAATACAAGCTTTATGTATCATGTTTATTATATAGCAAAATTAATGCGTTACCAATAAACAATAACTGAATGTCAGTATGTCCGCCATACGTTTGATTATCTGTACTCTCATTTAGCCATAATAATACACGTTTTATAACTTCAGTATAGCCGTTTGCACCGGGTGGTCGTAAACACACTGTGTCAATTATTTTCACTCAATAAATATTTCAAGTGGTGTAAAACATATTTCATTTGTAACGTTTAACCATTGTTGTCGCTAGTAGCGAGAAAACGTTCGCAGTATACAGTTCAAAATATACTCACCTGGAAGTTAACTAAAGCAACTGTATAGTCTATTCCTAGAATTGTCGGAGATGTTCTGGTGACGTAATTTTAAAGTTATTGAATTCCCGATATAAATATCGGAGTTGAATTTGTCTTCTATAACTTCTAAAGTATTCAAGTTTTGGTTTGATTAATTTTTCAACTTTTTTATATAAAGTTAACGAGTTTTGTTGAAAGTAAAAAGTAAAAGCTTTATTGTACATTGAACTTTGTAACAAGTAAGTTTAAATGAAAAGCAGTTCATATCTGTGGGAGTAGTAATGTTTGTCGGAATTTATTACGACCGAATAGATTTACAAAGTAAAACATCAACTTAGATAAAAACACCAAAAAGCATCTTATACGTTAATTTAAAGTAGAATAGGAATGGGTTTGTGGCAGGGTAGGGATGCGATGTTGTCAGTTCGAATGCTGTGACTCTCAACCTATCGTCGCCAGCGGCAGAACGTAGCAAGTTACACCACTAGTAAATCACTCCACCACAGCTACGATGAAAATGAGCGACGAACGTAAGTTTAACGTCAAATTGGCAACAAGGCTCACCCTTGCAGCAAGATGTGAACTTCCTATTCGCTCAGATGGCGGAATCCCCCACTCCCTCTGGCCAATTTCACCTACGTAGAATCCTATTCTGTTTTAAATCAAACTATAGTAGACGTACTTCTGGAGCTTGGCCCTACACACTGATTCCACTTCTTCCTATATACCAAAGAGTTTCATGTTAATGCCTGTTTCCACTGCTTCTTCTATACTGCAATAATATTTATACTGACAGATCGACTTGAAATATCGAAACCAAACGAGAATAAAATGAGCAAGTTCTTGCAAGCAGGTGTGTTTCCAATACGTGTTGCTGCTAAACCTCTCTATCGGGTGCACGAAAAATGCGTACAGCGAAATATGTGTACATGAGAAAACAATAGCAATTGACGACGGTGAGACGTAAATTTGACAAGCGAAAAAAAGCATACAAATCAGACTCATTTGTCAACCCAGGTCATCTACCTCTAAACTATTTACTAATAACTTTCAAGGTTTTGGATTTTCCAAGTCAAAATGGGTCAAAAAAAATGGTTTCCACTTTGTCAGTGGTCACTTTGCTTTTAACTGTCGTGGAGATAAGTTCGATTTAATCGAAAGATACTTATCAAAAGAGGCTGAGACTTCTACTCCTATGCGCCATTAATTTTGGTTGATAGTTAAACCATTCAGTGGCACAGGATGCCAACAGGAATCCGTCCCAACCAAATATACCTTTTTAGGTATTAGGCTTTTAGTCAGTTTGAATTGCATAGGTAATGGTGATTGCACTCATATGACGTATACCAGAAATACATTTACAGGAAAGTACTTGGTGGGTGAGAGTCCCTGATGACGATACCATTGTTGACGAAACGCGAATGTGTACAAATAAATGCAGTATTATGAGACTACTTAAGTTGTTTATCGTTATATCTCACACGGTTTCAACAATCCAAAGCCTAAACCACTCATCTGATTCAAAATGCTTCAGCTTTCGTATTAATTTACGAGTTACTAAACTTCGTTCCGGTCCAGGTACCGCAAGGATTTATGTTCGTATTTAATCGCAAAATATTTCTGTTGTGGCAGTTTAATAACACAAGTTTTCTTTTGCTTTTATTGTTTTAACGTCTTCTAATTTAGATTTTCACTAACAGCATAAGACAACCCTGATGAGGTCCTTTCATCTCTCTTGAGAAATAATAATGTTTACAAAATTTATTGACCGTATTATTATTTAAAAAAATAGCTATAGTGTTATATAGGAAAACAACATATTGAATTATTTTTCTTTATAGAAAAGCCAGAGCATGAATTTTCTAGTTAGAAATTTGTTTCTGATTACCCCTAAGCACATCATTATTTACAAAATATAAGAAATATAAGTGTAGGCTAGAATATAGAACATGTTGAATGTGTTTATTATTATGTGAATCAATATTTCATTGAGTAGGTCTTTTATTATGCTTAAAATACATTGTAAAGATAAAACTAGTAATGGATTAAAAGAGGTTTGGAACTTATGAAGTATCAATCTATGGGGTTTTTTAAACCCATTTTGGACTCGCCATCCAAGCTAGATACTGCAAGAAACTAAAGATTTCTTTAACATAAAGAAAAACAAGACGGAGAGGTTGCAAGAAGTGAAGGTAAACCCGTCTGGGAGAGCGCGGTTCCATGTTTTCCTTCTACTGCTTTTTATCTTTATTAGCTTAAGGCTTGACATTTTGACGAACAATCCTAATTTAAAAACCGATAACAACTGTTATTAAAGAGAAAAACATTTCTAATCTACATCTAAATTAAGAGAGTCTACAATATTAGTTTAACAGTTTTATTTTGAAGAGGTTTAGAAATTATTTAATTATTACAAGTGTTTAAATATAGAAAACATTTCGTGTGTTTACAGCTATACGAATAAAGTTATAAATGGGTTTTGTAATAACCATATATGCATATATTTTAAAATTAGAATTTTATCCCCCTTCTTCTTCTCTTGTACCGCTTTTCAATGATCACGAATTTGGTCAAGGATACTTTAAAAATGCCATCTTCTATTTGGGGACCAGATAGTTACTCCGTAATTAACTCACATGAGGTCACTACTGGAATTATACCTATATATACATTTGTGGCGAAACTAGTTGATGCTAGACATAGACATATAAAAGCTATTTATATTTACACATACATACATTTAGTTACACAGCTCTAATCTGACTTCATGTTCTCGAGCTATCAAGGTCTCACGGGTTTATGCTCATCTAGGACCAGGTTTCTAGTCTGAGCGTCAGCCCCTTAGGTAAGGCTGGCCGACAGTGGAAAATGGTCCAATAGGTCTACCCCGACCGAACTAATGGACCGTAAAAAGCGGCCGAGACCGCAGTGTCTGGTTGGAGTTTGCCTCGTCCCAGGAGCAAGCAGGTCACTAATTCAGGTCTTACAGAGATGTCGCAAGACTCTTGCTTAAGCCCACCATACACAAGCGAGCATGTTGGCGAACATGCTCGGCGTTGCCCACAGACGATCGAGCATGCTCGCGAACATGCTCGGCGTTGCCCACAGACGATAGAACATGCTAGCCGCCACCACACAGTGCTCTTGCTTTTCTTGGCGCTGTGACAGTCTAGTTGTGTCAGTGTGTGCGAAATGGAAGCTAACGCTGTGGTGGCTGTTTGTGGTGGTTTCGTTTGTTTCGAAAATGAGAAAAAACGCAAGTCACGCAAAATATGGTGCAAGAATTGGTTTAAAAATAGAAACCGGTTCAGTAACATGTCTCTGTTGGCAGAACTAGCCGCAAACGAACCAAATGATTATAAAAATTACCTGAGGATGACTGAAGACCGTTTCGAAGACATTCTTCGACGTATTTCTCCAGACGTTGAGAAACAGATTACTGCTGTGAGGGAGTCGATCAGCTGTAAAGAGCGCCTTGCTGCGACATTTCAGTTCTTGGCTAGTGGCAGAAGCTAACCAAGTTAGAAAACCTAAAGTTTAGCTGAGCATGCTCGCGAACTTGTTGATCGTCCCCACAGACATGTTGAGGCTCGGGCTCGCCGGGTCTGACAAACCGAGCGCCGAATTGAACATGCTCGCCGGTTGGAATGCTCGTAGACCTCACACACGGGCGGGCATGTTCGCCGCCAACACCGTCGCTAGCATGCTCGTGAACATGCTTGCCCATGTATGGGGCGCTTAACTGATACCACGAGTCGCAGCATCAGGTTTCCCTTCTCGCGACTGACGTCTGCCACCCCGACGGGAGTCAAGAGTTTGGATTCTGGAGGCAATGGCTTCAATACACCGTTCTAGAGATTCTCCAAACTCTGCAACTACGACCGTGTTCTTTGGCAAAGAGGTGATTCGGAAAGCTCCTTCTCTTAATCCTTTTTTTCACCCTTCTCTCTTCATTGGTCGTTTCCACACAACAAACCGCCCGATGTCCGTTGATAACTTCGAACAGTTTTTTTTATCTCCCGCACGATTACTTAACTCTTTCTTCACATGATGCTCTTATTAAATATTGACATCTCTTACTCTCTATTGAAATTCGTAGTTAAACCTTCCCAGTGCCCATATTACATCTTACATTTTGCTTAGAGTGATTGGATGTGCTCGGTACAATACCATGACTTTGACTCATCGATTCACATACAATTTACTTGAAAGCTTCTCATTTGTCTCATTAATCGACATAATTATCCTCTGAGCACACTATATATTTATATATGTTAGATGTAGTATAGCTTTTCCAGGGCTGCAAATGCCACTTGTGTGTCGTTATGTAAAATGTACGAGCACGTCACAGCTCCAATAACTTGTAGGAACACTAACAACATACTTGAGTAGGAACCTGTCACGCAATGTTAACAACCAAAACGCTAATTTATTCAGTATCAAGGCAAGTGTAATTCGATACAAGTTCTGTTCGGTTTATCAATTTTAAAACGTTGAGTGAACGAAGTTTAGGTGGTTATTCCTGAAGTTGGACAACTCAGTAGCAAGTTGGTTGTCATTATGTCGATGCGGAATATTACATTTCGTGACAGCGACTACTTGTAATGTTGTATAAACACAATAAAGAACACATATTTCGGTTTATTGTGTTGATGTAACTAATATTCGTTCTCTTTTTAATTTAAAAGGCAGTTTGAAGGCGGTGCTAAAGGACGATGCCTCGGCCATTGACCGAGTGATCGCTTTCTTGCACCACTTGAATATATTTTTTTAAAATATAATATATAAAAATAGATTTTTTAATATCTATACATATATTTCTTTGTGTGTTTTTCGTAGTTTTTTTATGTTTTAAAATTTAATGTTCTTGTTATAGTGCTATTGAGATTTATTTATTGTTAAATTGTTAGGCCTACCTATTGTTATGTTTTAAATATTGTTATTATTTATTTACTGTTATATATTCGTTATTTTGTTATTAATTGTTATTTTTTCAATATATCTATTTATTCTCTACGTTAAGTGTTTTTATTGTTATTTTTTTATATTTATTATTATGTTTCTCTTTATTGTTGTATATTTATTGTTGTATATTTATTGTTACATATTTAATTATATATTATTACTGTTATGTTTAAGTTTTGTTTGTTTTGTAATTTTTGTTTTATTTAACTTTTATTTTAATATTTTGTTTTATCTAAAATATTGCGTTTTTGTCTTGGTTTTTTATTGGCGATGATAACCACAAATGGTTTTTTGCCAGGAAAAAAATTCCGTTTGGCCCATAGCAGAGTTTCAGGAATGGGTTGAAGAATGGTCTGAAATTATTAGAAGAGTTTACGTGGCAAGTACAGCGTTTGAAAATGAAAATTAATCCCAGACTAAAGTTAGAAAATGTTCATTTTATTATGTTCAATAGAAGTGGAAATTACATGGATTTTAAATGAGAACGATATCCTATCTTTATATTAATTACACTCGTCCTTCCATTATACGTTTAGCCCATAAATTTGATAACGCATATTAGAGCAAGATCTTGTTATGGGATATAACTATGTAGTTGTTCCGGAACGGATAATAAATTATACGTTTAATTTAAAAATAATACATTTTTATTTTCTTATAATATACTTTTTTCGTTACGTAATTCAAGGTTTTATTGTGAACCGGCATTATAATAAATGTAAGCGCAAACTTTTTCAAAATTTCGCCGAAATCAAACTTTCTATAAAAAGTTTTTAATCTCTCGTCTTGTCGCATTGCGGGAGTGTTTAGCAGGTGTTTAAAACGTAGGGTCATTGTTGGGATGGGCAGTGTCGCAGCCCACCACTTGTTCCGCGTATCAATCGATTTTGCATAATCCAAACGCATCTTTCTTTCAATCTGATGACGTTAAGAACCTATAAATTCTTTAAAAAATATCTCGAAGCTATCGCATATTGTAAATCTTGTCTCCGGGTTTTCTTCTTTATGAAATCGTTAAATCATTTCCAACAATAGAGCCGATAAAATATTCTATAGCTTTTTTAAGGCGAATACCTTACAGATTTGGCGAGTTTGATTTAAGATTGTCTGGAAACATTTGTATAGCTCTGATGGGATCAATAGTATTGTTAAAAGACAAGTGTTAAATAAAATAGCATGATACTTCGTGTAGTATTAAATGCTGTTGTAGCGCGTTGGAGATGTATTGAATTAAAGATAAGTTTAGCAGGGCCATAAGCCTCACAGTCTGTTATAGGTCATGGCTTACATTTACAAGGTTGTAACCTTATTTAGACCCGCTCTATATTTTGGCCATATGATCTATTCGTTATTACTACCATTCTACCTACATTAGTCCAAATTTACACGTTCCTGCGTTTTTTTATATTTCATAGTGAATCTTGTTAATCGGTTTCTATATATCTTACTTCAGTTCTCATTGTTTCTCCCTTGTGTCTATATTTCTACGTACTTGTGAACTGACAAAGAATTTAGTGTAGTATCTTCAAGGATTTTATAATCGTCTATAACCGAAAACATTTGTAAAGGCATTGAAACACACGGAGGCAGAATGCGGCGTTGTCACCAGTATTTGCCGCAGTATTCTCGGCGGAGACAATGGGGAAGTTGTCAGTGCTGCTTCAATCTTGTCACCTAAAATATCTTTCTAACTTATGTCTTCTATAAACTTCTAGTATTGTATTTCCTGAAAATATCCTTCGCCTTTTAATCCTTTTATATTTACCATAGAACTAATTCTAAACAAAAACACAGGTGATTTTAAATCTCGCAAACAAGAAATAGTGGTTAAAATTGTAAACAAATTAAACTTAATCTCACTTTAAAAACCACTCAAAACTTTATACACTGGATGTTTCTTTAGTAAACAACTACTAAAAGAACTAAAATTACAAGCTATTTGATTAACAAACGTTTGCTCAGATGAAACAAAATTAAACTTCCTGGTGTAATTAACCACGTACTTCTCCACATTAAGGAAGTTTTTTTCAGTTTCAGCAATCTGTTAGTAAGAAAACCTTTTTTTATATTAATTTTTTTTATAGTGAAATCTAATCCAACTGTACTTTATAGCTATTTGCAGTATGGCTGTACTTAACATAGTGTTTCCTTCAGATTCAGCAACCGGTTAGTAAGAAAACCTTTTTTTATATAGAATTTTTGTATAATGAAATCTAACCCAACTGTGCTTTATAGCTATTTGCAGTATGGCTGTACTTAACATAGTGTTTCCTTCAGATTCAGCAACCGGTTAGAAAGAAAACCTTTTTTTATATAGAATTTTTGTATAATGAAATCTAACCCAACTGTGCTTTATAGCTATTTGCAGTATGGCTGTACTTAACATAGTATTTCCTTCCGATTCAGCAACCGGTTAGAAAGAAAACCTTTTTTATATAGAATTTTTGTATAATGAAATCTAACCCAACTGTGCTTTATAGCTATTTGCAGTATGGCTGTACTTAACATAGTATTTCCTTCCGATTCAGCAACCGGTTAGAAAGAAAACCTTTTTTATATAGAATTTTTGTATAATGAAATCTAACCCAACTATACTTTATAGCTATTTTAAATATGGCTATACTTAAACTAGTATTTCGTTTAGTTTCAGCAATCGGTTAGTTAGAAACCCTCTTTTGATATAGAATTTTTTGTATAGTGAAATCTAATCCAACTGTACTTTATAGCTATTTCCAATATGGCTATACTTACCATAGTATTTCCTTCAGATTCAGCAACCGGTTAGTAAGAAAACCTTTTTTTATATAGAATTTTTGTATAATGAAATCTAACCCAACTGTGCTTTATAGCTATTTGCAGTATGGCTGTACTTAACATAGTGTTTCCTTCAGATTCAGCAACCGGTTAGAAAGAAAACCTTTTTTTATATAGAATTTTTGTATAATGAAATCTAACCCAACTGTGCTTTATAGCTATTTGCAGTATGGCTGTACTTAACATAGTATTTCCTTCCGATTCAGCAACCGGTTAGAAAGAAAACCTTTTTTATATAGAATTTTTGTATAATGAAATCTAACCCAACTGTGCTTTATAGCTATTTGCAGTATGGCTGTACTTAACATAGTATTTCCTTCCGATTCAGCAACCGGTTAGAAAGAAAACCTTTTTTATATAGAATTTTTGTATAATGAAATCTAACCCAACTATACTTTATAGCTATTTTAAATATGGCTATACTTAAACTAGTATTTCGTTTAGTTTCAGCAATCGGTTAGTTAGAAACCCTCTTTTGATATAGAATTTTTTGTATAGTGAAATCTAATCCAACTGTACTTTATAGCTATTTGCAGTATGGTTGTACTTAACATAGTGTTTCCTTCAGATTCAGCAACCGGTTAGAAAGAAAACCTTTTTTTATATAGAATTTTTGTATAATGAAATCTAACCCAACTGTGCTTTATAGCTATTTGCAGTATGGCTGTACTTAACATGGTGTTTCCTTCAGATTCAGCAACCGGTTAGAAAGAAAACCTTTTTTATATAGAATTTTTGTATAATGAAATCTAACCCAACTGTACTTTATAGCTATTTTAAATATGGCTATACTTAAACTAGTATTTCGTTTAGTTTCAGCAATCGGTTAGTTAGAAAACCTCTTTTGATATAGATTTTTTTAGAATAATGAAATCTAACCCACCTGTACTTTATAGGTATTTGCAACATGGCTATACTTAACATAGTATTTCCTTCAGATTCAGCAACCGGTTAGTAAGAAAACCTTTTTTTTATATAGAAAACTTATTTTTATAATGAAATCTAACCTAACTGTACTTTATAGCTATTTCCAATATGGCTATACTTACCATAGTATTTCCTTCAGATTCAGCAACCGGTTAGTAAGAAAACCTTTTTTTATATAGAATTTTTGTATAATGAAATCTAACCCAACTGTACTTTATAGCTATTTTAAATATGGCTATACTTAAACTAGTATTTCGTTTAGTTTCAGCAATCGGTTAGTTAGAAAACCTCTTTTGATATAGATTTTTTTAGAATAATGAAATCTAACCCACCTGTACTTTATAGGTATTTGCAACATGGCTATACTTAACATAGTATTTCCTTCAGATTCAGCAACCGGTTAGTAAGAAAACCTTTTTTTTTATATAGAAAACTTATTTTTATAATGAAATCTAACCTAACTGTACTTTATAGCTATTTCCAATATGGCTATACTTACCATAGTATTTCCTTCAGATTCAGCAACCGGTTAGTAAGAAAACCTTTTTTTATATAGAATTTTTGTATAATGAAATTTAACCCAACTGTACATTAAAGCTATTTTTAATATAGCTATACTTACCATAGTATTTCCTTCAGATTCACCAACCGGTTAGTAAGAAAACCTTTTTTTATATAGAATTTTTGTATAATGAAGTCTAACCCAACTGTACATTAAAGCTATTTTCAATATAGCTATACTTAACATAGCGCTCTGTTTTTGTGTCGGTGAAGTGTAGATAGTTTGCATTATTGTAAGTTTCATCTACTATTTCTGGTTTGTGACATTTTTCTTTTTGAGGGTTCGCGTATTTGATTCGTGTGATTATTTTAAATTAATCTATACATCAGCAGTATCAATGTGGAAGTATTATCGACAGCATTCAATTCATGTGACAGGAGTTAAATATATTATAAATTGTCATTTCAGCTTTGGAATAATTTGGAAATAATAGATAAAAGCAGAGTGAAATATCATGATGGCACTCAGAGAGGTAAATGAGCAGAATGTGTGACGTTGCGTTCGTGATCACTCTAAACGATACAGCTCCGTTTTTTTTAAGTATTGCTTTGAAATATCAGTGACAGGTTTGTCACAAAATTGGTCGTGTATTAGGTTATTTAAAACAACGTTTTAGTAGAAGTATATCTTTTATTTTATGGCTTATGGAAATATGTCTAGAATTAGTAGAACAAGTGTAGGCCGCAGATGGAGTGGATTAGAAGAAGCTTAGGGGGTTCTGAAGGCATTTGTTGTGGACTGGAAAGTCGCTTAAGTAGATCTTTATACGGAACGAGTGAACTATAAAATATGGAATAAACGACAGGAACAAGTGAAAACGAGAAAGTTTTATGATACGGCTGTCTTTTATCATCTGGTGCATTTTGTCACTCTGTCTGATGGTGAAGATTTAGTGAACAGCTACTGGAAGTAAAAACTTGAAGATTTGAATAAATTTTTTGTTATTACAGCCTTTAGGGTCATTTTTAAAATGTACTTATACTGATTATTCAAATTATGAAAACAGCAATGCAGAAACAGAAGGTTATTAATTTTTAAAATAATGCAATCCTCTTTTTGTTCAAATTATTTGGTTGTTTCGTTAACCATTAAAATTAATAAGTCATCGTTGATTACTATAACTTTGCTGCTAGTTATACGTGACTAAATAGTTTATACGAGTGTTTGAGAATTGCATATGAAAATCATGCAAACATAACCTCTAAATAAAGGAGAAAACAGCTGTTGTAGGAAGACACATGTTGTTAAGTGAAAGCCATCTGATAGGTTAATCTATCGGTTTAGAATCCTGTTCTTGACGCGAATAAAAACATGTATTGGCAAGATGGAAATGTTGGTAGCATTATCAATGGAAGCTAATAAAATTGTGGAAATTCACAGTTATAGATGATGTTGCAGTTTTTACCAATAAAAACATGTAGGCCTATTGTCAAAGCGAGCTGATAAAATACGAAGTAATTGTTTTGGACTTTTAAACCAAGAGATGATTAAATAGTTTTTGTGGTTATGAAACGTTTCGTCTCCATCCACGGCCTTCTTCGCTAAATAAAAACCTTGAAAAGAGCGTTAAAGTAGTTGCCGAAACGTTGCCAGTTCAATGGGAAATATAAAATAACTTGACTCACGTACTGGCGGTATTTTATTTATAAAAAAGGAAATAAAAAAAATTAAAAATTTTTATTTATAAAAATGAATCTGTATCGGAAGTAGTGGGAGGAACGGTGGATGGAAAATAATCCGAGGTAGAAAGTATAAAGGTCAGACAAACACAAGAAAAATGGAAATATTGCAGAAATTTGTAGAAAAACTATGAACCTATTAATGTTTATGCCACACCGGCAAAACAAAACTCCACTCCAACTCATTTCGAATTCAGTTATATGGTAAATATCTAGATCATATTGTTTTGTTTACTTTTAATACAGTAGTGTCAGTTTTCCCCGTTTCATTATGTTCATCATAGCTTTTTAATTGTGCAACAGGACCACATAGTTGTATGTATGCAAAAATATTCTTTCAAAGGAAATATGTAATTAAAATGTAAATGATTTTGTATTTTTAACTAGCGTAGTATAATATCAGACAGTTTTAAGAAATTATTTGTATAATAATGGCGAATTATATGACATTGTTTTACAAGTACGTTTTTACCATTTCCGATAGGTAGCGTATAACAACAATCTCACTACAATATCCACGTTCAAACAGTAGCGAACTGAGAAAATCGTTTTAAAAATATACTTGAGGTCTAGTCTAGTGTCGGGAGTCTCAAGTGAGTTCGACGACCCCCAAGGTCACTGAATGGCCGACTACACTTCGGGCTGCAACGTTTCCTTAATGTTTTAAAGTGCATCTTCAAAGACTCCAAGATAAGAACAGATACGAAAGCGTTTAACACGAGAGTGTCTCGTTGTAGATTGTTACTTTAGGTGTATTTTGGGGTAATAGTTGTTGATAGGATCGTGTTTATAAATAAACACCTCACGCCCTACGCCAACAGTTTTAGAAAAATACGGTAGGACGAGCATGTACTTGATATCAGCTCTTACATTGTAACGTTGTTTTGGTTTTATTTTCACCATCACATTCGAATTTTGTTTAATAGTTATTTATTTAAATTTCTAGAAAACAAAATAATCTCTCAATGCTTTCAATCAACACCTTTCTTTTTAGAGAATAAGGTGAAAATGAGTTCTTCCTTGGAGTGAATTCACTACATTCTAAAGTTATTGTTTCAATAAACATTCGAAATGTATTTAGTATTTATACGTTCATAGCGCAAATATTTCTCCAAATAGGACGATGAAATGGCAGAAAACTTGCTTTATTGCGATGTTGTTTTACTTTTATTTTCATTAGCACACATGAACTTTGTTTTATAGTTGTATAACTAATTTAATAGGAAACAAAACTTGTGTTTTATGATAACAAAACAATGCTATTGATATGGGACTGTCTGTTTTTTTCAATGTATTTTAATAAAGAGCTGTTAGTTCGCCGCAACGTGGTAGTTTTCGCTTTTTTCGTATTTTATTTTATTTTTGATAACATTCCTAATATTTATTTTTAAGAATTATCCTTCTTGATTGTGTTTTAACTGTAGAAAACTAATTAATCGAATATCTTACGACCATCTCTTAATGGACTGGTATAAGTCCCGAGATATAGGAAGAGACTTGGCCAGCTGATGCGCAGTTACCTACTTGACATTCAGTATGACGTGAGAACTCAATGTCGGTCGAACATTGCGGCTATATACGTCTTCCACAACCACTGGGTATTGTTCCCTATTGCGTATAGATGCGAGATTAGGCTAGAGAGCTGAGAAGGCGAACTCCCTTCTTGCTCATTTCACGTCTCTTGCTATAACTCGTGAGTCATATGTCACGATCTACTCCGCTACCCAGACTTTTCTAGCAGTGCTCCGCTCCCAACCAGAGCAGTTTTTATTAATGTGATTGTTTGTGATACTCTTAAAAAATTCGACAAGGTAGCTCTAGAGTTAATACTTTTACTGTATTTATTACAAATTATTACTGTTTGCAATCGAACAATTGCAGTGGATACTTTGGATCAGGTATGCACAATCAGTCGCCCTGCATTAGAAAATTCACATATTGGTCAATCTCTGTTTTTTGATATGACAAAAATAAATTAACTTCTTTTGTTAGTTTTTCTGCGCAACAGTATAAAGCTAGTGCAAAAACCGAAGTCTAGACGAGAATTTGCGAAAGACTTTCATGGTGACTTAGTGGAACCCTGGTTAGAAGTAGGTTTGGAAAATTTGAATTTACGAAGACAACATTACAGATATTTTGGGAGTGCCATTGACAAAATCTTAAATTAGTCGTTCTAAATATCCAAGAACAATTTGCAAGATATGCCCAGATTGCACTATTGTTATTGCTCGAACGACACGGGAAATGTGCTGAGTGGGCTAAAAAAAATAAAACATTTGTCACCAGAAAACATAATTTTAAGCTATATTTAAAAGATATTTAACTAAGTGAATACGTAAGGACTTACTTGCTGACGCGTTTCGAAACAATCACTCCTTTTACGAAGCAAAGCCTCGAAAAAAATAAACGCTTTGCTTCGTAAAAGGAGCGATTCTTCAAAACTTGTCAGCAAGTAAGCCCTTACGTATTCACTTAGTTAAGTATCATTTAATTATAGTTTAATCAGTGAATTCAAGATGATTACAACAAGCAACTATAATTTAAAGCTTTGCTGTTAATTGTAATCAATAGGTAAACCTAAATCGTTATTTTTTGTCGTTTTAGAGTCGTTTATTATATTAGCTTTAAGGAAACTACTATCGGGAGTCGTTCTGGAGGGGCATAAGAGCCTGTAGGATACCAAACTGACATTATTTGGTCCTACTAGGAATCGATAAGCTTCATAAAAAGAGAGCCATGATTGAGATTGGTCCTAGGCTACCCAAATTTGTAGTTATTACACTCATTGAAACTACTTTTTTACTTTAGCTTTCTAGGGTTAAGAGGATGACCATACTGAAGGGTAGCAGGCAAAACAGAGCAACTGTCAGAGAGCTCGCCAAAAGTCAAAGAAGGAAAATAAGTTTTTTAAAATTTTTATTTAGGCCCCTACCTACTTTTAATTATGAAAATTGGGGGTTGTATTGTAGTTCAACTGTAACATATAAGCCTCGTTTCTGTAAAAAAGTTGATTTAAGGTGAGATGATGCTTTAATTTTGCAATATAAGGTATTGATTTCAATACATTTATTACATTTTGATCGACTTTTTAGTTCTTGTGTTACTGGCAGAAGCGTCACAGACAATTTTATGAAACAACAAGAATGCAACTTTTTATAATGTTTAATGAATGTTTTTTCTTTAGTCTTAAAATATTATTTTAAATAAATATCTTGCTTAATACTGGATAGAGAAAAAAAATACAACCACATCATGCACTTGCTGCAGTAAACACGACGTTTTCCCACCAGGAAATTCCTTCAAAAATATCCGTGGACTACTATCACGAAAGTCAGTCAGAGAAGGAGGGGGTTTGGTGGCCTCCGAGGCTATGCAGGGTGTGTTACCGACAATGGCTGCGGGTAGGAATATGAGAATAAGGTAATAAGGATTTTATCCTGGGGGACTACGTTTATTTTAAACATTTGGAGGCTGATTGACTCCCTTTTTTTTATTTGGGTGACATTTTTTCGTTTTGTGTGTCAATTCATGTATGTAGTAAGGGTGTTTGAGGGACATAAGATAATGTAAAAATGTGTAATAAGACTTAGAGCTAGAACAAAGTTGTGATGGATGATCTTAAACTAACTTAACTTAACTAGCATTTTACATGATAAAACTTAACAGATACATGATGAGATTAATAGGAATAAACAAACAGGAGTTAAACACTATTTACAATTTAAGCAAATTAAGACTAAAACTTAAAAGCTAGTAGCCTATTCTAGGAGGCGAAAGGTAGATGGCTGGGAGAGGAAGTGCGAGTTGCAGCGGTGCTATGGAGGATCGAGAAGGACTTTGGGACGAGGACGGAAAGTAGGAAGGGGTCTAACTGAGTTTGCCATATCCCTAAGGTGTGGGTAATACGAGGTTTCGGCACTACCGAATAGCTTCGCTGAGAGGTATCTGACAAAAGCAGCAAGCGATGGGGAGCGAAGGGAGTTTCGGATGGTGGCATTTGACAGGAACGAAGACTATCACGAAAAGGACTTCAGTTCATTTAAATATCCATCTTTTGCATTTGAGATATCTCTCTAATAACAAATATCAAATTTTAAACCTAGAAAATAAGTTTTACCTCATTTTATGAGTATTAAATTCTATTTTCTACAGTTAGTCGTAGTTGAATTCTTACTTTTATAATTGCCCCAAGTTGGTCTAATCTTGTATTTAGTAATGTAATTGACAATAACACAACTAATACAAGAGCAATAGACAAATACTAATTAACATCACAAAGCCATACTGTATGTTTAAAAAGTCTCTCCGCACTTTCTTGGCTGTATAGGTCTGGAATTATTGTTTATTTTACTCACCAAATCTCTATCCATTCAGGAACAAGAATAATGCTTTGAACATCCAACGAAAAGTATATGAAACTTGGTAAAAGTTTTCTCGTAAACTATCTAGTGTAGACCTATTTGTTTGTATTAGGTGTGGGGGAAATCGAAGCCACTATTTCAACGCTGCTTAGAGACGTTTTAAAGGCACTTTATAAGGTCATTTAAGCTATTTTCGACAAGTTCACCTTCCTCAGAGGGCATAACTACACTAAAATCATTAACCAAACCTATAATGAAGCTTTAGTCATTGAAATATTTACGTTTTGTTTTAATTATGCTTAAAGGTAAACTTTAAAAGTTTCTACCTATGTTTGAAATATTAGTTATTTGACAATTATTCTTGAATTAAGTCTTGGAATATATTCTCAATTAACTACGATAATTCTAATATTCCCACTTGTTGCTATTAGTAGCTCTAAATATGCCGAGATCACCTTGTTCTGAAACAAAGTGTACTTCTGAGAAACTCGCTACCTAATACGTCCTAGAATCCGATCACTCCCAGCCTCTGTTTAATCTGTGATAAACAATGAACAGATTTCAGAGTAACTAATCTCTCTACAGTTCACAAACGTTTCTTACGAATTGGTTTCGTATATATCGGAGGCATTTTCTGTAAATAGTACTGTACTACGAAAGTAGGAGAAACCCAACCTTTGCCATATTCAGTGAAACTTTTAAAACTCTGAAATAATATTCAGGCATAACATTTGTTTTTACATTATGTAGAAAAGGACAAGAATCTTTCTTTTGAAACTGTTAAAAAAATTTAACAGAAAAAGTCGGCCTCATCTATACCTATTTTTTTGAAATTGCAAAACAAATGTGTATATTAACTAGAATGGGCGCATCCTTTTTGTATAGTCTGGTGGCTATTAAATTAAAACCTTTATCAGGGGCACTTTTTAATAAATACGATTGTAGTTCAGTTTGCCATTTATTATGTTGTAAAATCACATGGTGTATAATTTCATACAATTTAAATAAATCCGTTTAAAAAAAATTATAATTAGTTAACTAATCTCTTGAATTTTGTAGTCCATTACGTTCGGTGAAACTTAATTATCACTTTAACATTAGTTTATGACTATTCGAACTTTATGTTGTAAATTTGTGAAAACTAATTGAGACAGAACGTTTTCGATCGCTATGTGGCGATCTTCACCAGTGTCTTCTGCTTGGAGTTGTTAATTTAAGCGGTGACGGTTTTAAATGCAAGTTTTCGGTAGTATCTAAGATTATGTGTGATTTGTATTGGTATTGTTCGTATAATATGTTTGTACTTTGTGTTTTTGTGTGTTTGTAAATTTCATATTGTTCTAGGGTGATGTGGGCCTTTTTTGTTGATGTGTAAGATTTCTACGTTTTTCGTTAACTAATAATGATGATTAGTGTTTTTTCACATAATTTTTCAATTTAACAGGGTCTGCATTTCTTATGTTCGTCCTCGAAATTAAATATTAGTTTTTTTCATAATTATATAATGTATTTTTTAATAATTACTATAATAATAAAATTGAAATTTAAAAATGTTAAAATGAAATTAAAAACAAAAACAAAATCGACAACTAATCTTGTCGACAAAATTTTAAATTTTGATTACTTTCATTTTAAAGTTACTCAAGCATGTTAGAGTTTCTCTAGAGGCTAAAGATTTGACAAAAGATTTGGATCTGTGTCTCGAGAGATGTACAAGCGGACAGATCAGGAATGCACCGCATGTCTGGCGCAGGTATGTACCGGACGTCACCAGACAAGAATGTTTAACAGACGGACGTAAGACATTATCATGCCATACAGTGAAATATCAGACAGATATATGGTTGGTGTTGTCAATTCATATTGGAAGTCGGTTGAAATTGTATTCAAACATGCTGAATAAAAAATTAATCTTAAGAAAGATGTCTATCTATCAATAACAGAAATTTATCCCTAAACGATGAAATATTTTAATGTAAAATCTCGTAAAATGGTAAGATCTAAAATACCTGATATTGTATTCTTTAAAATTTTAGATTTTGATATTTTTTAATATGAAGGTTTATAAACTTGGTGTGTTATTCTCAATAAGACAAACTGACGGATTGGATATTTTTTACATTGTTTACTCCAGTTCAGAGTTAACCAAAACTCAATGACAAAGAAAGCATGCAATAAAAAAAGAACTATCTGACTCTTAGATAACGAACGGGCTTGTTAGCTTTAAACTCAACTCTTATGACCCAATACCACAATAAAACCAAATATTTAGTAATTTACATACTTATTTAAGATTAAACTCATTTTAATTAAAACATTTCAATATGTACGTAAGTGTTTAATTAACTTTGTTAATTAGTTAATATTTGATTAATATCTTGTTTTATAATTTTTATAACATTTAAAAATGTTAACTGTGTATTTCGATCAAAAATTAAAATTAATATAGAACTAATTACGGTACCAAGAACTAGGAATCACTAAGGCGTATTCAAGAACTACAGGCGGGCCCGACATTTGTTTTGACGTTACGGAGAGTGCTCTCCCACATTATGTTCAGAGCAAGACGGGAAAGGCAACGTATCTATTGCCGGCGATATGTTCCATCGGTAGTTACCGACTCCTCTAACAAAGAGATCGCTGCCGTTGTCCCAAGCTCGTTCAATTCTTGGTATCAAAAAAACACACAAGTTTTAGAAATATTTTTATAAGGACGGCCTGCCCGTTAGACCTGGTTTGGGGTGGGTTCAACGCCGGCATTGCAGAAAAGATCTCCCACAATGGACTCTGAGCTTAAGAAAAGTATCCGTTCTGTGAATCGGTGTCCTACTGGCTTTGGAGTGCCGGGTGACTTCTAAGAATTTGCTAATGTCTGTTTATAAAATTGTCTACAAATACGATCATCACCGGACTGAACAGTAAAAAGGAAAAGGTGCGGAAGTGGCTGTCAAAACAGAAGGTACAGGAATAATGTATTTTTGTTGTAAAGTATTGTTTATTCTATTCAAGAATTTATTTCTTGTTATTACTTTTATTAAGAACACAGATAAAAATGAAATGTTAAGAAAACTGAAAATAAATGTTGTTCGACAATAAAACTGACGAAAAGGTGTTAAATAAATTAGATGCTCATTACACTTTGGTATTACTTGCGACCAGACTTTTTGTTAACTAAAGGTTGTTAAATTATTAACTTACACTTGAAGGAAACGTTTTCGTCTTACGACTTCTTCAGCCTCGTATTTTTGTTGCAGTTGTGCTTCTTTGGTACCAATTTGAAAGTTAGAAGTGGTGTGATCGAAAAGTATGTATGATCTGTGCCGTGTTTTTTTTTCATTTAGGATGTCATTTTTATGTGTGTTGCTATGTCTGTATATTTCATAGTGTTCTAGTGTGTTTAATTTATGGCAACGCACATAAAACTGACATCTTAAATGAACAAACATGACATAGATCACACATACTCTTCCATCACATGACTTCTAACTTTCAACAATTGGTCCCAAAGAAGCACAACTGCAGCAATCCTAGCGGCAAAAATATAAGCCGAAGAAGTCGTAAGACGAAAACGTTTCCTCCAAGTGTAATTTAACAATTTAACAATCTTTAGTCAACAAAAAGTCTGGTCGTAAGTAATATCAAAGTGTAATAAGTAATTAACAACCAGCTCGTCATGGACAGCAACATGATTTCGATAAATTATATGCGATACAGTTGAAAATATGAAGAAGTGATGAAGCCACGAAAGAAACCGAGTAGAACAGTATCACTACTCATTATTTCTCTATATTTTATTCGTTTGTATTTTGAAACAGAAACTGTCAAAGCAGACTTCAAAATTAACTGAAAACAAGCAAATGGTTTTCAAAAGATGTATTATATCTTTTAACAATATGAGCACGATTATGTGCAATTTATTTACGTGTTTTCCTTTCAAAAAACAATCAAAATTGCGAAAATAATTCTCTAGGTTTTGTAAAGCAATACGTATAGTCATACTGTCAAGGCCTGTGTTTATAGGAGCCTTTATTGCCCGATGGCTACCAAGACTTCCTAAACTGAACTAAATGTATCGCATTCCATTGAAAGCAAACCAGCGTTACGTAAGAAACTTTCTTCTCCGCACGTAAACTCCTGCAGCTGAAAGAACACGTCGTGCAGGTGAATGCTTATCCGGACGTGATGAAATGTTTTTGTAAACATGTAGTGCTGCATCCCACACGGGATTAGTGTTTTGGGATAAACGCAGCCTCGAAATAACTAACGCAACTGTTTGTACAAACGTAAATCTCGGCATGTTGCTCTATCTAAATCGTTTAAATGTTTACAGTAGTCTCTCTATAACACACTAGCGTAGTCCTTACTGTGTTTTATGTAATTGAAATAGATTAGTCGAAGGATTATTTGCTCTTATACTACTCCGGGTTAAAAAAAACAAGAGAACAAAATTTAGTACCACAAATACTCAATGAATTATTGCTCCATTATAGTCGCTCTTACACGTAATTGTTTTTGCGAAAAATTAAACTTGGGCTTTTAGAAAGACCTCTGTAAAAAATAATGAGACGCCTCACCCCCAAAAACTGTATAAATTTGAAAATAGACTTACAACTTTATCATCTCATTATTTTGTAAAAAACAGATCTCTATGTCGTACATTCCGGTTAGACTAGAGTATATATATATATATATATATATATATTATAACATAAAGTATGAGGCTTTAGATTAAATTCAGATACTTCCTAAAATAAATATCTATAGGATTTAGCAAAGAAAGACACAAATAGTTTTCTAGTGCGGACAAAGCAGGTACCATGTCATCATCCTTTTCCAGGAAAGCTGTAAGTTGAGTCCGGCAACCATAGACAATAGAGAAGGGTCCATAGTGGTTGAGACGGGAAATCCAGCGGCCGATATAGCCTGGGAAAATAACCGTGTACCGTTAGGTTAAGCTAATTGTAGAACTGTGGGAAACTTACAAAGAACGTATTGGTAGTGGGAGAGATTAGGGATTTCATAAAAACTAAATGATCGGGAGGAGTGAGAAAAAGGTTTGAGGAGAGTCTCGGAGAAAGGCAGGCAGATTGGTGGGGACCAGGACGGAAGTGTTGTAAAAAAAGAAATTGATTAAATTAGGTAGAGAGTTTTTTTTATAAGTAAATTTTAAAAAGTGCGACGTAAAAGTTTTTTATAGAAATATAAAGGAAGTTTTTTTTGTGTGTCAAGTGTAAGTGCAGAAGGTAATAACCAAGGCCAGGATTCCAGGGACTCTTCAGAACAATAAGTATTACTTGAATATAATTGTAGCCAACAGACATCTATCTTTTAGTTCAGAATAAATTTTAATTTCACCAAAATTTGTAAAGATTATTCTAGTATCACCATTTCTAATTTAAAAGCAAAGTTCCCGTAATAGCGACCGAGTGCAAGAATAAAATTTTAATACTGTTTTTTTGTTATGTTATTTTATTAAAAATCTAAAGCCTCAGAAGTCCACCTTTTATCATTGTAATATTAGTTAAGATATCAATCCTGTCACTGCAATATATTAATATACATTTAGAATAATGTGTAGAGTTAATTGAAGAGAATAAATGCAAGTGATGTATAAAAATTGATAAGATTGTTAATTCTTTATAAACCTGAAGGTGGGACATTATTAGGTAAGGTAAATAAATAACATTTAAATATAAACTAATTATAACAAAAGTTAAGTTATAATATATATATATATATATATATTATAATATATATATATATATATATATATATATATATATATATATATTACTGTGTGAGTGTACACACAAACACATACACACGCGTGCGACAGACAGGCCGACGGACGAACAGACAAAAGGACAAACAGACGGATAGACACACAGACATACAGACACATAGACTGACAGATACACGTGATATAAAGAAAGACATACACACACACAAACACACGCGCGCGCGATAATTCGAGGTAGATGGGACCGAGACCCGCTCGGATTATACGGAAATACGTTCCTGTACATTAGAAAAAATAGGAGTTCTAATGAGCCCTAATGCTATGATTAGAAATGCACAAAATAAGTTTATAGAACTTTATTGACTACAGTACTTGGATAAATTGTTCATCACGGTTTCAGTTTCGTTAATGACGGATATACTGTCTCAGTCGAGCCATCTTTAAACTCATCACTGCCTTCAGTAGTTTTTTTGTACCATTTCATTATTCGTAGCGTCTATTATCGTTACTTACTTACGTTCGGCCTTATCATTTATTAAGGTACGTCCGTATGATCGACATTTTCACAGTCTAGAAGTTCCTTGATAGGAAATGTCAAATCTGTTTCTTCTTGTGGTTCAATGGCAAAATCAACAGTTTTATTATGCATCAGGGTTTTATTCCATTACTTAATGTTTCTTCTTTTATTTCGTTCCAGCGTAAAACTTCCCTAACTGTATTTTGTCTTAGGGAAGCCTGCAATGCTTTCTTCCTCTTTAATAGTTTCTAAGAGATATTGTTAAAGTTAACGTGAGTATTTTGTTATACATTCTAGATCACTCTGGTCCATCAGCTGGATTAGGCGTGTAACATTTACGGGGAGAAATAAAGCACGGATATCAACAGACCACAGAGATGGGACGGTGCTTTGTATGTGTATATATATATATATATACACGAGTACGTTAGAGTTTGTATACGAGTACCGTAGAGTTTGTAGTAGCAACACACACTCGCTGATTATGATGACTTTGTCATTGAAACGCCTATGAGTCAATAAATAATTAATTTGTCAGGTTTGTGTACGTCTTTATTTGTTTTAATATAACCTCACAAGCTAAGCTATATATATATATATATATATATATATATATATATATATATATATATATATATATATATATTATAATAAGATCAGGTCAGGTAGGCTATGTGCACCTAACCCTCTCTAGCATTTACACACAGTGGTTGTGGCATACGGATACGTATAAGCAGCGAGTCCCTAGCAACACTGCTTCCCGCCGGGCTCTCTCCCCCACCACTCTAAATGTCAAGTTTGCAATTGCGTTTCGGCTGGCGAAGTCTCTCTCTATATCTCGTCACTTCTTTATTAAATTTAGGCGAATTGTATATCCAATATGGTTGTTCTTGAAGATGAGTAGTGAAGATAGCAAAAGGCTTATGGTATTGGGTTTGTTTTAATAAATATATTCCTGTGTTTGTAATTATCTTGTATTATTAATTTTACACACGCGCGTGCAAGTGCGCACACACACATTTATTTTCTGGCTTTCTACCCTATAATATTTTCAGCTTACATAGAGATTTCTTTCAGAAAATATTCTATTTTGAAAAGTATAGCAAACGGAATATAATTTTGATTTTAATTCCTAAGTTTATATAAAATGTTATTTTAAATACCTTACCATTGACTTTATTTTTTAAAACAAATTATAATAATTAATTCTGAATGTTTAAATTAAATATTAGTGTTTACAATACGTTGTGTAATTTCATTTTAAAAGCATGTAAATAAAGCATATAGCTTGACATATAAACAGTTCTGGCGTTTTAACTGTCTCTGTTGTGAGGTTCCGGCGGAAACGCGATGGAAACAATGGCTGACAGGTTGTGTTAGCACCGTTGCATTAGCGAACCCTATTCAAATCAAGAAACATCTTTTATATGTTGCAAGGTACGTATATATCCTCCACAGAGATAGCTCTTCTATTTAGATCCCTCTGTAATGTGTTTTTAACTACAGCCAATTACAATTATATTTATGTCTGTTTTTGAACATGTAATGAAGAAATATTAAAACAAGCACGAAATTTGAATAAAGATTTGTTGGATGCAATATTATTCGTAGAAAGTAACAAAATTCTAAATAAAAATACTAACAATCTCCAAAGATTTTTTTACAATACGATAGACAATTCCAGTAATTATTTTCATACTGGGAGTTCAAAATTCAATTTATTAACATTTACAAGGCTTTTTCTTCATGTAAGCCTATAAACGAATGGTTGTTGTATAACTTAGAAATTGTCCTCACATCGCTTCAAGCAATTGGCTGCGAGCAGTATCAGGTTTGTAGTGGGAAACCGAATGGAAGGTTTCAGAAGAACGCAATACTAGCTTGACTGGTTACTTTCGGCTGGTAGATGACAAAGTCATCGCGGATATTATAAACATAAATAGAAATTACAAGCTTACGAATATATATATATATATAAATTATTAAAATGAAAACAAATGGTTTAACTAAAAATTGAATTCAGCAATAACTAATGTTTTCAGAACGTACGTAGGGCTCAGCCGGCGCAAGCGCATGAGTGACTTTGTCGTATATGCATTAAGCCTAGCCTAACACATGCTTTTCTTATAGTGCATTATAAATGTGTCAACCGTAGGGCTCTTGTAAAGGCATTGGCTTCTTGTAATCTTGCAACACTCCAACTTCATCTTCATCGATAATTTCGCCACCTTGGTGTTACTAGCACCGTAGCCCAACAAATATGTCCGTATGTACCAAAATAATACTTTTGTCATCAATGTATTCTGGCGATGTAACGCCTGGAACAAAAACTGTTATGATTAGCTTCTATAATGAAACTAAATCTTTTGTTGACTTCGGAGATTATTATTGGTTAGTAGAATAAAAACGATTGGCAATATACTACGAAACAGTTTAAAACTCAACGTGCTTGGACTTATAGTCCTACTATAAGCTGTAATGTTCTCTTGGAAGGAAAGAAAATAACGGGGACATTATTTGGATTTTCTCTTCCGTGATAATACTGACATGATCGAGAAGCGGAAAAGGTGACATATAACTTTCTTAGAAGAAGCCGAAGGAATGCATATGAAGAAAATTATGCATGTTGGACTATATTGTGAGATAAATCTGAGGATGACGGAGATGTGATAAATGTTTCCCTGAACGATAGAAAACTAGAAATAAATTAAACTAAATAAAATTTCAGTTTCGTTTATCCGTAAAGGTACTTGTTTTAGTCTTCATTTAACAGTGATTTTGAGGTTATGTTCAAATAATGATAATCCTAATTTTATTTATATTTAGATAAATCATATATTTGATTACATTATGTAATTAAAATTGACTTCATACCGCACCTGACCTTTTTACTTAGATCTTTTGCTATCGCTCTATATTCCATTAAGGCAGTTTTTTTTTATCGGTTTGACCATTTTATTTGGCAAAATATCAGGCTATTTAGTAAGAACTGTTAATACGCAACCTACATTTGATTGCGATACTCTCTCTAGTGCCGAACAATGCAGTTACGCTGTAACCTTGTAACAACTCCCAGCTCTCAGTTCGTGAACGTTTCGTCACTGTTACTTTCACGCTCATCCATCATCTCGCCGTTACGTGGGCCGTTCTCGATACAAATGCTATTGTTTTCACTATTGTATTGCATCTTGTAATATATCTGGACAGTCATTGTGAAAACGTACCTAATTAGTTTCATAATTTTATTAAAATTCTTAATATAGTCATTTTTACCCTGTTAGGAATAGTTTTATACATTTGAGTACATTTCTGCCTTTCCCAACATAACAATATTTTTCATTGTTGTAGCGTTTCGGAATAACTCTATTCTCAAAACTTTAATAGTACTCATAGGTTACTTTTAAAGTTTTGAGAAATAAGTTATTCCAAAACGCTACAACAATGAAAAATATTGTTATGGTAGGAAAGGTAGAACAATGTACTCAAATATATTTTATTGAAATATTGTGGAGGAAATATTTAAATAAAAGGGATGATTTCTAAGGACTAGGAGATGAAATCACGCACTATTAAGAGAGAGATTTTAGTGTTTAGCTGAAAATCTTATATTTAAAATTTGTGGCTCTGCACGGCTTCCTTTTAAAGGACGTAGACCCTACCTTCTAAGGAGAACACTCGGCTATAAGATTAACAAGCATAATTATGTACATAAAGATTTACTGCAATACTTATACTAGATTCAGTCTCCGGCCCAAAACCCTTCCCAAGACCCTAATTGGTAGCAAATGTACCTCAGGTGTGCTAATCGGCACACGTGATCCCTAGTCATCCACTACTCCCAGGGAACATGACTTCATTATGTCCACTTTTGTTCCAGCTGGCTTTTCCCTCTTCCTGCTCAGAATTGTCAAAGGCGACATCTTCATTTACGACGCTGTCCTCAAGCTATCCACCACAACAGGAGAACATATGTCATTCCTTTCTTTTGTTCTAGCTTTATTTTATACTTCCTTTTTACTTTTCCTTTTATACGTGGTAACCGTTAGAACGAGGGTTCTCAAACTGAGGATCGCGAAAACAAATTAGGGAGCGCGAGACCTGTTGAAAAATAATACGATAATTAAATATATTTAATATTATAGGAACAAACTTGATGCTGATAATGACTTGATCGTGCCCTAACTAAAAATACAACCTCAAGTAGATATGCTAGTGTAATAAATGCAGTCTCAAGCATCTCAATAACAGATTTTTCTCTTGCGAGATTACCTTACAAAATTTACCTTGCGAATGACAACTGGAAATTTTATATCATGTTACTTGTGAAATTATTTGTAAATAAAATGTTTTTATTATATATATAATATTTAATTCTTTTTCATTTGTTTATATTGTAAGGTTAAGGGGGGGGGAGAGGATTTAATCTCAAGAAGAGGGGGCGTGGTACCAAAGAGTTTGGGAACCTCTGGTCTAGATATACGTTCCTGAGTTAGACTTGGGATTTAGACGGATGTTTCCTTTACAGCGAAATAGTTAAGCTATTGTCGGCATGAGGAATGTGTAAAGGATGAGGCTGACATTGGAAGCAGTAGGAACAATAAAAAACCAGTAACAGTAAAAGCAAGTTTAATAAACAGTAGGGGCTAGACAAACACACAGGGGGGCGTGCTAAGGACGGATCTTACAGAAATAGTCTTGAAAGACTGAAACGGATGCCATTAACTCGGTACCAAGGAGAACGGAGCGATATTGAGATAGTTCTATCTTCAGTGTCTGTAAATAGTATGTATAGTTCATTCATTATATGAAATATATAAAATATGTAAATAAATATACATATATATATATAGAATATCAAATGTGTTTTCCTGTTAGAATATTTTTAAGATCAAATAATACACACAAATACAGGAATATTTAATTTATTGAACAATAAACTCAAAGCTCTTCGTTGGCTTACATTACCAACACCTTCAGGAGTTACAATATTAAGAATGATAAAAAAAAGGAGTTTCAGGAGTTTTTTTTATCATTCTTAATATTGTAACTCCTGAAGATGTTGGTAATGTAAGCCAACGAAGAGCTTTGAGTTTATTGTTCAATAAATTAAATATTCCTGTATTTGTGTGTATTATTTGATCTTAAATATATATTTATATATATATATATATATATATATATATATATATATATATATATTTTAACTTTGCAACACTGTTTTTTTGTATTCACTTATCACTAACACTTTAATGTACCTAAACAAGAATCTTACATGGTATACATGCGGGTCGACTTTCGGAAACTATTAACTACGTGTTCTCATCTTCGAGATTATTCTAATATAGAAAACATACATGTAATAAAAATAAGTACAATAAAGCCTAAAAATAACAATCTGGGAACAACTACAAATTTATAAACACAAAAAAATATAATAAACGAACAAATAAGATAAAGAAAAGATAAATTATTTGATTTAATCGACAAAATTAACTCCAAGACAAACTGAAAAGGTTCCCACAGTGTAGTGAAACCGAAAACAGAACAATACCCGGTATACCACGTGACAATGGAAATCCTACACACCTGGAAACTACAAGAAACCGCTAACATCAGAATAAGCTCGTAAATGGGAACACGTAATTAATTGATCTCGAATGTACACTAAAGTGTTAGTGATATATATATATACCCCTATATGGTATTTGAAGTCTACTAAATAGTTTTTTCCTTCTTGCAGTATTCCTTATTTTGAGGATATACTGATTTAGGTGCGATCAACATTTTATAAAACAAGAGTAAAACTAAAAATTTGTCGTTATGAGGTGGCTATTTTAAGACTTTCTATCAGATTTCCGAATGTCAAATATGTGGAAGTTCCGTTTGAATTATTTACCATTGCAATTATTTGAAATTTTTTTAACATCGTATAATTTATTACATTATCGGAATAACGTGTGTTTCACATACATCTGCTTTTATTCCTCTAACGGTTTTCAGTGTTGTACATATGTACATATTATGTTGAAATTAATTTACTTGGTATTATTTATCAAGTAATCAAAATATGAATTCATATGAATTTGTATAATGATAACAAACTTTTATTCTAATTTTTTATGTGAAAACGTTCTTAAAATTTTTTTTCAGAACCAAGATCAATTGAATTCGTTGAATGGTTTTTTTTTTTAGAAACAGTTTTGCATTTTAATTGAGTCAAAAAATTACTTGTGAGATAAAATTAATAATCTATTTAGGCCCATGTTCTAGGAATCTTGCTAACAAATACCACAAAACGCAAAAGTAGCCACTTTTGCATCTATTATATAAATTGATTATGTTTTATGTTTTACGAGATTATCTTAACTAAAAATAATCAGTAAAACTAGGTATTGTAAAATCGTTTGGGTTATAGCAGACATGTCTGTAAATTTGAGTTATAGTAAGTATAATAATAATAATAAATTAATTCAATAAATTATATTGGGAATAAATACTATAGTGTACATAACTTAAATTATATTGTATAACTTCTTACATTATAACTTATACATTACATATTATAAGAGGGAAAATAGTGCAAATAGAAGTGTTGCTTGTAGGTTAGTGGGATACAACGCTATACTCTGTCATACCTGGGGAAACGTTGTACATCTTGTACACATCGGGTTTGATTCAGTAAAATGCAGTTCTAAGGTGTTGAAACTAATTTTATTAAGTTTTATTATAGTAGTAGAGTGTTGGGAAACAGACGAATAATTTGAAAGCAGTTTATAACAAAGTGCAATGCCTACGAGCACACAGCAGGTTTACTGTAGTTAGTCGCTGTTGGTCAAAGTGCAAGGGTTTCTTATTTATCAACCATCTGGCATATCTGTAAGTAAGTAATAAACACCTTTTTTTATGAATAATGTTATCTCTTTTTTATTCTGCATTAACCTCTGGGTCCCCCTTAAGCATGGCATCGTGTATCGCGGTTGAGGTTTTATCGAGACAGCTAATTGCTTTTTTGCTGCAAATAATTCTCCTGGTTAGAATGTGTAAGCATTCCATATTCCAAGTATCGATGGGTTTGTTCACTTCAAGTTTAAAGTTGTACGGTTTATTACTGAAACAAAATAGGAGTAAAATTAAAATTAACCAGCTGATTGCAGATTTTTAATTGTAATTCTCCCTCCGTTTAAAAACAGTTAAAGATTTTATCATTCCATTCGTTCGTTTAAATTTCTGCCCGATATCAATAACTCATTCAGCAGGAAATTTTAGTATTGCAATTCTTTTTGGGATTATTATTGAAAACGAAATAAATAATTGTGTTTTATTTACGATTTACGATAGGAGTTGTGATACATAAATACTTTATTGTTGTTCAACTGAAGAAAGAAAAAATACTACATTACTTGCGGTACTACATTGCTCCATTACTTCCGGTACTATATTGCTACATTACTTGCGGTACTACATTGCTACATTACTTTCAGTACTACATTGCTACGTTACTTCCGGTACTACATTGCTACATTACTTCCTTTACTACATTGCTACATTACTTGCGGTACTACATTGCTACATTATTTGCGGTACTACATTGCTACATTACTTGCGGTTCTACATTGCTACATTACTTGCGGTACTACATTGCTACATTACTTGCGGTTCTACATTGCTACATTACTTGCGGTTCTACATTGCTACATTACTTGCGGTACTACATTGCTACATTACTTCCGGTACTACATTGCTACATTACTTGCGGTACTACATTGCTACATTACTTGCGGTACTACATTGCTAAATTACTTCCGGTACTATATTGCTACATTACTTGCGGTACTACATTGCTACATTACTTTCAGTACTACATTGCTACTTTACTTCCGGTACTACATTGCTACATTACTTATGGTACTACATTGCTACATTACTTCCGGTACTATATTGCTACATTACTTGCGGTACTACATTGCTACATTACTTGCGGTACTACATTGCTACATTACTTGCAGTACTACATTGCTACATTACTTCCGGTACTACATTGCTACATTACTTGCGGTACTACATTGCTACATTACTTGCAGTTCTACATTGCTACATTACTTCCGGTACTACATTGCTACATTACTTCCGGTACTACATTGCTACATTACTTACGGTACTACATTGCTACATTACTTTCAGTACATTGCTACATTACTTGTGGTACTACATTGCTACATTACTTGCAGTTCTACATTGCTACATTACTTGCAGTTCTACATTGCTACATTACTTGCGGTACTACATTGCTACATTACTTCCGGTACTACATTGCTACATTACTTACGGTACTACATTGCTACATTACTAGAAACGTGTACTACATTCCAAGACGACAACCTGTAAGCAGTGGTAGCACGATGCTGTCACCCAAGACGTAGCACTTGCATCCAATCAGGGATTAGCTTAAAAATATTTAAAACGTTTGCTCCCTAAGGTTCGATTCTCAGAAGTGCCATAAAATCTGAGTCACGATACTCTTTAAGTTGATAGTGGGAGTTTTTAGGGGTGTTTCAAAATACTTTTTACAATTATTTTAAAACTATTTACAATATAAAGTTACTATTTTGTATACATCGTATTCGGTCATTCTTACTTGCAGCATTATAAAAATTGAACTATTTTTAAGCATCCAATTGTTTTTATCCCTTCCTGCCCACCGGAAGTGATTGTCTAGTTATATACAGCTTATGTCTCTTATCGAACGAGACAACTCCGTTGAGTCTATTTGAAGTTAGGGGGACATATATACACGGCAGCACATGCGAGCGCGCACAAATATGTAAACATGTACGCACATACAGACGCACACGCACGCACATGCACACACACACACCACACATACCACACACACATACATACACACGCGCGCACACACACACACACACACACACACACACACACACACACACACACACACACACACACATACCACACACACATACCACACACAGATACACACACACACACACACACACTCATCGCACGCAACGTGTATTGAGCTTCAAACTTGAGAACCCCTTTTTTAGGCCTGTAGTAGGAACGTGTTGAGTTTTATTGCAATACTATTGTCCTAAAAGTAGCGGGGTTTTCCAGTACCTTGACTTCAATCATTCCTACACGAGGTTGCCTCTTGTTCTGATATTTTCAGAGTTGTTTCTTAGGTTGGAACGTTATAAGAAACATAAAAATCAATATGTTTCTGGCATACATTAGTTATGTTACGTCATATAAGATTTTGTAAAACATTTTACCTGTAATTTGGAAAAAGAAAATTTTATATTGTTGCAAATACTCGTATAAAAGCTAAAACTCTGGTTTCTTTTTTATGGAATAAATCTGTCCTGTCATTAAGGAGATTCTGTGCTTGCAACTTTGTCGTGGACTTCACAAGCTGCAAGGTAATGATTTTTTTTCTGAAAAAACCCAGTGTATTTTGATTGGTGTACGTAATTAGATGAATGTATTCGTTACCGAATCAAAGGCAAGAAATAAAGAATTTTTTTGCCCGTGTACTAGCAAGAACATGACATAAAGAAACTAAATTTGTTTTGCGGCATCAAGTTAAAGCAAAATCTTTTAAAACATATTGCACACCACAAAAGCGTATCGATAGTCTCCCTGACTTCATTTCCTACGTTTTGCGTATATTCACAAAGTTTACCTAACTAATTTGTTACACAGTACTTAATTTTGTAGAGAGCAGGTCTGAAGGGAGACTATTAAAACTTTTCAGTTGCTTCTTTTTACTGTAACTTTGTTCAATAATAAGTTTCCTGGAGACCGGCAAAATGTACACACAGCAAGAGAGTGTTGCAGTTTTTACATCCTGCTGTTACAAAGTCTAAATAAATTAGAAAAACAAAAGTTTGAAACCGTTGCTTTGCGTAGAACTCGTTTTGCCTAATTCACAGCCATGCGGGCGTTCTCTCACACGTCAGCAACCTTCATCTCTCGCAATAAACGAGTGCGCGTACGGTATAAAATTAAATAAAAGGTTATGGAAGTTTATTTGCAAGAAATTAAATTAAAATAACTGGACACACGCGACGCAGATTACACCTGTACATTTATTGTTGCAAAATTACCTCCATTTATCTTTTCTTTCGTAGCAGGTTTTTACAGAGCTTTTGTTCTTTAATATAGCAGCGGCATTAAAAATCAAACGACGCCATTTATTTGCATTTATTTATACAGAGGCAGGCTTACCAACATTAGCGAAGTAAAAACAAGCAGAATACTCGTGAAACTGGAGACACTGCAGAGGCTTACGAAAATTCAAACGATAGAAGCTGTACCTGTGTATTTATATCATTAGTGCTGTTTGCTGTAAATACTTCAAATGTTTATTTATAAATGTTTTGTTAACGTTGCGATAAATTTAGGTCTAGTCTATTCTCCGAAGATCTGAAGTACTCTTGGATTACAACAAGAATTCGTAACTTACTATTGGGTTAAATGTTTTCTCTCGTATCGGTTATTTTTTGATTGTGTTATTATTGATGTTATTTCATCTTAGTTTTAGTGACTTCTGTTTAACCTCAAGAAAGCGTGACCGTTCGTATACAATTGCAAATTTCTGTGTCCCTATTGGCCTTTTAATAAAACTACATTTTCGGCCTTCACAGACGCGCTTTGAAAAGCACCAAATTATAATTCATAAGGACGTTAGATATATAATTAATCTATCAGAATTTCATAGTTGATCAGTTTCTATTACTTCAATTTCAATAAGATGTTACTTTCTACTTACGTTTTCTTTCCAGAAATCATTTTCAAGTTTAAGTTCGTCATAAATAATTACAAAATTATTGGACTTTATGTATTATAATATTTTTAAACTAAATTTTCACAAGTATTTTGTAAGCATTTAATGCGATATTTACATTTGTCTTTAACGATGTAAGATTAATATTGTTTAATCTGCCTCATATTATAATCATTTTAGTTTCTTACTTTATTTTAATGTCTTCGTTATAGTATTAACAATGTTGGTTTTATTTTCCATTGGTCATTTAATATGATTTCTTTTATTGTTTCTTTTATTTATCTGTATGCATATCATGTTCTCACTATATCGGGAAAGGTTACACAGGGATTGTGTTATCGAGTCTTTCTCTTAAGTTTTTCTTCTAACATCAGCTAATACTGTTTGAACTTTATTACGATTGTGTGTTTTTTGTTAATGTTTTCACGCTTGGTTATGTTCTTACAGATCTTATTCATCTGGTTTAATTTTCACTTGCAAGATAACGTTATACTTAACGTCGTTCTAGGGATTCTATTGTAAATGTGTCTTTCACTTGTTTGTTTTATTGCGTTATTAAACGTTTTTAAAGTAAATTAGTTGTAGATTTTAAAGGTAGATACGATAGTTTTAAGATATGAAAACTTGTCTATTAGGTTTGTTTTAAAACAATATTTGAAACCATTGCTTTTTGCAATAAAGTAGCAAACTGTGCATAGATCGTTTACTTCTTATTGCAATCGGATAAATATCATTAATAACAAGTATAAATTAAACTCGATTCAGGAACGATATGAATCATTTATGCGGATCCAATTCTGAATCATTTAATGAACTAAACTACAATATGTGTGATCACTGGATGATAATTAAATACGGCACGAAACGCGGTGTAAAACTAATGAATTGTTTAATTGGTGTTGAACGAGCAACCGGAATTATCAGCACAATACGAAAATACTTGTTCATTATTTGTTGAAAACCGTATTTCTTTCCTTAATAAGGGCAACATATTTTCCAAACCAGTTTCTTACATTTTCATGCAAAACATTATTGTAATAGAATATAAAAATTGTTAATAAAATAAACCTGGTTAACAATACTTTTATTAAGATAGAATGTAGATTAATAAACTGTTGATAATATATCTGTATTATGCATATATGTATCTGTGTTATGTTATGTGTTATATATATATATATATATATATATATATATATATATATATATATATATATATATATAGGCTTATAATATGTTTTCTTGTTTATCTAAAACAATATAGGTTATTCAAATACAAATTGAATATAAATTAATAAATATTCTTGTATTTGAATAACCTATATTATTATATATATATATATATATATATATATATATATATATATATATATATATATCGATCCATAACCTTTTACGTCGTCTTTCGATTCCCAATTTCATTCCTTTCTGTTTATCGATAGGTTTTCGGGGAGTTTCTTTTCTTGTATTTCTTTATCGATGCCTTTCCTACCAACTTCTTCTACTCGTAGCTCGTCCTCTCTTTTTTCTCCCGCAAGGACTACATTTTATTGCTGGCTTCGGTATTCTTCTTTCCTCCATCTTTTTGTACGTGTGTAGCTGTTTTTTCCATGTCGTCTACGATTGTATTTGGAACTGTCTATTTCTGCCTTATTCTGATGATATCTAAGGGAGGAAAATAGTAACTAATCTACACAATAATGCAGTTTGAAACGTTTTTTTACGAGAGGAGGGTAGTTTGTATTTATTTTCTGGTTAGAGGTTCGGGTGCTAATTTATCCCTCAATGGAAAATTTATTTATTAACACTTTAATGCCTAAAATTAGACACAGTTTAACACAATGAATGAGTTAAATCATTTTAAAATTAAGTACATTTAAAATTTAAAGCGTAATCAATGATTGTTGAAAATATGTACATATACAGTGTGATATTTATTTAGGGAAGCATATTAAGGGGGTTGCAAGAAATAACAAATTCTAAGAAGAAAACTTTAAATGTCTATTTTTACTTCAATTTTGTAAAAAAATATTGACTATAGAGACTTAATTAAATATTTGTTAAAAACTTCACCCTGTGATTTTCTCGATACATACCTCAGTAGGCGCTCTTCGGGGAATTTTTATTTTTCAAGTATTTTACGCAAGTGCATATATAAGGGTGGAGCTTAGGAGGCTCGAGCCTAACAAAATGTCAAACACAAAAAGAAAACATAGTAGATATTCGAAGCTGACCTTCCATACGTTCTACTACATATATCATCTTTAACCAGATATATAATTATTGTTGTATAATGATAATTATTTATTAATATTTCAGTCAGAAGCTGGAGTCAGTAATATTTTGTAATCGTACAGATAGGTGTTACGACTGTAGTGTAGTGCGTAGGCCTACACACGTAGACACTCTCGCTTAATGGTTAGTCAGAGACATGCCTACATCATTTTCTTTTTATATATATATATATATATATATCGCAATATGTATTCTTGTGTATTAATAAAGAACTAAGTAAAAATACAAATACAAGAATTATAATTCAATTAAATACAAGAATTGTAAATTCAATTATAATTCTTGTATTTGTATTTTGACTTAATTCTTTATATATATATATATATATATATATATATATATATATATATATATATATTAATACACAAGAAAACATATTGCGATATTTATATATATATATATATATATATATATATATATATATATATATATATATATATATATATATATAAGTAATAATTTAAAAATATTTCAAAAACAAGAATAATTTTATTACATATATTATTCAAAGCCTTTCGCCGATAAAACACAGCATCTTCAGGAAAAATAATTATGCAACAAAATCTTAAATAATTATGTAATTAGGTTTTTGTTACATAATTATTTTTCCTGGAATGGTGGTACTGTTTTATCGGCGAAAAGCTTTGAATAATATATGTATTAAAAGTATTCTTGTTTTTGAAATATTTTTAATTTATTAGCTGTATTACAAGAAAACATATCACCATATTTAATATTATATATAGGCTATATATATATATATATATATATATATATATATATATATATATATATATATATAAGAATACGTTTTCTTGTTTAATAATTTAAAACAACATAGGTTATTCAATAGGTTATTATTGTAATTTTGATTCCTGATGATGTTGGTACTGTTTACCAACGAAAAGCTTTGGATATAAATTAATAAATATTCTTGTATTTGAATAACCTATGTTGTTTTAATATATATATATATATATATATATATATATATATATATATATATATATATATTAATTCTTGTATTTGTATTTTGACTTTTGTTCTTTATTAATACACAAGAAAATATATTGCGATATTTATATATATATATATATATATATATATATATATATATATATATATATATAAGCTCTCATTTCAATTAAATCCATAATATACCTAAAACCTGTGTTTTTAAGACATCAATATCCAATTGTTTCCTGGGAGGTCCACCAGAAAGACCCCCCCCCCGGTTGTTGGGCACCCTCCGAAATGTTTGTCTATTTGGCCATTGATTTTACTAATCAATGGCATAAATTTATTAACAGTTGATATGGAGATATGAAAACCGCTTTGTTCTAACATTATTTGAATTTGATTATGAGAGTTTTAACTTTATAGCAATTTGTAACTAAGCCGCCCAATGTTTAGTAATTGTGTTATATTCAGAAGTAAGAAGAAATTTATAGGCTTGGGGGAGGGGTAACTGCTCACCTACACTTCGCCGCGCCCTTGAATCTCCAGATTGGATTAGTATTAACAGATACAAATCAAGCAGGTGAAGGTATTAACAGTGAGTGGAAATATGGAATTAATCAAATGAATTATTTCATTAACCCCCCCCCCCCCAATGAAGTGAAAGAACTTGTACAACTCCGGGCGTTTCCTAATTCCATTCGGGGTTCTACCATCTTTATTGGATATTTCACCTTGAATGTGGAAAATTAAATTTATATACAATGTAGCAAAACTTCATACGGAAAGTTATCAAAACTGTATTTGGAAAACAAGTCAAATCTTTGTTTAGGTTTGAACTTAGTCTGTTAAAGATTTTGAGCGGTTTTGTGAAATCTGGTTTAAACCTGATTACAGTAACCAATGGTTTGTTGGATTAAAGGGGACAGTTTTTTCATTTTTATGAAAAATATAATTTATATATTATTTTTGTATATTATATTTTTTATATACAATAACAAAAGCACAGTGGTACAATATATTACAATGAAAATATTGGAAAGAACCCCAATACCACAAAAATAATCAAACATTACAAATAAAACAAGTTACTTAAGATTAAACCCTTATGCACATTTCGACGACCATGTCATCATTATTAGAGGGTCTTATTATAAAATTACAATCTGGCAAACAAGAATCTGCCAGGTCACTCTAGCTTGTAACTTCTGACCCTCTGATGAAGATGACATGGTCATCGAAATGTACATAAGGGTTTAATCTTAGGTAACTTGTTTTATTTGTTATTTTTTATTATTTTTGCGCCATTCGGGTTCATTCCAATATTTTCATTGTAATATATTTTTAATTTCAAATCTGACAATTATTGAAGTTTAATAGCTACTATCGAAACAAAACTGTTTTACAAAATGTTGTCATTCCAAGTATACTGTATTATGTTTTATTAATCTTTTAACACCGAAGCTGCAAAATGTTTCTTGTAGACTTTATATTGAGGTAAAAATTGAAAGAGGCTGCCATCTTGTATCTTAAGCCGCACTTGGAATTGCACTTGAATATGTAATGTTCAAGGTACTGTATCTACTTCGCCGACTTCTTTCAAGGAACAGCGGCGCCCTCTTTAGTGGTTTCAGGGTTTTACAACTTGTTATGAAACTTGTTTTTATACATTTTGCACTTATACAACTTTAAGCACTTAATAAATGTTTTAATGGAATAGGTTTAAAAACTTATGAACTGTAATATAAAACTGAATTTTCTTTGCTTGTAGATTTCCTTGTAATCATAAAGGATTCACTGATTGATCTATAATTAAATGATACTTAACTAACTGAATACGTAAGGGCTTACTTGCTGTCACATTTCGAAACCATCGTTCCTTTTACTCGAGTAGAGGTTGTGATTGTTTCGAAACGCGTCAGCAAGTAAGCCCTACGTATTCACTTAGTTAAGTATCATTTAATTATAGTACATAGATTATTTACAAAAGAATATTTTAAGTAATAAAGGAATAATTAGGAATATCTTTATGGAAGGATACGAGTCTCATAGCTGTTAATTATAGAGGTTTTTGAGAATTAAAAATACAACATTCTAAAGATGTATCAAGATGAAACGTTTGCCATATTTAATCACTATAACCGTTCATGATCCATATTTTCTTAATTTGTACATGAAAATAGTTTGAATATTTTGTTTATTTTCATGGGGCTCTAGCCCTTTCCATCGCTTGGTACGGTCCTGAAGTTTTATAAATAAGCGCAAAGGTTGGCTCTTAATATTAACGTTAAAACCAAACCTTTCATTACACTCAAGGCCTTCTTTTGCAAAATATACAAACTTATTCCTTTATAAAATATATTTATCTTGTATGTTTCGTCCAATAAATGGTTCTAAATTGTTGAAAAAACAGTTGCATCCTTAATAAAGCTGAGGTTTATTTTATTTAGTTTTCAACATAGACTTGCCCAACAAGGTCTTGTCCACATTAATTTCTTATCCACTATATTAACAAACTCTAAACACAAAAAAAAAAAAACGCCTACGGGGAAATAAAAATATTTATTTGGTCATCAAGAGACTCAAATGAAGCTGCTTCCAACTAACACTTTGAATTGAATATTCACTCTTTTTTGTTAAATTCACTTGATATATTTGCTTCTATTGCCTCTTATGAGGTAAAACGAAATTCAATCGTTTCCTTTAGATCTACATATATGTTTGTGCCTTAAAGTTATCTTTTTGAGTTTAAAAAGATAAAATAATTATAAGGCTATATTTTAGTTTTAAAATCTCATTACCTTCCAGGAGTGAAAACATTCTATTCAAATAATAGAACAAGTCTTGTAGAAGGTTACAAAGCAGTTAGAACAGTTAAACGAGTATAAAGTAAAAGGCACCGGTTATGAATCTCTCTCAGTTCCAAATGCATAAAATAATATGAAACTTATAAATAACTTGAAGCAATGCGTGTTCTTACGGAGCTAAATGTAATCAAGGTATCGAGGCTAGCTACAAACTTTGTACCATCCTTCAATTCCTGTGCTTTAATTAAATTTCCCAACTTAAAAGCGCCAATAGAGTATTTCTCCCGATCTAATTTTCCACTTCAATATGTATCCAATCTTCGTTCTTTGTTTGAAATAAGTTATAGTTTACAGTTGTGCCGATAGTGTTGCATTTTCGTTATCAGAACTGAAGAAATTGTTAACAGCAAGTAGGAAAAGGTAATTCACGATAAATTACTTGAACATTTCACTGTTTGATTATAAATCTTGAATAGAATATTTATATTTGTTGATTCTATCTTCACGTGAGCTACTAGTTTCAACTAAAACACTTGTAAATATTTTACAAACTTGCTATAGTAGCACTTACTTATATTTGTTGTGGACGGCCGTTTCGGAAGGTGTATCCCATTGTCAACTCAGACTGTAACTTATCTCAATGTTTTCGTAGGTTAAGGTGTCAGAGTGGGGGCGGGATATTATGGTGGGGGTGAGGGTGTACTTTGTGGGCTTTAGGGATTATGATGTCAAAAAAGTGTGTGTGGGCTATTATGATGTTGGGTTAAATTGTTTATTGAGAGTGTTGTCCGTGGAGTAGGCTATTTTGTAGTTGTATTTTCTTATTGTATTGGTTAGATTGTGGGTTTTGGATGATCTGTATGGTATTGTTTAGTATTTTATGAGTTTGTAGTGTTGTGTATTTGTATTTGGGTTATTGAGTTTGTTTTTACAGACTCTTTTTGACCCGACAACAAAATCAACGTCATTTACAACGCCGCTGGGGTTTCCAAACTAACTTGCTGTTCGTGCTCCAGACAGGGAGGTATTTTCACACACGCTACCAAGAACATATAAACGCACTAACAAACAATAACTACCAATCAAACTTCGTTGAACATCTCAAGCCCACAAAATATGACTACAGGGACATAACATCCAACCTACAAATTCTTCATAAACAACACAGAAATAACCAACGTTACACAACCTTACAATACGAAATATACAAACATTTCAAACTACACCCTACACACATACTCACACACATTTACATTATAACTCACACACACTTTTCGACATAACTCCTAAAGCTCACAAAGTACACCCCACCATAATATCCCACCCCACCCTAACCTACGAAAACCTTGAGATCAGTTACGGACTGAGTTGACAATGGGACACATCTCCCGAAACGGACGTCCTTAACATATATAAGTAAGTGCTACTATAGGGAAGATTGTGAAATAGAATATTATTATTTTCTATGTATCGCTGTTACTACGTAATAGATGGAAGTCGCAACCTAAGGCTAGAAGGAGCAATAGGAAGTAGTGGCTATAGCTCCACAGACCGCTTTTAGGCGCTAAATTGAACAGAATAGTCAAGTGGCCTGTCGAATGCAAGACTTAATTCTTTATTTTCTTTATATACAGATAAATGTCTAAAATAATGTTTTGCTGTAATCCTGGTCGTACACGGTCTACCTGATTTCCACCAATGTGCAGTGATTTGTTTACAATCTCTACCAGGCAGTGATGGCGTCTAACTCGTCTCTACTAGAGTTTAGTGACTAATACCTTATCACATCAGGCGGTGATGACGTCTACCTCGTCTCTGCCCGCCTGAATTATCTCATAACTAATCTCTACCAGGCTGTGATGTCTGGCTCGTCTTTACTAACCTGTAGTGACTAATACGTTATCTGTACCAGACACCGATGAAGTTTAGAGAAAAACATAAATCAAAAGGTGCATTTTTTTTAAAATTAGCATGTGTATTGTAATTGCAGCAAAACAGTTTTCTTGGTATCACTCACACCAATTTGAAGGCCACTTGAGAAGAATTTACTTGTTTTTACCAGAACCGGCTTTTTGAAGTTACTACTTCTAAACAGTTACTTCATTTAAACATACAGAATAAGTTTGACAGTTTATACCTCAGAAGGCCGGCTCACCAAAATTAAGTTAAATTTTCCTGAATTTAGTTTAAGAAGGTACCGTATATTTTGCAAAAATATACAAGCACGCGCGCACACATGCAGCGTTTGATATGAGTACGAATATTTAAAATATCTGGTCTTTGTTGGACTAGCACATAGCTCCTATGATTTATGAAATATGTAGTATCAAAAAGTGATAGTATGTGGTAAATATAAATGTTATTGTAAGTAAAAAATATTTTATAAAGAAACACAAGACAGTTAAATAGAAAGAATTTTTAAAAAGAAATGCACGGTAAGATTCTAAAAATTGTCACCAATGACAAGCAAAGCTAATATTCTGGAGGGGTAAATAGCTTTAATCAAACCGTGATTTAAAAAAAAGTACAATAAAAAATTTTGAGAGTCAATTTAAGTGAACATTAATTTTAATAAAAGTTACAAATGTCATTTAAAAGAGATTTGAGCTTAACGTCTAGGGCAAGTAGTGTAAACATTTAAACAATAAATCTCATAGGTTGTATTTTGCCGTTTGTAAATCACTGAGGGTGATGACAGGGTCATATGATGCAATAAATGTTTGTTTAAGTTTTGCTATTGAATATAATATAATATGAATGTAATTATATTAGAACCTGAATACTCTTATCAATTTACCGGATTTAACTTTAACTTAAAACATTCAATCCTAGTTACCGTTTCTTCGTTATTTCATTTCAATTTTATAGTTCTGACGTTTCCTTTGTGCGCAACTTTATTAAATTTCTAATTAAATTCATGGTTTCTCCCTTTTGAAAAGTAAATAGTGTTTTTCGTTATTTAGAAATAACAATTTTACTCTGATTCCTACCTAGATCTTATCAAAGGTAATGATTTCCGCGTGTTACTTATCGTGAACCCATTGGTAATAAGGGCCTGATAAAACTCAAACTTTATCAAGACACTATTTTAAAAAAATATTTTTATATTTTCATTTCTTTAAATTAGTTTTGAAGGATAAATCTAATCATAATTTAAATAAATTTCTCGTATTTTGTAGGGGATGGATATTTTGTAGGTAATGGATATTTGTAGGGGATGGATATTTTGTAGGTAATGGATATTTAATCTGATTAATTAAACTACGTGCGGCTATTGATTTAAAATTTAGCTCGCCATTTTTATTTCACCTTTTACCTCATACATAAATTACATTTTTAAATTAGAAATTTTCATAAGAACAACTTTAGAAGTTGCTGTCAAAAACTGAAGTGCTGTCAGGATCTATTTGAGCGTGTCACGATTCTATATTAGCAGGTTTTTTCTAATAGCAACTACACACGCGAACTGTAATTTATTCCAAACATCCTGCATCGCCGTTTATAATCTAAGGTCTTGTATTATCCGTGTAAATAGTTTGCTAATCAATCCATCATTATAAATGTGCATGCAATGTACTATGTGCCGGCGAAAGCTAGATTCATTTCTTACAATAATTATTGAATTTGGAATTCTGAAATAGCTGTAATACACTGATATCATTAGGATTTAAAAACACATCCAACATACTTAGCTAACGGCGTTTGGACCCTGTCAGTTTCTTTAATTTTTCTCCTATATAAAAGAGGACGTGAATTAGATATTTTTAAAATTATAATCTGAAATGTAGTAGAACAAACAAAAAGCCGTGAAATTTCTTAGTGTCAGCCATATTGTAAAAGATTTGCAGAACCACGTGATTGACATTTCAAATACTTTGTGAGCTAGAAATGCATTAGAGTAGAAGCAATGACTTGGCCGTGTAGAAGTGCATAAAATGGTGTACAACATAGAATGGTTCACTGATCAAGCCGCCAGAGAGAGAAATGTACAAGTTACAAGAGCATCTGCATAACGAAACTATAGGTTAAGCACGTATCGAAACTGGTTAAATCTTCGATTTGAATTTGTCAATACTAAAGCATTGTTACATACGTGTGGCCATTAAATTAATTACTGGATACATAGAGTCTACTAAAGAAGGATACGATCGAGACTGGGAAAAAATTAAAATTATAGAATATTAGAAATGATTTCCGTTAAGCATTCAATAATGGGATATATAAGGGTACACGAACATGTATGGTACGGCTATGTAAAAAGATAAGGGAGGTCTGCCCTCGAAATGGATACTCGGAGGGTTCAATGGAAGAGGAAGAGGAGGTGAAGAGAAGACGTGTTAGAAGATATGAGAAAGTTGGAAGAGCTTCACTGAGCAGGTAACTATACGTCGAAATTCGTTTTAGATAGGTGGTGTGAAGTCAAATTCAGAAATGATAAAGTCAAGAGGCGTGTCAAGTTTTCCCTTAAGTAACAAGTTTCAGAAGTTTTAAACATAAGCTCTAATGAAGATAAAGAAATTAACGTAAATCATAACAAAGAGAGGTAAAATAAGAATATGATAATAAAACATAAGAAAGGTTTGTGTAGAAAGGTAGGTCTAATATTTTGTCTGTGTCATAGGCGCAAATCTATGTCATAGTCTTCAAATTTATGCTATATCTAAACTCATCAAAGTTAAAAAATAACTATTGTATGAAATCATAAGTTACAGTTTAATTAAATCAAATATGTGATATTTCTTTATATAAGGGAAATTGTATTTGAAAATCATTTAATCATAACCTTGAAGTACGCTTTAAATGAAAACGAAAACGGCTGTTACCATTAATCGACTCCACTACAAGACCAAATTCCCCTTTGTAACAAAGACACTGCTGACGAATAATCTAGTAAAATCGCCAGCTGATTGTATTTTCTTCGTCCCAAAAACTGATGTTTTCACTTCAAAAAATCCAGCTTGCCCACCTCGGACGTGCTATCCAAGGAGCTGGGCTGATGTCAGTGCGTGATGGTTTGTTTGTAAGTTTAGGTGTGTTTTCTACTGTTTCTTTTGTTGTATTGACAGTCATCAACACCCTCTTGTCTAGATCCTAACGTAAGTAAACAAAGCTGGAATTAATTATAAATAATTCAAAGGAAATAATGTTTTTAGTTTCTATAATAGCTGTCCACGCGTGCAACGAACGGTACATGGTCAGTGGCGCTCGTTCACGCGTAGCTTATATAACTGATATTCCTTGTCAGCTGTCCGGGTCATAGCGATGTCACCGAGAATGGCTGTATCGTGTTGCGGGAAACTGTTGCTCGCATGCTCTAAATAATCGGAAACGCGCGTTAGAAGCACGTGCACTGCGCGTGTCGTGACGTCCGTATTTACGTGAAATACTGTAATTTTTTCCTACGTAAGTTCATAGTGTACAGCAGCGTTTATAGTAACTTTGGGGTGTCGTACGCTGGACGTAGTTATTTGTTGATAGGCGTAAAGGTTAGGTAGGCTATGTTATTATTAGGAATGAATAGTATTAGCTCGATACGAAGAATATACCCACGGCCATAATTAATTGTGATGGAAGTTGAAGAATGTTTTGTTTCAAACAAAAAATATAATAAGGCCCATTAGAGTTTGATTTAAAACAGAATAGGATTCTGAGTAGGGGAAATCGACCAGAGAGAGTGGGGATTACAGCCGTCTGAGCTAATAGGAAATTAACATCTGACTATGTGGCTGAGCTTTGTTGCCAATTCGACGTTAAACTTCCGTTCGTCGCTCAGTGTCGGCGTAACTGTGATGGAGTGATTTACTAGTGGTGTAGCTTGCTTTGTTCTGCAATTTGAGTCGCTGGAAGTGACGGGTTGACTGTCAATTCGTTCGAACTGACAACATCGCATCCCTACCCTGCTACAGACCCATTCCTATTCTACTTTAAGTCAAAGTATACACCCATTGTCCACTTTGTGGGAGGTATGGGTGAGCTACGCAAAGGATTTACACCAAGCGCTTCGGTTCCTAATATTTGTACGAGAATTTTATCCAGGGACACATTCTTTGTGCCTTACGTAATCCTGGATACATAGAGATGCGAACCTTCTCACTACTCTTTGAATTTCTTTTAGATATAGGAAAAGTAGAATTACTGATCGTATCAACAGATTTTTGTTTGAAAGTAAATTTCATAGAGAACCGTGCGCTTGGTGTTTTTTTGACCGAGGTAATTGAGAGATGTATGCCCACTACCTCTTTACTAGGATATAGAGAGGTGTGTGCCCACTACCTCTTGACCAAGGTCATAGAGAGGCGTTTTCTCGATTTTTCTCGACTGAGGTCATAAAAAGATGTGTGACCACTACCTTATAACGAGGTCATAGAGAGGCGTATGCCCACTATCTCTTGTCCGAGGTCATAGACAGATGTATGTCCACTAACTACCTCTTGACCGAAGTGATAAGAGATGTGTGCCCACTACCTCTTTACTAGGTCATAGAGAGATGTGTGCTCACTGCTTCTTGACTGAGGTCTTAGAGTGGTTTGTGCCTGCCATCTCTTGACCCAGATCATAGTGTATTGTTAAACGAAAATTATTATTCACAGCATTTTTAAAATTATTTACCATTAGTTTTCTATAAATTATAAACCAACTACAAAAAATTTAGTGTATTTTTAAAGCTGTTTTGACGGCGATTATATAAAACGTTTTATAAAAATCAGCCTAATAGTAAAGCATTAAAAGTGCTGGATTTTGTACTGTAATTGGTGTGTTCTTGTACTGAATCCCGAAATGTACGAGATTTTACACTAAATGCTAAACTGAATTCTCCCCCCAAACATTCGAAACGCTTGACCGGACCTAGATGCTTTGAACCTAATCTCACCCGTTTGCCTTTGCGTGTGTTATGCGAGTAATCTTAGTCGGGTTGATAGCCTTACTGGAGTAGTTAAGCTACAATTTGGCGGTACGTTTGAGCGGACTGATTACACCAAGCACTATTCCCGCTACCGGCTTGCTCAATACATATCACAAAATTGGCTTTTAAAAGTTAGTCTATTTCGTAAACTTAGTTAATTATAATTTCTACCTGGTAATTCATTGTATGATTTTATTATCTTTGTATTGTTCACAGGTAAGTGTGTTGCGCCATATCGACGCTGCAATTATCTACCAACTGTAAGTCCCTAGCTATTTTAAATACGAATATATGTAAAATAGGTACTCATTGGACATGCTTGAATGTTTCTTGTGTGATTTTGTTTTATAGCGATAACAGAGAATTCTCTTAAGATTTCCGAGCTACCATCACCCCTGTAAGCTAAAACAAACAGTGCCTACTTTGTGTACAGTACCCACAACAATGGTCTGGAAACTCCATTACCCGCCAAAAGTCGTGTGAGTTATGGACAAGAAAGCTCTACTTACTCCGTTACATTTTTTATTAAATTCCTTCTACTAACTCTCTCTCTCTCCCCCCCCTCTCTCTCTCTCTCTCTGTATGTATATATGTATATACACACACACACACATACATATATATATATTTAGCTTTGCAACACTGTTTTCTTGTATTCACTTTCACTATATGTACCAAGAATCTTACTTGGTATTTATTCGAGTTAACTTTCAAAGATTGGTAGTATCTCCATCATCAAGCATCAGTGACCGGGGGTTGTAGTAGACTGCAGTGATGCTTGATGATGGAGATACTACCAATCTTTGAAAGTTAACTCGCATAAATACCAAGTAAGATTCTTGGTACATATAGTGAAAGTGATGTATATATATGTTGTACAAATTTTCAATCGTTAATAAAATACTTTTTAATCAGCCAATCAAGTTCAAATACATTTTTATTTTAACCTGTAGCAGAGTACAATTAAAGTTATACAGTTTTTTTCAAATACTAATTCATTAATTAAAATTTAAAAAGTTGTTGTCTCGGTTGGATTCGAACTAAGTAGCTGCATGTTTGAAATCCAGCACTTTGGGACTGAGCCAACTTTTGCTTAACTAGAAAACAATTACCTAACATGTATATGAAAATATAATAAAAAAGGCTCATTTAAATAATGAAGAGATGGTTAGAATGAGAAATTATAGACCGCCATCAGCTGCATAGATTAGAAACTAGAAAAAGCTAATAAATATTAGTCCAACACCATATACGTAAATGTATATATGTATAGAGTGGGAAATGGAAAATTGCAAAGAAATTCGCTTTCTATTTTACCACTTAATATGGTGGTTCTTTCATATTGTTATGTATATACGCATTTATATTTATTGTGATTAAAAAATAAAAAGTAACTAAAATACAATTTTACTTTCTTGGCCTCAGTAGGAATTGACTTTTTTAATAATACTTGTTTCGAAAAAAATATTTCAGTTACACAATATTAGAGATTTAACATTTACTTAAAATATTTTGTTAAACTATTTATTATTAATGATATTATAGTATTATTAGTGGTCTTATAGTATTATTAATGATCTTATAGTATTATTAATGATCTTATAGTATTATTAGTGTTATTATTGTAGATAGAAAGAGCACTCTTCATTTAAGCTAGGCCATAAGTTTAACCAGTCCTGGCCTATCTTTAGGTCCTATCAATCACGAACTAGTCCTGCAGTGAACCTGATGGCTCACAATGTACCCGATCGAGAAAATTACGGCCATATGCATGATTGCTTACCTGAAATAAACCCGCTTCCAACCGGGGTAAGTGGGGTGTCTACCCTCTGGCCAGCTGGGGATGTAGGAAGCAGTCACTTTTTTGTTGAACCTGATACGATTTGCGCACAGGTCTGGGCCAAGATAAACGTAAAAACGGTTGTCTTGTTTTGTCCCACTTCAGTGGAATGGTTTTATTACAACGACAACGTGCGTGCTATGGGAAATTAAAGCGCACTGCAACGAAACGAAAATAAATTAAATATTTGTATTTTCAATACAAATTTTAATACAACATTGAAAATGAATTTTTATGTAAAAGACGTTTTTAAGATAACTTGTGGTCTATTGGGGACACGTTTTTTTTTTAATTATAATACTTAGATCTTGCAGTTACTGTGTGATTATCAGCAACAAAATATTTCAATGCTATAAATCCTCTTAAGCAACAAATTTTTAATAACGTGTCGAGACATTTCGTCGATACGTTCATAAATCACTTTTATTTATTATCTTGTCTTTAGGGCTGCATTAAGAGTTAATAATTGCATTGACAGGGATCGCCCACTGTTGTCCGTAGCGCGTGCATTTACACTCGTCTCAGAATGAAATCAATCCGTGCTTGCTTCAATTGCATTGCAGCGCACGAGGAAATTAAAAGCTTTGTGCTGTCTTGTTTAGAAGCTCGTTAACAGCCTTGCTATTTGCGTTTTTCCGTCGTCAGGCGCTATTTAGCTGAAATATATTTGTATTAGATGAAACGTTGTTGCTGTCATTTCAGTGTTCGCCTGGTGAAATTTTTATCTTGATGAAACAGGTTTTAAATTAGATTTTTAAAAAAAATGTTTTTAGTAGATGCAGACGGTTTTATCTCTTTCAGAATTATTTATGTAGGCAGTTGAGCGCGTAGAAGTGCAACGGAGGTATCCCTGTAGAGCGCTCCGTACCCCGGATGGCTTCTGTAGAAGCAAACATACTCATTCTGAAGCTGAAATGCATCAGTAGAGAGCTGTCTCAGGGATAAATGAGGTCGGTGTACCTGCCTTCACTCAGCCTTGGTACTGGATCTATTCAGAGCTGCCTCAAGGATAAACGCGGTCGGTGTACCTGCCTTCACTCAGCCTTGGTACTGGACCTATTCAGAGCTGCCTCACGGATAAACGCGGTCGGTGTACCTGCCTTCACTCAGCCTTGTTACTGGACCTATTCAGAGCTGCCTCATGGATAAACGCGGTCGGTGTACCTGCCTTCACTCAGCCTTGGTACTGGACCTATTCAGAGCTGTCTCAGGGATAAATGCGGTCGGTGTACCTGCCTTCACTCAGCCTCGGTACTGGACCTATTCAGAGCTGTCTCAGGGATAAATGCGGTCGGTGTACCTGCCTTCACTCAGCCTTGGTACTGGACCTATTCAGAGCTGTCTCAGGGTTAAATGCGGTCGGTGTACCTGCCTTCACTCAGCCTTGGTACTGGACCTATTCAGAGCTGTCTCAGGGATAAATGCGGTCGGTGTACCTGCCTTCACTCAGCCTTGGTACTGGACCTATTCAGAGCTGTCTCATCAGAGATAAATGCGGTCGGTGTACCTGCCTTCACTCAGCCTTGGTACTGGACCTATTCAGAGCTGTCTCAGGGTTAAATGCGGTCGGTGTACCTGCCTTCACTCAGCCTTGGTACTGGACCTATTCAGAGCTGTCTCAGGGATAAATGCGGTCGGTGTACCTGCCTTCACTCAGCCTTGGTACTGGACCTATTCAGAGCTGTCTCAGGGATAAACGCGGTCGGTGTACCTGCCTTCACTCAGGCTTGGTACTGGACCTATTCAGAGCGGTCTCAGCGATAAATACGGTCGGTGTACCTGCCTTCACTCAGGCTTGGTACTGGACCTATTCAGAGCGGTCTCAGGGATAAATGCGGTCGGTGTACCTGCCTTCACTCAGCCTTGGTACTGGATCTATTCAGAGCTGCCTCAGGGATAAACGTGGTCGGTGTACCTGCCTTCACTCAGCCTTGGTACTGGACCTTGTTAAAACACAGTCAGGGAGAAACACATGATGAGTATTTGCAGAAACATACACGAACCCCTAAAAGGGGCGCCGATCCTAAAAGGGGATCATTATATCATGTGGGCGAGGTGCGTACCTGAGATAGATGAACTCCTTATTGAGGCTTGCAGTTTACGTGTTGTACATCTTGGGGTTTTTAATTTACTACTATTGGTATCACTTGGCAAAAACCCACTACTTTATTCAGGTATTAAATGGCGTTTACCCCGATATCCCTTGTAGAAGGAAGAGTGGGTGGAGTTAGGGTCATGGGATAGTTGTCCCCCGCTAGAAGGAATATGGGGGACATTATAGCATCAAGTAGACAGGGTTGCTTGCCCCAAGTAGACCCGCTCACACCCGGGGGAAGGGAGGTGTTTACCCCGATATCCCTTGTAGAAGGAAGGATAAGGAAGAGTGGGCGGAGTTAGGGACATGTGATAGTTGTCCCCCGCTAGAAGGAATATGGGGGACATTATAGCATCAAGTAGACAGGGTTGCTTACCCCAAGTAGACCCGCACCCCCTTTTAGGTGCGGCACTGATATTTCTGTTATATTTTGCCAAAACATATTTTGTTTTAGTAAACATATATTTCGATTTGTAATAAATGTGAGGCCTAATCTTTAATGTAAACAAATTGTCCTGCTGATCTCCTGACGCACTCTCGATGATCACATGTTTTGTAACATGGCACTGACGTATATTGATCTCACACTAAACCTTGGAATTACTGTCTCTGTCTTGTTACGTCAGTAGCCCTAGCATATATAACATATTCCCTAGGGAAATCCCTGCGTATCCAGGACATCCCTAGCGAGATATGTGAATCCTTAGAGTGAAGGAGAGTAGGCCTGCATATCTCTCGCTTCTACCCGGTCCAGTCAGGGAAGTGACCCTGTCTAAGTAATCCAATATGGGGTATTTTTGTCCGTACCTATAATCATAATCCTCTCCGAAGCTTCATGGTTAAACTGGTTGATAGTCCTAAAGCTACAAAGTAGGGTATAATATAATTCAGGCGATATAAATAAAGAAATAGTTCACTCATACATAGCACTGAGTTGTGGAAAAAGCAGATGTGAGTAAAAGGAAAAGTTATCCAAACCTGTGCTTTGTTATGATGTTCAATATAAGCGTAGCCTCCATTGCATGGAGAAAGTCATAGATACTTACTTAAAGGTTTATTGAGATATAAAAGAATCATTAGGATTACTCGTATTAAATAATTAGTTAATGAATGGAATAAATAAGTTTAAACTCGTTCAGATTTGTTCAACATTGGGATTCCATACTTCTATGACGGACTGTACTACTATAAACCATCTACTGTATATAACATAAATTGTATTATATATAAAATAATATTTCTGCATTTATTATATAGTAAATATATTAACTAAATATAGACTAACTATATAACTAAACTATATATTTAGTTAGTATAAAAATAAATACAAACCAACTATATTTATTATAGTTTATAATATATATATATATAGGCCTATATATATATATATATATATATATATATATATATATATATATATATATATATATACACACACACACTTCAATATGCACCAATATTAAGTCGTATATTATTTTGTGTGTGTGTGTGTCTATATATATATATATATATATACTCACACTTCAATATGCACCAATATTAAGTCGTATATTAGTTTGTGTGTGTGTCTATATATATATATATATATATATATATATATATATATATATATATATATATACTATTTTATTTATATTTATTTTTAATAAATTACACTCATTTAGTTGACAAAAATATTTATAAACCAATTTGCTCTAAAATCTTCATCACTGTAATATATTGGTGTCTTCAAGGGCCTCTTACACTCTCCGCAGCCTCAAGCAACACTGACTGTCACTCACTTCTAACACATCTGATTGCACAAATATACCAGTCATTTCAATGCCATTACAATAGCAATTACAAACTAGATACTATATTTTCTTTATTCTATTTAATACTCGAAATATATTAATATGTTTAGATTTAACCTGAATTTGGTTACATTCAGGTTATAACGTCTTTGAAGAACATATTCAGGTCAAATCTAACATTAGTATTGGACGAGATGATGAAAATATATAGTCTAGTTTGAAATTGTAATTGTAGTGGCGCTGTGGAGTTTGATGTGATTGAATGTACTGTAGGTCAGTGACGCTGTTGTAGCTGTTGACAGTGTACTATGCTCTTAAAGAGATCAATATAATACCCAATATGATATAGTATGAAAGCTTCGAGTATATTCTTTTATAAATATGCTTGCTAATGAAGTGTTAGTACATTAAAACATTAATATTTAACAAGAAAAACGTTATCTACAAATCATATATTTATACTTATATAAAATAGACATAACGATCCTAAATTCTGTCTCCATTCAGTTACATAAAAAATGGTCGATGTTGTTATTAAATTCCTTATCTGCTGACGTCACCGCCGCTGCCAACTGCAGCGTCAACAAAACAAGCAACTATTTGCAATTACAAAATGCCTGCCCTGCGGTACCCAAGTAATTATTGGTGGATGCGTCCGAGGAGGCTACTGGACCAGTTTCAGTCTCACGGAACTTTCAATGTTAATCTGTGTTAATTCAAATACTTTGAAATATCTAGAGTTTTCTAAACTTTATGCTATTCTTCGCCGGTTTTAACGATAAATTACTGGTGAATTGTGAAGAATTTTTTTCGATTGAGAAATATTTTGTGTATTTGTATTAATTTGGTATTAAAAATATAGTTCAAGACTTCCAGATACAGGTCAAATTTTATAACTTGGCACGTGGTGGAGGACTCGGTGAGAGGCTGAGGACAAGGGGAGGGTGGAAGTGCTCGCTGGTCATTTTCAGACATCGACCCTTGGACGTCCGCTGACTCAGAGTTGACGATTATTTTGTTACTTATCGATACTTATAGTACACATAACAACAAATGTAAATGCTCACGGAAGCGTGTTCATAGGATTCTGTAAGGGTTAGGACCACAGAGCACTTAATACAAATAGAGAGTCATCTAATGAAATAGACATACGGAGATAGTGAAGCCGGATTCGCCATCTTGGCTGGGGAAAAGGCCTAAAATAGAGTTCCTTGCTGAGTACAAAATTTATTAAAAACTTTCACTTATGTCAAGGTTTAAACCACTTAGAGTGGGAATTAAATTTTGAAATTTGGCAGGTATAAGCAGCATGATTCCCTCATTCAGAATATTAAACCATAAAAGTAATATTTTGTTTGAAGAACGTTAAAAATTAGATTTATTAAGAGTTGCACTTTAAGAAACATAAAAAAGTTAGTAAGCGACAATTTTTCGTATTTGTTGGTTAGAAACGTTTTGTAAGCTTAAAAACTTGATATAGTTAGCTAGATTTTATTATTCTTTTTATTTCATGTTAGTAGGATCTTTGGTTTGCTGCTAGTAAAGTGAAAAGTTTTTAAATTCTGAGCGACACATTTTAGCCGAATACTGCAGGCCTTTACTCGTAAGTAGATCGCGGCTGTTGTTCCTGTAAGGATATATTTCTAAGTATTTCTTCAATGAAATAATTGAACTTATGTTAATCTTTACCTTTTTACATGAAAACTAAAATGTATTTAACTAGATAATTTGAAGTTTCTGAATTAATGTTGTTTTATTTTTATAAATGTTTTAAGAAGATGCTAAAAATTACAAAAGTACAACGGCACACTTTATTACAAGGGCTTTTACTTTCTGACATATACTAAAATACAGGAAGATATTGTGATTATAAAATAATAGTGTGAAAAATATAAATGTTGAGTCCCTTTATCCAAAATGTATATAAATAAATGTATAGGTCTACCAGTAGGCGAGTGACTACCAGTTAGAGATCCGTGTAGGAAGAATAAATGTATAGGTCTACCAGTAGGCGAGTGACTACCAGTTAGGAAGAATAAATGTATAGGTCTACCAGTAGGCGAGTGACTACCAGTTAGGAAGAATAAATGTATAGGTCTACCAGTAGGCGAGTGACTACCAGTTAGGAAGAATAAATGTATAGGTCTACCAGTAGGCGAGTGACTACCAGTTAGGAAGAATAAATGTATAGGTCTACCAGTAGGCGAGTGACTACCAGTTAGAGATCCGTGTAGGAAGAATAAATGTATAGGTCTAGCAATAGGCGAGTGACTACCAGTTAGGAAGAATAAATGTATAGGTCTACCAGTAGGCGAGTGACTACCAGTTAGGAAGAATAAATGTATAGGTCTACCAGTAGGCGAGTGACTACCAGTTAGGAAGAATAAATGTATAGGTCTACCAGTAGGCGAGTGACTACCAGTTAGGAAGAATAAATGTATAGGTCTACCAGTAGGCGAGTGACTACCAGTTAGGAAGAATAAATGTATAGGTCTACCAGTAGGCGAGTGACTACTAGTTAGAGATCCGTGTAGGAAGAATAAATGTATAGGTCTACCAGTAGGCGAGTGACTACCAGTTAGGAAGAATAAATGTATAGGTCTACCAGTAGGCGAGTGACTACCAGTTAGGAAGAATAAATGTATAGGTCTACCAGTAGGCGAGTGACTACCAGTTAGGAAGAATAAATGTATAGGTCTACCAGTAGGCGAGTGACTACCAGTTAGAGATCCGTGTAGGAAGAATAAATGTATAGGTCTACCAGTAGGCGAGTGACTACCAGTTAGGAAGAATAAATGTATAGCTCTACCAGTAGGCGAGTGACTACCAGTTAGGAAGAATAAATGTATAGGTCTACCAGTAGGCGAGTGACTACCAGTTAGGAAGAATAAATGTATAGATCTACCAGTAGGCGAGTGACTACCAGTTAGGAAGAATAAATGTATAGGTCTACCAGTAGGCGAGTGACTACCAGTTAGAGATCCGTGTAGGAAGAATAAATGTATAGGTCTACCAGTAGGCGAGTGACTACCAGTTAGGAAGAATAAATGTATAGGTCTACCAGTAGGCGAGTGACTACCAGTTAGGAAGAATAAATGTATAGGTCTACCAGTAGGCGAGTGACTACCAGTTAGGAAGAATAAATGTATAGGTCTACCAGTAGGCGAGTGACTACCAGTTAGGAAGAATAAATGTATAGGTCTACCAGTAGGCGAGTGACTACCAGTTAGGAAGAATAAATGTATAGGTCTACCAGTAGGCGAGTGACTACCAGTTAGGAAGAATAAATGTATAGGTCTACCAGTAGGCGAGTGACTACCAGTTAGGAAGAATAAATGTATAGGTCTACCAGTAGGCGAGTGACTACCAGTTAGAGATCCGTGTAGGAAGAATAAATGTATAGGTCTACCAGTAGGCGAGTGACTACCAGTTAGGAAGAATAAATGTATAGCTCTACCAGTAGGCGAGTGACTACCAGTTAGGAAGAATAAATGTATAGGTCTACCAGTAGGCGAGTGACTACCAGTTAGGAAGAATAAATGTATAGATCT
>JBAIZL010000002.1:123926886-124076886 GCA_036971475.1 Prosapia bicincta | reverse complement strand
TTGTTCCAGTAATTAATATCCAATATGAAAAGCAAATGATTAAAGTTACATTTATTTAACAAAAAAATTAGTCTATCCACTTGATATTCAAAATAAGAAATAAAGTAATGTATTTAAAAGTTAATGTCATACGTATCAAGAGAATCTTGAAACAAAAGAATATGAAGTGATTTACTTTACAATCACAATTTACAATGCTCTATGTCCATATAGTCCTTATGTAGAAAACAGAATTATGTGTGGGAGCACAGAAATAATTAAAACAGAGTATTACTAGGAAGTAATTTCACTTGTTGCTTTCATGAAAGGGTTATATGGACATGCAATAAAACAAATTAATATAAATTATTTTCTTGTCTAATTGAATATAAGAGTAAATTTTAGTGTGTAATTTGAACTGTAAGATACGACCTGTTCAAGGATAGACTATGAGCGTTAAAGATGTGGAACAATAATATTTTGACAAATTTTAAGAATATTTAGTAATAATTGCAAAATCAGTTAATATGTATTTGATGAAAAAATAATTGCTTGATAAAAAAATAAATGTAAAATGAGTTAAATTTCCAGAAAAAGTAAAGATTATGAAATAGAATCAAATTTAAATAATATTTCAAACTTAGAGAATTAAACAATTTATAACAAACAGTGATTGAATTTATTAAAACAATCCTGTGGTGAAATTAATTAATTAAAATTCATAGAATTTTTCCAATCATTAAAAAGAGTAGAAATTAACTAAATTACATAGACCTAAGGAAAAAGTTCATTACAAATAATTTTAATCAAGGTATAAGAAATAAATTAACTCTTAAGTAAGGTAAAACCTTGTGGTTGGTTTTTCAAAACAAAGTCCAGGAATTTATTCACTGGCAGATCAAGCTCGACACACCGCAGGTACCAGTAACTGGTAAGTCAGGTGAGATCATATTTTGCCCGCGGTCGGACTGGAGGGTGACAGCGCCCGGAGAGGGACTCGTGTTTCGGGGGAAAGTAAGTTTCTCCCCGCAAAGGGTGTGAAAGTCGGAAGTCGAAAGGAAGACCGCGGCAACACACACACACACACACACACACACACACACACACACACACACACACACACACACACACACACACACACACACACACACACACACACACACACACACACATCTTGTTGTAATCGTTAATAGAATAATTTTTATTCATCCTCTCAATACTTTTTTTTAAAGTTGTATTGGATGGCCTTTGTTGTTAATAAAGTTGTTTCATATAATAACCCAGTGATTAAATTTAATAATGAATTAATTTTAATTTTATATGGGAAAAAACTTTTAATAAAAGGAGCAAGGTACGCAATATAGTTATTTCGTATCATTTGGCGTAAAATAACTTAGTAAAACAGCTGATTTTATATTATAGGTTAGGTGGTAGATTAGCAGTTTTAACGCATAGTTTATGTTGCTTTATTTAAATTAATTGTAATTATTTAATAATAAGTAACTAAACTAATTTTTTCCCCAAGTAGCAATTGACTTTAAAGGAATTTTGTTTATACTACTGGTTTACAGATCCTATTAATAGGGAATTTGATCACAAATGTAATATTTCGATACATTCAAAACGGTTTAATTCAAACTCGACAGAACTGTAACGGTTGATTTCGACTTAAAAATTTCATACTTTATCCCATCTATTGTTAGAAATGTTTTAGTAATGGAAACTGACAATATTTACAATATATTATCTCGAGAAATTTGTAAAAGTGTATAGGTTGCTGACGTCAACAAATTAAAAAAGATGCGTTTGGATCATGCAAAATCGATTAGCCTATATTGCCGATAGAGCTGCTCTCTTCATGCCAATAATAGCCTTGCGTACTGAACACAATGTCGCTCTACAAGTTTGCAACAAACCGGGCCGGAAGAGAAATGCACGGAGGCTGGGTTCCAGAAATAAATGCATGACAAGAAATGTGTGGCAGTAGTAAACACGCCTTCCGAAGTGTTGCACGCTTGTTTTGTCCACATACACGTTGGGATAACAGAGTCTAAATAGTCGGACGTGTTGTAAACACCGCTCTGTTCCCGTGTTTGTTTACCCGGTTAGATAAGAGCCACACATCGGTGATAACACAGTGGGGCCGCCCAGCTGCGTTTCGGCACAAGTGTTATCCAAGCAATATGGTCTTATAAAAAGCATCGGTCGTTAACCCGCAGCTCGTTCGGGTCATTTGTGCCCGGAGATATATATCATTTAGAAATGATGTCACATATAGTGTAATTTTATTGTTGGGAAACATTTCTGTTTTTATTATCTGAAATTGGAACGGTTTTAACGATGTTTTCAAAGGTTTTTTTTATGGATTAACTGAAATGTTTTATAGGTTCTAAACATCAACAAAAATCTTATCATTACTTATCTACTTCAGCGTCTAGAATCGAGATATTAAGATTACGATCATAGGATATAGAATTAGGAGGTGTTAAAACTGACAGCTTCTTACAGTTTCATGTTATGTCACTGAATTAATATGTTTACCCCATATACAGAGCTATTTGTTAGTAGTGAAGGTCTTTAGACACTAGAGGGGTAGGTGATCCACTTGAGGGATGCCAATTCACATATTATATTTTCGAATAGGCCACTATAATTGATTTGTGGGTTTTAACGTTCGTGACGGCAGTGTAGGATGCGTGTAACTTGCATTCCTCGGCGCAGTTGGGGTTAACCAGACTATCTGCATTTTAGGGCACGTGGACAGTGGCATGGATAACACCCCCGCAGTGTGGGGGGGGGGGCAGACACGTCAAGGGGCTCATGGATATAATAAAGTGTTGGGAAAGATTCCTGCTTTTATTATCTGAAATTGGGACGGTTTTAACGATGTTTTCAAAGGTTTTTTTTATGGATTAACTGAAATGTTTTATAGGTTCTAAACATCAACAAAAATCTTATCATTACTTATCTACTTCAGCGTCTAGAATCGAGATATTAAGATTACGATCATAGGATATAGAATTAGGAGGAATTAAAACTGACAGCTTCTTATACTTTCATGTTCTGTCACGGAATGAATATCTTCACCCTACATACAGCGCTGGATTTAGCTTGTGACGGTTTTTAGACAATAGAGGGCGGGGTCCACTTGAGGGATGCAAAGTCACATATCATATTTTTTTACTACTATAATTTTTATGTGAACTTTAACTTTCGTGACTACGGTTTAGGGTGCGTGTAACTTGCATTCTCCAGCGCAGTTGGGGTTAACTTGGCTATCTGCATTTTAGGACACGTGGACAGTGGCATAGATAACACCCTCGCATTACGGGGAGGGGCAGACAGGTCAAGAGGCGCATGGATATAATTATAAAGTATGTGGAAATTAAATTTTATTGAAAAACAGTTTGATGAAACGTAATTGAGGAAATGTAGGTTTATAACCATGATTAAAACCTTTAGAAAAAACATGCTTTATAAAATCTGAGTTTAAAGGTAACCATGAACTTAAATGTAAGGGCGTGATTGTACTTAAATCCATTTTCCAACAGAGGGCGGTAAGGCTTTTGTATTGTTATCTGTCGGCTTCGGCAATGACTTATTTTACTGCGTAAAAGCTAAGACCAAAATGAACATATCAAGAAAAATGTTTACAGTGGTATTAGAGTTAATACCGAGAAAATCCTCTCACTTCCTACCACACAAAATTCGAGGACTTAGATCCGATGGCCATGTCACTATGCTGCGGGATGGTACTTACACCACTGTATGTGTAAGTTGCATTTCTTTTTCAAACGGGATGCATTCAAATAAACAAGGTGTCAACTAATCAACGTATATGCAACTTGTTTAATTGAACGTCGTGCATCTTGATTAGTTAAACGCCTTGTACCCTGATCATTTAAACGTTGCGTATGTACGTTGGTTTTGACACGTTGGTCATTTGAAGCAGTCCCTTACAAACCTGTAACTTTATTTGTTCCACGGTTTAGGGTGGCAATCTAAAGGCGGTCTATGTGCTCTTATGTAGATACGAAGCTGGTTGTATGTTTGATAATACTTGACTAGGTCTACTTCGTGTTTGCTTTTATTTCATTTTTACTAATTTTTTTAAAAAAATACATTCCAAACAAGATGTAGGTTAATTTAAATGTTGCAAACCATAAATAATGGAAATAGCTTACATTAATTATGGTTATACCAATGTAGCCTAATTTTAAACGATAGCCTTGTTACTTCATCAAATATTACGTCTGTCTCCAACCACATTACTATACAGGTGTATTAAAATATAGCATCAACTTATCCGTTTAGGATAGGTTTCGTTCCCTAAGCGAAGTATATTTTGAAGAAACACCGATACGTTTAATAAAGTGAATTCCCTATCAAACATTTACGAATTATTAACATAATATTCTATTTTAAAATTAATTATGGTAAACGTATTTTAAAAATTAAACTAAAATATTAATATTTAAGTCTAGTAAAAATATAAACATAGGATGGAGCACTGTAAGATTTTTATTAAGGAGGTGTAGATTTACATTTTAAGGTGTAAGTTCCAAGATCCCGTTTGTCGCTGATCGTATTTTATTTTCGCGTTATCATTTATAGAAGTGTAACACATACTAGTTTATTGTAACGATTTTAAACAAAGAAATGAAATCTCTGATTGTTTATGAATAGAAGCAAATTACATGGTGTCTGTACGTGTCAGTATGGAGATGAGGAAATCATTAATATAAGGCGGTACGTTTTTTAGTGGAGGGATTAATAAGGAGTTTCTATATGGTAAAAGGTTGTATGAGGTTTGTAACAGCAAAATTGATAAAGATATAGTTAACAGCTAATTATTTATTCTCTTTGTATAAAACTATTTCCAAAATGATTGGGAGATAAAACGTTTATTTGAAGTCAGAAAAAATTAGGAATAATCTTTCGTACAACTTGTATATCAGTGATATTTTCACAAAGTTGATATGTACGAAAAAAGGTTCATCTAGACTTTAATAGAAAACAGTTATGAAACTAACCATCCTTTGATTATTTTATGGCATAAATTAAAACCATTCATCGTAGCTTAGTTTTGAACAGAAGAATTGCCAATTTATAAGCTTTAAAAAAAATTAGTTTTAGGTCCCAAAACGTAAGCTAAACCATTGCTGAAATGAAAGGGTTTGGTGTTCATTTACGCGTCAACTATATTCGGTTTATATAGTGAGGTAAATTGTGTAAATGTTGTATGGATGAGTTTTGTGCGTTCTTACAGTGAAATGTTAGAGGAATATATTTTCTCAAATATAGGTTATATATATATATATATAATATTTGTAGTTATGCAACACTGTTTTCTCGTATACACTTATAACTTTCACTTATGTACTTAAACAAGAATCTTACTTGGTATTTATGCGCGTTAACTTTCAATGACTGGCCTTGTCATTATCATCGGGCATACTGATCATCGGAGTATGCCCGATGATAATGACAAGGCTAGTCGTTGAAAGTTAACTCGCATAAATACCAAGTAAGATTCTTGTTTAAGTACATAAGTGAAAGTGATATATATATATATATATATATATATATATATATATATATATATATATATATATACATAAATACATATATAGTAGGTCGTACCTATGGTTTTGTAATGGTGAAATGGTTATGTCTGCATGGCAGGATTTTACTGTGATGGCGTGAAATTATATATCCACTGTGCGTGTCATTCTTGGGGAGTGGGAAGCTTGACACGGCTTGTCATACAAACCCCAGCCTCATTTATTTTTAATTCGTTTTTTTCACACCTAACCCAGATTGGTTTGAAGAAAGCGTTCAGATAACCCAAACCTAATAATTTTTAAATCTTAGATAATTTTTTCGCTTTACATTATCATTGTTTGCATGACGTGTTAATTTACCATTACAAGACGTACAAGAAACACAAAGTAATTATTAAAAACTGTAAAACCTAAACATAAATAAAAAATATAATAAAACAGCGCTATTACAATTTTCGGGTAAAAGATATATACATATTTTTTTTAACAACATATGTTATTCAAATACAAGAAGATTTATTAATTTATATTCAAAGCTTTTCGTTGGTAAACAGTACCAACATCATCAGGAATGAAAATTACATTTGATTTACATTACATTAAATTTGATTGTAATATTTCTTTCCTGATGATGTTGGTACTGTTTACCAACGAAAAGCTTTGAAAATAAATTAATAAATATTCTTCTATTTGAATAACCTTTGTTGTTTTAAATTATTAAACAAGAAAACGTATTATATATATATATATATATATATATATATATATATATTTATATATTTATATATATATATATATATATATATATATATATATATATATATATATATATATATATGCTGATACGTATTCCTTCACGGATGTAAAAATATGATGAATACTTACTATCTGAAGTAAATCCGGATAACTATAAATATATATATATATATATATATATATATATATATATATATATATATATATATATATATATATACTCGCGCATACACACACACACACAGACACTCTTCCCGATTTCACAGCGTTGTTGTTGGGCTTCCGGTTCTTAATCACTAGACTTTTTCATCTTACTAATTCCAAAATAACAGATTTCTTTCGTACCTAAACTTCATTTCGCACCTCACATAAACAACTTTCGACTTAATTATGTCCTCCTCTTTTCGCCATTTTCTGGAACCACATGACGCGAAATTCATTGATATTTTTTTATTTTTAAAGTGAATGTAGTGAGTATAGTTCTTTTTCCGGTTATATCACTTTCAACCTCCAACACCTCTAACTTTTTCGATCCTTATCCTACGAATTCTCAAGAATCTGAAGCCTATCTTCCCTAAAAGACCATTTTAATTGATAGATGAATCCGTTTTTTTCGTTTGTTAATTTTTGCAATTCTTAATCCGTACAAAATTACGCCTTTAGTGACAGTATTATACAATGGACATTTTATCTTCAAGTTTTTAGTATGAAGACATAATATTGAATAACATTTGAACCTTTTCGAATTGCATTTAATACATTTTTATGGCGTATTTCCTTCTATATTGTAAGTGGAAAAGATTTGGAAAGGCCGCTTCAAAATTCTCAAAAGTGTAGATGTAATCTCCACACTGTGCGATCTACGGAAATTGATACGCAGTTTGCATACACTACGCCGTCGACATTGTAGTTTGCTCAAGGTGGCCTGTTATAGGTCAAATTTTATAAGCTGGCACTCGGTTAATAGGTAGAAATTGTGTATTCGTCATCTACAAAATATCAGGCACTGTCGTCATCCCTCATCGGGACCATAAATTGGCCTAAAAGTCCCAACCCCTAGACAATCTTATCAGAATGCTTCCTTCAAAGCCCTATTTACATTTGCTGTTATTTTCACTATACTATTAAAATTATTAATAAGTAATAAAATAATAAATCAGCTTAAGTACAAGAGTTGATGTGTTTGGAAATGCCTGCGATCATCTCCACTCTCCCTGGTCTCTCGCCAAGACCCGCAGCCTTTAAGTTCCAGCGTACAACCTTTAACCTATACTAACGGTAAGGTTCGGTAAAATTATGCTGTAGTTATAACCCAAGCTCATTTTCTGTGCATATGTTGTTAAAGGTAGTCTGAAATTAAGTTTTTTAAGTTAAGGAATGTACAATGAACCCATTTCCTAAGCAAATCTTAAGCCGTAAACAGCTAATGTTTCAATCTTTCGACGCTTCTGAACACCAGAGCTCCCGCTTAATTCTATTATCTTCTAAACGTTTCGATAAAAAGGAAATGTAATAAATTTACAAGATGACGGAAGTTCGCTGAACTCTTTATTTAATTTTACATTAAATCGAGTAAAGCGGTTTCATTTGTCTTTACAAAGTTTGCAGCGCTAAATATTCACGACAGGCGAGTTTAATGGAAATTCTGTGCAAATTTAGTCGCGATGTTTCATCGGCCTTGGAATAAGCCGCCAAGGGTTTTGTAAGTGGAGAAAATACTGTGGCCCATTGTTAGCTGCGCCTCTTCCGCCGCAACGGGAAGTGGCCCCAACAATATTGTTACCGTACTTCCTCTGCCGTAGGCACAAAAAGTAAAGTAAGCTTTGAATTTCTGGTTAGGGATTTGTAAATTTACAAAAAAAAGTACATTTTTACAAAGAGAATGGATTAAGAAACTGGAAATCTTTATTTTAGAAATTTTGAAATAAAATGTAAATAGCGGAGTGGTTATGTTTACAGTTAATACAATTTACAATTCACCCAAGACCAAAAAATAAGGATAATAAACAAATTGTAACTAATTTACAAATATAAGTTATAAGTAACAAATACATATTATAAAAGTAGATTGAACTGCGCAAGTGCCCTTAGGGGGTAAAGGTCAATTGTTCATGGCTGATCGCACTTTTTGGCGTAGTCCTACTAGCCGTCTTCTAGTAAACTCTGAATAAGGCAGTATTAGATTTTAATTGGTAATGTCTGCAAGGATTGTTATCTCAAACATTAATAACAGGTTTACTACTAACCTACAGTTTAAAATGACGAAAAGAAATTTGGAATAAACTGTAGTCTATATGTTACACTTTTTTTTAGAACTATTATGGACGTATCATGCGGTTGTAACAATTCTCTATTCGTTATTACATAAAAAACATTTAACAAGCCTAACCTTATCTAAATTTGCAATCGTTTAAATAGAAGATAGTTTATGTTTCCAAGATAATCATCCACCTAATAAATTTGTTAGTTTATGTTTGGTTAATATCTTTACTTTTAATTTTAAATTTTTGGCATACGATACGATTTGTATCGCTAAGCATCTTTACACTACCCTTGACTTAACCACTTGCGCACTTCGACCAATTAGTTAGGATAGTTCTTGAATTCTGAGAACGGCCTTGCCCTGTACACCGCACCGTATAAAAGTATAACTAGTAAGGACTAAACATTTCGTAAACCAGCACTTGTGAGGAGACAAAGGATGAAAAGGGAGGAGGTTGTAAATCCATGGCAAGGGATTACTGAGTGAGGTTATTGAGAGACTTTTTTTTAACGACTTTCAAAATACTTGGAAAAATTAGGGTAAAAACTACAAAAGTGAGATCTAGCAGACAGGTGTGTAAAGCTACGATCTCCGCGTGCAGTTCTCAAATAGACGTTTCCAGAGAAGGACGTAAAGTCCAAAACCAAGTGCTTGAGGAAGGTTAAGAGATTGGGCATGACAAAGGAAAGAAGACAGCCCTGGATTACTTGAAATAAGAAACAGAAAATCGTTTGTAATCAATACAGGGTGAAAGGGAAGACGATGCGTAATCGTGGAAACGGCAGTTCTGGAAGTCGGAGATAAAGGGAGTGAAAGTCGAATAACGGAGGAGGAGTCTAGAAAGGCTGGGAGCCGACGATAAAAGTGGAGAAAGGATAATGAAAGAGTGAATAAAGATCTGGCAGTAAGGTTGCAGTTTGTAGGAGAAACGGGAAGTTGCGATAGCTACAAGTTCCGAAAGGAGAGACATTTGATGATCGAGAAGGAAGAACGCTGAGAATTGACCAATCGTGATCACGTTCAGCTGTATTGGGTTGGATTGGTGCAATTTCTATTGTTATTCATAATATACCTTCGGTGAGGATTGCGAGATGTGTATTGTAGGCCAAGCTCTTTAAATAGCCATGTAAATAAAGCTCACTCACTGTGAAGTCTGAGGAACGACATTGGCAAGTAATGTGCTGGAAATTACCGAACACTCACCCGATACTTGAGACGTTTGTGCGATCGCATCCTCCTCCTGATGAAACCAAGTGTTATCGATATCAATGTCCAAACCTGATGGAGCCAGAAACGTCTCGACGTCATGGTTACATATCGCTAAAAACTTTCTGTCACGGTGTTTCTTGCCTCATCTTCGAAAAAATTTGCTCTTATGAACCATAGAGTCGTGGCTGCACGCATTATCGTGACCCAGGGCTGTGTAGAGGTCGTTCATGCCAAACAGCTGGATTGTCTTTTGACCAGTACATACAGTTCTGCTTGTTCTCATGCTCGTAAAGGTGAAAATGAGCTTCGTCCGACATACACAAATTTTAATTAAATCAGGATATTCGTCTACTTTGTTCATTAATATTTCACGAAACGTTCAGAGTAGTAAATGGTCGTTTGGATTCCGTTGTCGAACCATTTGCTGTATGTACGGTTGAAACATGATTTCATAGAGTTACTCTCAGGAGAAACAGACGACTTACAACCACTGCTGCTGCAATTTTCCGTACTGAACGATGTGGACTTATCTCAGAGGACGATTGGACAGCGTCGACGACAATCTCCGGACGACTACCACTTTGTATACCACCAGACAACTTTCTCAATATCATTGAACTCACGTTCGGATTGCGTGTTTGGATAGTGCGTTGGCAAGTTTGCAATGTCGACTAAATTGCCGTCGTGTCGGAAATAATCAGGCACGGTTACTACACATTCTCGAATGAATGGTAATCTGGCCCATTGATTGACTGTTCAATGGTTACTAACCTCCAGTGCTGCACTATAAAAATGCCTTTTTTGCGCCAGTCTGTATTTGTCCAGATGATAGTGTAGTAAAAACAATGAACGCTGTGATGTCCAACGCTTATAACTAGACTGTTCTTGATAATCTTTAAGCCTAGGGAATAGTTTAGTTTCCACACATTATAAAACTCCCTCACCTCGCGGTAGTTCTTAGAAATCGGCGGTTAATGTAAATATTACATCTAATGCATGATGGAAACCAGAGGTTGCGCTTTAATTCTGAGGCGGTATACGCCTAGCGGGGATTAAAAGCGTGCGAACAGGGGCTAAAGTAAACTTTGTAAGAGATAAATATCAACGAGTTGTCATACTCACACTGTAATTATATTTCTTCATCCGACAAATGGCATTTTTCACGCACGAGGTAATACTCTGCGAGGGGAACAGTAGTCTATAGCTCAAGTGAATTTACTCAACAAGGTCAGGCATATTCCAGTGGAAGTCATATTTCCGAATCTTTTCTGTATTCTGTAATCATTTCTTATACTTTTGGCTTTAGAAGGTTTCTATTTCATAAACAATGTGTATATTTTAATTATCCCGTCAAATTATGGTGTATCACATGTACACTTTTAGTTTGTAAACATTTGCAGTGCTGGTTTTAATCGGCGATTTAAAGGGAAATGTCTTCGCCTGATACGTAGGGGTAGGTTTGACGGAAACCTAAATGGCCCGTTCTTTTAGTACTAAGAAGATTAGGTTCTATGTCTTATCACCTGTATGGAAAATAAACGAGTTGAGTATTGTTAGATACACAAAGCCCTTCGTAGAAGAAGGTTTTATACCTGTAGTATACCTACTCTTTATTGGAGTCAATGATGTGCAGCCCCGTCCACCATGATGATACTGATGATCAACGGAAACTGCTGTTTCGGCAGCTTTTTCAGGACTATTCGGGACAAGTAAAACCTTCTGCTCGACCATAGTTTCAGTATCTTCGCACCTCATCCGATTGTGTTGCAATCTGGTCCTAACCTTCCTGGTTGGGCTTCCATAAGGGCTGGCCCTCGGACTGGCCAGGTATAAATCAACCCCTTGAAAGCTGACAATTATGACAGACTGAACTGGAGATAATGGTCTCCTCTTTTCTCCAAAGGCTTTTTACAAGAATACTTTCGCCACTACTACCTGACGGCTTATATCAATACTAGCTTTGATTTCTAAGAAACATCATTAAAATTAATTAAAATTAAACGTTTAAACTTATCATATAGAAGTTTCTTGATGTAATCATCTTGAATTCACTGACTAAACTAATTTTAAGCTACTTAACTAAGTGAATACGTAATTGCTTACGCGTTTCAAAACGATCGTTCCTTTTACGAAGCTTACCCTCTACTAACGGGTGTAGCGTGTGAGTAGAGGGTTAGCTTCGTAAAAGGAACGATCGTTTTGAAACGCGTCACCAAGTAAGCAATTACGTATTCACTTAGTTAAGTAGCTTAAAATTAGATATCATATGGCCTATTATTAAATATTTCTAAAAAAATCATTTTCCATACCTTACTTGGAAAATTTGTATTAAGCTCCGGCGGTCAGTAGCTCTGGCTTCCGTAGAATTATATAATGCTTATCAGGTACATTTGTTCCTCTTATCACGTATTTTCCAATCGTGAAGCCCATTCTACATGGAGGCCATGCTTGGGATGCACACTAGAACTTTAATAACGGGTTCGAAGGAACCGTGGCTCGTAACGTCTTCCGTATGACCCGAATCCCATGATCCCGAATCTGTTGAATGTTCTCGATCAGTGCGTCTTTCTGAAAAAGTCAATAAAAGGTTCTTTGTCCGTTCAGTTCACACAAGCTCGTGAATAATCCTGATTGAATACAAAGTAAGGGCGTTTACATCACTTTTTTCTTTTCGTTTATCAAGAATATTACCTTACATATGTCTTAAACTTGATCCTCGGGAATGTGTTTCTGTGAATGGACTACGAAAATCATCAGTTCTTTTCTGAATGAATCATTGGGACATGTTTCGTACGAATTCCTAAAAAAATAATTCACTGGGCGTCTCGCTATGGGAAATCCACGATCTTTGCTTTTAATCCAATTTTAGTCATCCAATAGAATTGTTTTTAGTCCTGCTCTACACTGGCTTACACATTTGTGGAGCTAATCACATTCATGGTTCTTCCATTGTAAATGTACAACAATATATTTTACTTTGGAGGATTTTACTGATTTAAAAATTAAAATATTAGTAGGTAAATATCCGAAACTATTGGTTTTGGAGGTGGCTCAGTAATTTAGCTTACAACATTTTATTTGGATAATACATTTAGACGTTACAGTCATCATTAGATCTTTTGTCTTTCTGAAAGTTTTCTATCTACAAAAAGTATAACAAAACCGTTCTTTTTGCAAATCTTTCTTAAAACATTAAACTGTTCAAACCTCTCTTTCTTTTACAATATAAAAAATATAATTTCAGAAATTCTCTTCGCGTTTTTGCATTGTTAAGTTCAAGAAGCACTTGCGACGTAATTAATGTGTCGTATATTCTGAATGTATTGCTTGGGTAAAGGGGAAGGTTTAACGGTAAGGCGGAAGTGTTTCCGGTGCGTGCCCGAGAACGGAAAACATCTGGACTAAACGTTCAACTTTGTAAAATATTTCAATAAATTACTGTTATTATGTGGGGTAGACCCAAGTGTAGTGCGCGCCACATAGCTCCCAACGGTAGTCCGAGTTGCTCCCTCTGCATTTCCCCTACAGTCACTTGATAGTCGCTGAAGTCCTCGGTAATGCTGACAGACTGGACTAGAGCTACTGTTGCGAACCTACAGTAGGCTGTATCGTGTCTGGTGGTGGTACAAGGACCGTGGTGCGCATGCGCTAATCAAGGACTCTAATTGCGAAACTAGTGTACTTTATCACAATTATTTATTAAAATTGAATGACGTTTGTTAAATGTAATGGTGTTTTCAGACTATGATACCTTATGAGCACTACGTAACTTTTGAACATCTTGGATTTTTCGATATTTGTATAAGATAAGGGCCCATATAAAATAAACTAATATTTCTGTAATAGTTTTTAGAAAACAGTCCGTAAAATTATATTTCAAAAATATTTAATATGTAATAAATATTTGTATAAAAAGCCTGGTTTAACCAATTTTTGTGGACCATTTTTGTAAAACTACTGAAAAAAAAACTATTACAAACGGCAAAGAACTTCAACAGTAGTCTCATATTGTGAACTGCACTTTCCTTACGCTCGCTTGTACAGTCAACTTGGAAGACGCTGAAGTCCTCGGTAAAGCTGAAGGACTGGACTAGTTACCGTTTGCGAACCTGGTGGTACAAGGACCGTGGTGCGCATGCGCCAACCAAGCGTCCAGCTGTGTGGCACGGCCTCTAATTGCGAAACTAGTGTACTTTATCACTATTATTTATTAAAATAGAATGACGTTTGTTTAAATGTAATGGCGATGTCACACCATGCATACCTTATGAGCACTACGTAATTTGTTAACATCTTGGATTTTCCGATATTTGTATAAGATAAGGCCCATATAAAATAAACTACAATTTCTATAGTTTTAAAAAAAATAGTTCGAAAATTAAAATTTCAGAAAAATTGTATTATGAAATTAATATTTGTATAAAAAGCCAGGTTTAACCTATTTTGTGGACCTATTTTGTACCACCGAAGTATGACAAACTAAAAAAAAAAGTAATAAAACGATTGCAAAGAACTAATTTTAAAAATACTTAACTAAGTAAATACGTAATTGCTTATTTGCTGACGCGTTTCAAAACATTCGTTCCTTTTACGAAGCTACCCTCTACTGCGGCAGGAACGAATGTTTTGAAACGCGTCAGCAAGTAAGCAATTACGTATTCACTTAGTTAAGTATTTTTAAAATTAGTTTAATCAGTGAATTCAAGATGATTACATCAAGCAACTTCGATTGCAAAGAACTTTAACAGCAGTCTCATATTGTGAACTATGGTTTAGGACTGTATATATGATTGTTATTGCAATGAAATAGGGTTGAAAAGTATAATAATATGCCAAGCGAAGGTTCTAATTTTGTGGTGAGGAGAATAAAAGTCTATTTTTGGAAGACTGCCAGTATACGAACTCTCTCTTTTCCTTTCCGTTCTTCGCAACTAAAGCATTACGAAATATGTAGGCTAATTTTCTACACACTCGCGCCCCCCGACACACATATTTAGAAACGTTTGCCACTGCACAAGGTTATGCATGTTGAAGTACATTAAACTTTATATATCGCCTTCAGTTAGGCAATAAAATATGCAAATACTGCCGCAATCACTATTCATTTTCAGCGTTACTATTTCCAGCAGGCTATAAGTCCTCTATGTTTACACCTTTATTTTTATATGTTTTCGTGTAAATAGTCTTACTTAACAGAAGTCGTGGGCGAGATAGCGTGTCTGGCGACGGGTTAGCGTTAGTACGTAGGGGCTTTAAAATAATTTCATACCTTACAGATTGTTTTAAAATTATTTGAAGTCCTGCTAAATGTGTATGGTTTCCTGAAGAGGATATTGCGTCTGAGGTGAGGGGGCCCTTCCCCCTAAACCTAATGCATTTCTGATCCTGTAGTGATCAGGTTTATTTTTGTACAACGAAATGAACCAGGTTACTTTTTATATAAAGGCTAGTTACCTTTCTTAAGCAAAGAAACCAATTTAGTACTATAGGACTTATAAAACCAGAACTACATTGGGATTGGGATGACCAAATATAACAGAAGAAGAAAAGGGTACAGATTGAACTCAACATCATCGACAATTTTTTTAAGATCGGGCAGTATGACAATTTTCCCCTTATAAGGGAAGGAAAAGATTGGGATGTAAGTGGAGGCCATGGCATCACGTAGGGTGGGTCATATACTGGAGGTAAACATACTCTTTATCGGAGTCATAAAGAGGTATTAAACAGTGAGACTACTAGTTTCACTCTTTAAAACAAGCAGAAGTTTATAAAGGTAAGTGTATAATGGTTAATAGAGACGAAATGAAGGAGAGGATAAAAGTAGAAACGCCAACTTTAAGAATAAGTTAATTAAGGTGTAACCTACATAAAATAAAGACCTCTGGACTCTTTTCGTATTGTTGAAGTGAGCTCTTAGATGAATTTGTTCAAGCAACGAGAATCTAGCACCAGCTTAAGATTATTGGAAAGAGTCTTAAATGTGTAAACGTCCGAAAATGTAGCAATTTCAGAAGTTCTATTATTATTTAGAAGTGCAATCTGATCCCCAACGCATTCCCTGGTGTCATGTATCATAATTGCAGGCAAGAGTCACAGTTATTCATCTTAATATAAGATATTTATGATACAGTTTCCTTATTTCCACTGAGAATTTCATAGCTTTTTAAAACGTTTTGCGATTGTGGCGGCTGACTAGTCTACTAGGTAGAGCACATGACTACTAGTCTATAAAGATCCTGGACGCTACCCCCCGGTAGCGCCAATGAATATCTGGGTCCTTTGTTTTCAGTCTTAAGATGGAAATACCAACCTGTGAAAATACGTATATCGTTACAAATCTGAGTACTAATGGGCGGTTAAAACATAGTGCTGGCCATATTTTGTGAATACCTGATGGCCAAGTAAAGTAAGCTCTCACTAATCAGACAGATACAGGGCTGGCATACTGCCGGATTACTGGAGGGTTTATTAAAAACACATTGTGCACTTACATGTTTTTGTTTATTGCCCAGAAATTAATAAAATATAGGAAAATAGTCCTCTACTGTACTTGAATTGATTGACGAGAATGCATGTTCTGGTCTGTACTTTACAATAAAAGTTACCTCGCCTTTAACAGTAAAAACAAAATTTTAAAACAAATATAGGCTATAATGCAGTTTTTAAATGCCATTTAAACTTAAATGCTCAGCAGGCTTAAAAACGCTTTCTACTTTGTTTTGCTTTTTGGTTTGAAATGATACTATTAAAACTTTATCTTGCAGTCATTTCAACTCTAAGATGTCACTCGTTGAAACACCGTTTTCTTCTGCCAACGTAATCGATGTTGGGAATGAATCGACAGCAGTGTGAGATACTGTCTGAAGAGAGCCAGACAATATGACTTCTTCCTCTTCTATCTCTTCTTCTTCTCCGACCAGGCACGCACCTACGTCGTCCGTGGTGACATCGTCTCCTGCTAGATTTTTGGCAATCGTGTCTCGCCGCTGACATTAGTCGTCATCCTCATTCTCTTCACGTTCAAAATTTTACATAACTATTGCAACAATAGTCGGCTCGAAATAGTTTCTATTTCACGAGCTACACAACTAGAACCGGGCGGCGTGGAGGTCACTCATCGATACGCAGTGAAAAATATATAAATTATGTTTTTTTCATATTGATTATGTGTATATCTTCTGTCCTTGACGAACACGCCGGATTACTGGAAGGGCCGGATTATAGAGAGTTTACTATAAGGCAGATAACCCTGATTCCTAAACCACATAAGTGGTATTAAACAAATTATTATTATTTATAATTGTAGTAAAATGTGCCTACTATTTGTGGCATGTATTTAAGGGGAAATATTTCTGATCACAGTATTTAAAATAAAATATCAAAAACAAAAAATAAATAACTTTGACTTCATTTTTGCAACGCTTTTATAGCTATCCTAGTGTTTTTAATGATGTGATCCTGAACTACCACTATCCGGAAAAGAAGTGTAAGAAGCTATAAGCAATGCAGTACCGCCATTTTTACCAAATGTTTTTTCTTATATAGAACAGAAAATGTAAAAATAAAAAAAACTATTATTTCAATATTTTTAAATAAAATTTATTTGAAAAAAATTTTCACTCAAGTTGTAACACGTTTTTATTTAATGTTTTGAAAGTATTTTAAAAGAAATTTATAATTGCATCCAGTTGTTCAAAACCGACATTTAAAAACTCGTTCTTCCTATAAAGTAGTATTTTTACATTTAAAACGCCAGTAGTCTACTTCGTAAAAAGCAAAATTTGTAATACCATGACTTTTATTGTGCGACTACCTGCCGCTGCGTCCCTTAGGGATCAATTACACAGAGAACGAAATTTGGGACTGTTTATTGTCATAAATGACGTGTTTACATTGACTACGTAAACACACTCTGGCGAGAGTTTATTCAATTAATCCATTCTACAGAGGGTTGGCGAAATGAACTTAAATGTCGGCAAAGGTGACAAAAGCTACAGGAGTAATGTTTCCACGAACACTATGTTCAGAAGATGCTAGAGCAAATATTTTCTTCAAATTAAAATTTATATAAAATGGTCTAATAGGTGTCATTTTAATTTTTGTATTCATAACAAGTTCTTTTGTATTTTCAAAATATTTCTAAAAGAAAAATATTAAGCCATTTAGATCAGTTATATTAATTAAAGTTACTTAGAACTGGATCTAATTTGTAAAAAAACTCATTATCTGAAATTTCATCAGATAAAGGAACTTGCCTTCAGAAGCCCTATCCTCCCTCCATTCAAAAACCATTTTAAAAATGTAAGTCCTTTCCTCTTTTCCCTGAAAGGGTAATAATATATATATATATATATATATATATATATATATATATATATATATATTTATTTATCCATTAGAGAGTAGGTCTGCGTCGAGCAACCTACCCTATTCTAATACCAAGGGAGTATTATATACCAAAAAAGTATTACTTCATAAACCTAATCCTCTTTACTATTCTTTCTTTCTCTTTTGCTATACCAAGAAGATATGACGTATGACACCTTAGTGTATCTCCATTGGAGAGTAGGTGTGCGTCGAGCAACCTACCCCATTCTGTCCCCACCTAGTATTCCGAGCACCAAGTAAGCATTACCATAAACCTAGTCCTCTTTGTCATTCTTTCTTTCACTTTTTCTATACTAAGATATGACGTCTAGACACCTTAATGTATCTCCATTAGAGAGTAGGTGTGCGTCGAGTAACCTACCCCATTCTGCCCCCGTCAGGCATTCCGAGCACCAAGTTAGCATTACTTCATAAGCCTAGTCCTCTTTACTATCTTTCTTTCACTTTTCTACATTAAGTTATATTGTGAGACACCTTAGTGTATCTCTATTAGAGATTAGGTGTGCGTCGAGCAACCTACCCCATTCTGCCCCCGCCTGGCATTCCGAGCACCAGGTTAGCATTACTTCATAAACCTGGTCTTCTTTGCCATTCATTCTTTCACTTTTTCTACACCAAGTTATATTGCGAGACACCTTAGTGTATCTGCACTAGAATGTAGGTGTGTGTCGAGCAACCTACCCCATTCTGCCCCCGCCTGGCATTCCGAGCACCAACTAAACATTATTTCATAAACCTAGTCCTCTTTGCCATTCTTTCACCATTAGAGCGTCACCCAAGCGTCCTATCCCAGGCCATGTCGAATCGTAATTCTCGTCTGTCTAATCTTACGTCCTCTCTTACACTGCATCGTAATTCGCAGACTCCTCTACACGATCTCTTGATATACGACCTGCTTTCACTCGTCATTTACATTCCGGACCAGAAGGTTTATTAACACTAATCCTAAATAAATATTTGTACTCATTATGTAATTATGAACCAGGCAGGGCCTAACCCTGTTTGCAGAACATATACTCAGATCCAGGTAGTTAGTTGAACACAAATCTACTTTATACCAATATATCTGCTTTTCAATAAAACGTACGCCTCTATAAGTAGACCAGTGTAGTTTTTTATTTTTACATTGTCTCTCATTATCGTCCATAATTGCATCCAGCCTGAATCAAATAATAACGATGACCCAATTTCCCTGTTTCAAGCCATTCTCGATTTACAAACTTGAGTACTTCTTATCTCATGGATAAAGCTTTATGTAAAGATATTTCTGATTGTCTCGCGTAAAGTGGCATTTCATATGTGAAGCGATTTTAAGATATAAGATAGCACAATCTCTCTATTACTCCAAACTTACTGCCACCAATGATTCTTCTCAATCTTCAATATTTAACTCTATGTTCCTTAATTTTCGGAGAATTGTCTTGTCAAAATTATTCACGGTCAGGTGATGATTTATAAAATTCACACACACAATAAATATAATATGTTTGTTTCATTAAATTCATTTCAATGACTACGTAATCATCAACGGTGGTTTGAAGAACACAAATAAGTAAAATCTGTGAGTTATATTGGAGTTTATTTCAAGTCACTGATGACGACACTTGGGTCAATGAATAGCTTAAAATGTAATAAGCGTACTTAATTGTGAGAGTGCGTTCGTTTTATTAGAATTTATTGACCCACAAGACAAGTTGAAATCTTATTGATATTTAATCAGCTGTTTCAAACGATCAAGTACTTGCTGTAGATAATTACTTCTCTGTAATTATTTCATTATTTTATGTCAATTTATTACGCTAATGGGGTCGTCAGGGCAAACAGATTATTTTGTCACCCGACATACACGACAGATCTATAATGCATGCCAAACCCGATGCATAAATAAACCTTTACTGACTGAACACCTGTTTTGACTCTAGTTTATATTTTATAACTTAGGTTACATGGTATTGGAATTGCTTTAAATTTTTATTGTTTTCACTTGCTGAACAAATTGGCATCCCAAAGTTATCAGTTTTGTTATAAAGAAAATTATGAACACGTCCATTCTCCATTGTACAGAGAAGTCAGCTGCAGTGTAGGCCTATTGGGGTTCCATTTCTCTGGGGTGCTTGGCCCCTTCGGTATTACATAATATATAAAACTGAACGTTGAATACCAGTGACTTGACTTGTGATGAGACCAATTTAAAGAGAAAGGGGAAATGTTGGCCAGCTAAAGCGAATAAATGTGAAGTTATCACATAACTGTTTTCCTTAAAGAGTAATTAATTCGTTTTTTTTGTAGTTTAAAGCAACCTATACTCATGGGAACATGGTTCCCCGATTTTGGTTCGAAATAACTAAGATCGCAGTTTTCATCGCGTGTGTACGGATATAGCAGAATAAAGTTCGCGACGAACGGTATCTTCCACGCGGTCGGGATATTTTTCTTCGGTTCGCCATTGGAGTTCTCCAAGATCGCTGTGTGTAGAGGACATGTTGTCTTGTTCGTCATTGTAGTGTTTTCTCAAATAGATTTTCTCATGAGAGTACCTTTGTTAGGTATAGGCCTACGGCGTGTCACAGGTTTCAGCAAATACTGAAATTGAACTTCGGTTACTCTCAAGTAACTCGTACAGCCTTCTCACTATTGTGTCTCGGGGGATTCAAAATACTCAGGTGAGACCATTTTTTACGTTCACACAACCATTGTTTGCAACACATAGACGTTTTTTCGTCTAAAGTAATCACAGCTGCTGCATGCGCACTATGAACAGTCGCCGCAGAGAAGTGACTTACAAAGACAGCCCGATGCTCTTTACACCTCCATGAGAAGAAAACTCTCACGAACTTGGTCCGGCAAACCATGTTCCCCTGTGGACAGCCCGATTAAGGCGACACGCCAGTAGGATTGTTGATTGTAAATATAGGTAGGATTAAGGTAAAGGAATAAAAGTTTCTGGTAGAGGATATAGGGGAAGTCATGGCATCACATGAGCAGTGCCACGTAACTCTAGTAGATCTACTCTCTTTTGGGGTCATTAGTTGAGTATATCTGATACACTTCCTTGTAAGGAAAGAATAGTGAAGGGCAGGTGGAATTAATTAGGGTTAGGAAAGGACACAATAACCTTCTAGTAGAGGATGTAGGCGGAGTTATGGCATCACATGCGCAGTGTCGTGTAACTCAAGTAGATCTACTCTCTATTGGGGTCATTAGTTGAGTATATCTGATACACCTCCTTGTAATGAAAGAATAGTGAAGGGCAGGTGGAATTAATTAGGGTTAGGAAAGGACACAATAAGCTTTTAGTAGAGGATGTAGGCGGAGTTATGGCATCACATGAGCAGTGTCGTGTAACTCAATTAGATCTACTCTCTATTGGGGTCATTAGTTGAGTATATCTGATACACCTCCTTGTAAGGAAAGAATAGTGAAGGGCAGGTGGGGCAAGGTTAGGAAAGAACACAATAACCTTCTGTAGAATCGCGTAGTGTCGTGACCAGAAGTATACCTGGTCTCAACTGAAGTAAAGAGAAGTACCTACCCGTTACACTTCCTTGTAAGAAATATGATCATTAAAGGTAGATGTTATTATAGGACCAAGAAAAGGAGATAAGGATACTATGAGGGATAGGAGACAACTACGATACTGGATGGAAGGAGTCGCCTACCAGAAGTAGACCTTGTCTCCAGAAGGTTCGTAAAGAGTTATCTACCCAATTCACCCTCTGGAAAAATGAAATTGGAAGGGTGAATGCAGTTAAGCAGGATTAGGGTAACAACATAATGTTCTGGTACGTTTGTACAGGGAAACAATTAATGGCACTGCTGAATATTGTCTACTTGTTAGACCTGCTGCCTAACGGTGACGTACAGAGGTGGCAACCCGGTGCTCCTCATTAGTAGAAGAAGGATAAAGACGAGTTGTTGAAGCCAGGTAGAACTAAGTAAAGAATATAGCGATCTTTTTCCACTATAGGTACTGGAAACAGGTAGGTACGGGGAATAGGGTAAAGTTATGTGATCGTTAATGCATAGTCGACCTGCTTCGAATGTGTCTTCGCGCTTGATGTCATGGGAAAGCAATCAAGTGTACGCAATGTAATAGTGCATGGGAACGTTTACTTAGCTCTTATCACTTTAGAAAGTTTCATGTGCTGTAATAGTACATCGCTCCCTTCATACAGCGCTACAAGGTGATTACAGATTTTATAAAGTTTTATTTTATTTTCAAAAATTAATTACACTATAATTATTAATATACGAGTACATCAACGTTAATAATACCTGTTCTTTTGTTATTTGACACCTGATGTTTAAATATTTCGTGTCTTACTAAATTGTATCTTATAGTGTAATTATTTATTTGTTAATTAATTTTAAAATACTGCAACCCCAGTAAGATATTTTGTTTTCAGTTATTAATATTTATACACTTTTAGAACGTGCTTAAGCGTTTAAATGAAACATAACCAAATGATTTCCTTAAGGAAAACATTATCTTTACAAATGGCTTGATATTTAGCAGTTGGCATTCCATAAAGCTCGTACAGTTAGAATTGATTATACATTAACTAGTGTACAGTGTAGCGTTATATAATCGCACTGTACATTGAACATGGAGGGCAATGCTTGTATTTATTGTTTAATGAAGAAAAGCAGGTCTCTGCGTTGGCACAAATTGTTTATTTATGTTTTAATTTTCTCTGTTTACAGGTAAGTACTTCCTGGGAGCTTGGAGTCTGTAAGTTACAATACTTTATAACATTAGCTTTGCTGTTTATTAGTAAATTGTACACAATATTTTGTAATTAGATTATATGGGCTACATTGTTTAGGATTTTATTTTAAATTATCCTTTCAATGGCCATGCACCATTACCTTTAAACACTTTTACATGAGAGTCTCCTTTCTTATCAAGCTACCTTTGAAAGATAACATTGTAACAGAAGTACATTCATCAGTCAGTCAGAGAAGGAGGGGGTTTGGTGGCCCCCGAAATTATGGAGCGTCTGTCACCGACAATGGCTGCAGGTAGGAATTTGGAATCAGGGCTTTTGGTTAGAGCTGGATCTGAGGAGGGGGTGACGTTTTATTGGGTGGGACGGAATACTGCTTTTATGCTGGAGGAGGTTTTTTTTATTAAATTTGTGACTGACTGACTAAAATGTTTTTTGTTTTAGTGACATTTTTATTTTTGCACATGCTATAAATATGTGTGTAATACGGATGTCGTGACATGAGAGTATAGTAATATGTAATAATAGCTTAGGTAGAATGGAGTGTAAGCAAAGATAGAAGGGGGCGTGAAAAATCAGCACTAACGATCTTAGTTATAGCCCATCCAGACTCTGATGCTACCCCCACGCACATACTCACACGCACTGACCTGCCACCGCCATCTACTAGCTCTTGATCTACAAAAAGAGAATGTTTTAAACTTGTTGCATTTGCTTAGTTGTTACTAACATTTTTCTATTCTACATAATATTTCTTGGAAATAGAGGCCAAACACGACGTAACTATGTAGATATTAAATATCGACGATCGGTTTTAATGTCTGTTATCTTATCTACCTTTAGTAGTGACGTAATTGTGCCCTGCTTGGCCTCGGCCCTATGTATATGAATCAATCAAAATAGAAAACCTTTAGTTGGTTCCTTTTATTTCGTATAAAGTATTAAACAATCTTCCTTATAAACCTAAATGTAAACTTTACAAAGAAAAGTATAATGAACGAACGTTAAACTTTCTGTAAGGTAGGCGGACCTATATTTCGAAAACATTATTAATAGAAAATTAGAAAAATGAAACAAAACTTAGCCGAACATCAGATAGATCTAAGTTCCTGGGTGGTTCATTACACAACAAACCAACGCTCCCAAGGGGTACATGTAGTGCACAAGACACGTACATTCATCGTAAGTACCTGGTAGGTATACATAACTTCCCTAGAGGTACATTTTAAAACCAACATAAGTTTTTGTAGTTACACTGTACAACAAACATAAGTACCCGAGAAGTACATTAAACATAAGTTCCTTTGATTTATATTTTACATCAAATATACGTTCCAGGTAAGATCATTATACAACGAAGATATATTTCTAGGAGGTACCTAATACAAGAAACATGTAAGGAGGTATAATGTTCAATAAACATAAGTTCCTTTGATTTATATTTTACATCAAATATACGTTCCAGGTAAGATCATTATACAACGAAGATATATTTCTAGGAGGTACCTAATACAAGAAACATGTAAGGAGGTATAATGTTCAATAAACATAAGTTCCTTTGATTTATATTTTACATCAAATATACGTTCCAGGTAAGATCATTATACAACGAAGATATATTTCTAGGAGGTACCTAATACAAGAAACATGTAAGGAGGTATAATGTTCAATAAACATAAGTTCCTTTGATTTATATTTTACATCAAATATACGTTCCAGGTAAGATCATTATACAACGAAGATATATTTCTAGGAGGTACCTAATACAAGAAACATGTAAGGAGGTATAATGTTCAATAAACATAAGTTCCCGCAAGTTTAAAAATATGGTATTTACAATAGTAAATGATGTTTCTACTTAATATATTGACAGCAATATTAAGCCTATTATTATTGATAGACCTAGTATAAACCAAGTTGTTTAGGGCGCTAAGATTATAAATGATCAATATACTAGAGAGCTGTATATTTTTCAAAAGAACTTTGTGGTATTGATTTATGTTTATTTTGGAAGTACTAGGGTTGCAAATTTTTATTCTAGTACCATTTGCTTTACTTAAACTATCAGTGAACCTCTGACACGTTTAACCCGTCCTGAAAATACCTTTTGCCTGTGTATGCCTATCCCACAGACCAGGAGTGAAAATGTTCGGAAATTGCTTCGTTACGAAATAACTTGTTCATATTCATTTAATATCCCATAAATCGATGTGTAAATGGTTTTCGTGTTAGGAAAACTTGAGGTCCAGCATTATATAACAAGGAACGTACAGTGTAACAATTCCACTTTATAGTTACAGTGTTCTTCCATGCAAAGTAAAGTTGGTTAGGTAGTAGTTTGTTGTAATGGCATCGTATTTATAAAGCAACTTGCTATAATAACACGTCTAGCAGTTGGGTCTGCTAAGTGTTAGTGGTCAGTTGACCCCTTGTGATCACAATACCTCCTCTTTAGCAAGTTATCCTCGCAACGGCCTTTTATTGACCGATAAGGTTATGTAAAGAGGTAATGCTAAACAAAATTATTTTTTATTATAAGTAATTATTGTGTAACGCATTGAAAACGTTTGAGCTTACTTTGTGTTTCGGAGCAATTGTTCATTGACGAAGACGGTTGTGATAATGGATGTTAAGCTACGTTTGAACTAACATTCCACTGCAATGTTGCCAAATTTTGCACAAGTATTCTTATTATCTGTTTGTAGACATAACGTAGGCCCTATATTGTAGATCAGATCACACATGGAAGTATCGCAAAATGTTTTTATTTTTGAATCCTACTAAGACATTTTTTACATTTATTTATGAATTTTTCCACAAGGATCTGTGTAGTATCTTATTTTTAAATGTCGCTTTATTGCTTTTACAATATTGTTTCGCTTTTTGTATAATTTGTCTTCTGATTCACATCCAGATTATATATATTGTATTCTTTTATTTCTCCTGGCATTAAAGTTTGTGCTAACATCTGTAAGGGTAGTTACAGAGTACGAATTGCGTGTTCAAGTCTAACACAAATAGTCGTTATCGGTCGAAGCATCAACAACGTTTTTCCTGGATATGAAACCCTTCTATTTAATAATTTATTTTCTTCCTGAAGACGAAAGGAATGGTTTCGATTTTGTTTCTTGATTAGAGTAATCTGATATTTTCTGGTTTTCAAAAACGTTATTAAAAATGCTTAATCATTGATTCAGGTTAGACACATCTGTTCTTCCCGTTTGAGAGCAAGTTTGCTTCACGTAAACGGTCCTGCTCGCGCGATGCCATCCAATAATCTCCCCTATTCCCAGCACCAGATGATCTTTATGTCCTGTCTTGAGTCCTCCTTGATGCCATCTATACTTTCTTGTGGTCTAACTTACAAGGATACAAAGAGATACAACGGGTAGATGCCTCTTAATCACCTCGATAGATACTTGTGGCAGGAATATCCACAAGTGTTTCTATCATCCCCTTATATCCTCCAACAGGAGGTTTTATATCCATATTTAAATTCTTCCTTTATTTACAATCCTTTATTTACCATTGAAGCCTTGTTTAGTCGGTGTCGTGATAATCACGCGCGCCTATCTAAGAACAGCTGACACGTTAAATGTAGTAAAGTACAATAGATTACTTGCAAAGGTTTTTATTGTTATTATTTACAAACTGATTCCCACCACACTCTATCCAGGCTTTAGACGGGTTAAACAACTGTGAAGTACAGTTATTTAGAAGTGTTTAAAATCAGACAATAAGCTTCGTCATAGTACTTATTTACAAGTTACTTATTTTTATTACTTTTTTATTATTGCTTATTTTCATTACTTTTTAAATGTTTTAATATATTTTCATTTAGGCCACAACGTATTTTTATAAGGCCTACATTTGTTCAAGTCTATGGAAGTACGACAAAGCCTTCATACATGATTTGGTGTCACCGCATGTACGACAACGCCTTCAGTCATAATCTGGTGACACCGCATGTACGACAACGCCTTCAGATATGATCTGGTGACACCGCATGTACGACAACGCCTTCAGTCATAATCTGGTGACACCGCATGTACGACAACGCCTTCAGATATGATCTGGTGACACCGCATGTACGTCAACGCCTTCAGTCATGATCTGGTGACACCGCATGTACGACAACGCCTTCAGACATGATCTGGTGACACCGCATGTACGACAACGCCTTCAGTCATAATCTGATGACACCGCATGTACGACAACGCCTTCAGATATGATCTGGTGACACCGCATGTACGTCAACGCCTTCAGTCATGATCTGGTGACACCGCATGTACGACAACGCCTTCAAATATGATCTGGTGTCACCGCATGTACGTCAATGCCTTCAGTCATGATCTGGTGTCACCACATGTACTACAACGCCTTCAGACATGATTTGGTGTCACCGCATGTACGACAACGCTTTCAGGCATGATCTGGTGTCACCGCATGTACGACAACGCCTTCGGACATGATCTCATGTCGCCGCTCTTTTTATAATTACCAATATATTTTCCAGTTACGTCTACATTTGCTGGTATTTAAATTTTCTCCTCTTGGGGGAAGATTTAATTCAGCTCTCTTATACATTCCTTCTTCAAGAAGACAAACTCGTCTCTATGCTTTGGGTTTGATCTGCCAAGTACGTTGTTGGTCCTATTGTGCTATCCTTCAACAGCATTCGTTCATGACGTCTTTTGTTACCATTCCGCTTGTGAACTGGGAATTCTCATCTTCTAGTCAAGTGTAGGCGAAGTAGTGGAAAAGCCAGATAGTGCTTAGTTATTAAGCGCCTGCGATTGTATCACCAACCAACTATCTGATACTTCTTCTGGTTTTAGGAAAGCCAAAGACGAAGACGTACGGTTATGGAGACGAAGATCTTCGTTTCCTTTATATTCCTGTGGTACAATGCTTTATAGTCCACACTCCTGAACATTCCTCCACATACATTTTCCATGTGAACAGTCATTTATTTCCGTTGAGAGAAAAAACCCCTTGAAGGCAGATACTGCAGCAGCTTCAAAATCTACATTCACTGTCTTAGGAGTCAATCGTGGTACAGCCTTGATAATTTCATCAAACATACATAGATACGTTTCCTTCTTTCTGTCAGGTAAAAGTACAAATGCCACAGGATGTATGTTTGTTTCTTCGTAAGTGCTCCCCCGATACTCATGTAACGTGTAGATTTGAGAGAATTATTTACTTGTACTTTTAAAAGTATTATCCTTAAAAAAATTGTCGTGAAATTGTCGTAAACTTTATTTGTTTTTTTTACCGCACAAGTATCTATTCTTTCACCTTCCATATTATCTTTTAAAATAATATTACTTCTGTGGACCATCTTCAATAACTCATCATCCAAGATAACTTTCGGCTTCAAAATCAGCCGTGACGATTGTTCGGCTCCTTTCGATTTCCCTATGTGCTCCTCTGACGGTACAAGTTTCTCTTGACAGTTGACTGGGCTGGCATTCCAGTTTAGCCTTTATTATTCAGATCTCCATTTCCTCAGCATAAATGTTTGCAATCTAATTATCTGCCTCTCGAGCTCTCTTCTTTGCCCCATAAGGTTTCGTATGTATTTAGACACGTGCATCGTCTGTATATCCACGTAGGCCTATATGTTCTGTAACATTCAGTAAGGCAGCTACTGCAACTCTTCAAAATTCCACAAGGTTTGGATCTTTCTTTAAGACAGCGTCAGGTGATCGTTCCATCTTCTTTCTTCCTAAACTCGCGATAGATGTACTTGTCATAAAGCGCCCACGGCTTTCTTTGAGTAGTTGAAGGAGCTTACATGATATACTAATACACCTGGTCCCCCTGGAACTCAAGACTCTTGGTGCGCGGAATTGTTAGTTGCTCCGGCTTTGGAATTCTCCCACAATTGGCGACCCGGGACAGGCTAATGACCTATGCGGGCGATTGTCACATATTTTCTAGTGTACGCGATTGCCATATAATCGGTATAGGCTAGTCATATGGGTTTATCGCCTTAAAACTACAAGTTTTCGTTTCTTTCTACATTGTGTAGAAACTATTGTTCCAATTTCAACCAAACATTAATTGAATTTGGGTTTTTTTTATTTATCGACGGATCATTTTTTTCAATTATCCTCTGCCTGAACCCAGTGTTGTGCAATCAATGGTGTTCTGGAACGATTAAAATTAATAGAGTATTCGAATTTAACCAGCAAAGTACATTTGAACTGACTAATTAGAATTATTTGTTTATTAGTTTTATTATTATAACTGTTTGAAGCAACTGTGGCGTAATGTTTATTTTTAAATAAATAAAACCTCTAAGCCACAAATAACATTTATTTAAACCTTTTGTACATTTCGATTGCCCAGCAATCATCTTCAGAGGTATTTAAAAAATACAACTCTAGTTGTACAGTTGTATTTTTTAAATACCTCTGAAGATGATTGCTGGGCAATCGAAATGTACATAAGGTTTAAATAAATGTTATTTGTGGTTTAGAGGTTTTATTTATTTAAAAATTTATTATTATTGTTTTTGTTTACTGGAATTACAAAGTTTAATTCTTAATTTAAGCTAAGGGGATGACATTGAGATTTTCCAGTTTGATTAATAGGCCCTGTCGATATAAAGTATCAAAACAAACAAAAGCTATCTCAGGAAAAATCATATTTCCCGTTAGTGGGGCGTTGTTACTTTTCTTGTTATTTTGTGCTAATTGTGTCATTTCCCAGTAACGATGCCAGGTCGGTTTGCAATGTTTCCAAAGAGGACTGTGTGCAGTGGTGCGATACTTAGGCGCAATATTCGCTCCACATAACCTATTAATTTACACTGTAGTTGTATTTTTTATATGTGGCAATAACTGTAGAATATAATTCTACTTCAATGATAGAAATACATGACCCTATTTTATTTGTGTGATTTGCAATACGATATGATTTATAAGTGGCAGTTTTAGTTTTACACAAATCTTCTGTTTCTGAAATCAGGAGACGCAATGAAAATAAAACAATTCGTTTTGTAGCTTCGTTGAAGTTATACCTTCTGATGATTTCAGCATTAAAATCTTTTTAAGGGTTTAATCTTCTTAGTTATTATTCTTGTGCTCTGGTCTTGGTTATATTTTTAAATATATTGCATTAATAATTTGACTTTCAACCTATCCTCTCATATGAATCTCTCAGGAAACTTCGTATTTTGTATAAACACTTTAAAAGTGAAGGAATTTCCAAACAAATATTGAACACCCAACCTAACCGATCGTTCACGATACCGATCGAGCCTTGCAGATTAATAAAGATGCCAATATCTATGCTGTAGTTTTACGGCTATAGCGTAGAACTAATAGTATCGGCAACACTGTGTGCTACCATATTTCCGGAAATTGAACTATTACTGCACGGGAGCTCCTGTGTTTTATTACCCAACCTGGGTCGTAAAGTAACTCGTAAATTACTGTACCTACCGTTAAAAAAAATAATTATGACGTACAAGCAAACACAAGGAAATAAACTTATTTCCTTCTACAATCAAAAATTAATTTTGAGAAAAGAATAACAAAAACTTCAATATGTAAATTCGTAAAATTTTTCTTTTTTAAATCAAGTTTAATTAGTAATTCTATTTTTAACAATAATTCAATCATCTATAACTAAGTGATTGGACTGGAATAATCAGTATCAAATTGAAAAGAGTTTACCTTCGACTAGAGTATAGGTTCCCAAACTGGGAGGTGCGTCCCCCTTGGGGGCGTGAAGGCAAGTCAGGGGGGCGCGAGATCAGTTGAAAAATAGTAAGATAAATTCTCATTTAGTTAAAATTTAAGTACACAATTTATCAAAAATTTAAAACCTAATTTACACCTAAACATTTTTTTACATAGGTAATTTTTTTATTATGATGTTCAGAAAACTTAATGAAATGTATGCATTTATAAAAAAAATATAAGAAAAGGCTTAGCAAGTTTTGTTAACTTGAAATTAAATCAACATGACAGCTTGAAAAGAATTACAGTACAAAAGTGCCGCTAAACGAATGTTCTCCGTTCAATGTGGCAACAACGCTAAAATGAGCATATCTTCATTTTTGATGAAACACTTAAAATTCACAGGCAGCTATTAGATTATACTTGCCTTTACATTAATTGCTTTTAATAGGCCTATTAGCCTATATAATTAATGAATAAAAATATTTCAAATACAAGGATAATTTAAATTTATTTATTATTCAAATGTTTTCGCCAATAAAATAAGAATTAGCATATTTAGGAAAAACAATGATGTAACACAATTTTTACAAAAATTAAATCATGATTTAAGATACTAATTCTTATTTTATTTGGCGAAAAATTCAAAATAATATTTAAAATAAGACTTCTTGTACTTTTTATATATTAATATTTAAATATTTTTATTGGAATTTTTTTATTCACTTTATTACAAGAAAACGTATCACCATATATAATACAGTATATATATTAAATATGGTGATACGTTTTCTTGTAATAAAGTTAATAAATAAAAATATTCATTAAGAATTTTCAAGAATTTTTCTTGTATTTGAATAACCTTAGTTGTTTTTTTTATTATTGTACAAGAGAAAATATTATATATTATGTATAATATTATAAGATATTATATATATATATATATATATATATATATATATATATATATATTTGTGTGTGTGTGTGTGTTGTGCTATCATTTTTGCCTGTTTAAAATTAGCTTGTAACCTTGTCATTTATTTATTACTTACTTTTTTAAAAATTTTACAGGCATTTTAAATATTAATCTTTATTTTACAACTTGACCATTCTATTTGATCTTACCATCTGATTTCTTTGGTCTAATCTATTCAATTTTTTTTTTTTTTTTTGATGTATGAAAGGTATTTTAAACAAAACATTAGTCTCCAGTTTGTAGGAATTTTTGCCTGCTTTAATTCTTTCATCCGACTTGTGTTTATCTCCTCTTTCTTTCTAAATGTTACTACAGTTTCATGTGCATTTGAGTCGTTTGAGCCTCTATTTTCAAATTATTTGATTTCACGACCACAAGGAGGGGATATCAGGGTTCTGCAAACATTAATCCAAGAAATAATAAAAGGTTTCTTCACAATGAAGTGTTGCTTAAATCGAACTTATCACCTCTATAATTGATGTCAAAGTGACCACTGCCAAAGGAAAATACCTTTTTTGACCCATTTTGACAAGGAAAATTTAAAACCTTATATGGTATTAGCAAGTAGTGTAGGGGCTGATGACCTGCTTTGACTACTGGAGTGTAGTATGTACGCTTTTTTCGCTTATCAAATTTACAACTTATTCTCGTCCATTATTATTTTCTTGTGTACGCATATTTCGCTGCACACATTTTTCGTGCCACGGATGAGACACCTCTTTATGACCATGATATACCGTAGGTGTTATTCAGGTCCATGTCCTGTGTAGGAGCAGTTATTGTCCTCTGTTCCGAGTACCAGAGATCTTTAAGCCCTTCCTGTAATCCTACCTAAACGACCTATTTCTATCCTTCCTAATACTAGCGAGTTTGTAAAAGGTAGACCTTCATATAAGCCCCATGGAGAATAGTATTTCAGATACTCTACCTTCCACACATGATCTTCTCAAGGACGTTTTGTGCCTACCATGAGCCTATTCACATTGACAATCCTTTCATATCTTTTGTCAAGCCATAAGTCGTACTTGAATATACTAAACAAGTATAGCTCGTGTTAAAAGACTTGGAATATAATTTTGAAAAGCGACATCACGTGGTACGTCACGTGGTACTTCTAATCCGGTTTTACTAAAGTAATAATTAGCTATAAACTTTTAACACTTGTTTATTGAGTAGCTGCTAGGAAGTTTGTTATTTTAAGAAATCTAGATGATTAGTTCTTTGTGCGCAATCTCAACTCGTTTCCCGTCAAACACGGGTCACTTGATATCTGCGAGACCTCTTCACCTTACTTCCGCCTGAAATCGGCCGAGTGACAAACTTATTGTACACGCATTGCTATTGTAAATATTAATTGTAGACTACATGTAACGTAAAATTATGTATTATTTTATAAAGTGCAGTGCTTTGCAGCATTATTAAATGGAAACATGTGTCGGAGCGCAGGATGCAGTCCGTGACCTTGGGAACGTCAGGCCTGGTATTTCCTTTGTCCCCTCCCTCCCCCTCCGTCTTGGTCACTGCTTACCTTCTCGTACAGGTGGCCGAGACGGTTCCATTATTCGCATTGACTAGGGTCTTGGGATCTATTTAAACGTGTTAATACCAGTTAATCAAACAGTAGGCGTTGTAATTAAATGTTTTATTGTTCTGGTTTTATTCTTTAAATGTTTTAGTATATCTTGTTCGTTCTGTTTTCTTGAAAACCCGTATAAAGTACGAACCTTAGAGCGTTTAACAACTTGGTATTTATTTTAAGCAGCTAGATACAAGCATCCAATAAGGACGAGTTTTAACAATATATTTCGTTACTATTTATTAGGAATATACTGTGGTTGAATTTAATAATAAATACACAAAAACCTCTTAACCACAAACTTTCTTTAATTTACCCTAATGTACATTTCAGTTACAAAGTAACCATCCTCAGAGGGATAACATACAAAGACTGATTAACGCTAGAAAAAACCCTTATTTATAATCTACAGAACTAGTCACTCCCACTCCGACCGCCGCGGCCCCACCTGTTAAACAAGGCGTAGCCACGCCCATCGAGTGAAAGCAAGATATCTAATGTCAACTTACTAATATATAAATTAAAAATACAATAAAAACATAATTAAAATTGTTTTTTGAAATTATAACCAACACAAAATTTAATATAAAAATCATAATCCTATTTAACAAACGAATATAAAATTGAATTAGGAATAGGACCTCTATCAGAATTTAATAAATTCTCTGGTTTATGTTTACTAATTTTTAAACTTTCAAAACTATTTAATAACTTATTAGTTCTAACATTCTTAATTAACTTGACATCATTAACATCTAGATTGTGATTGGTCTCTAAAATATGGGCAGCAATACTAGACTTATCAGATCTTTGGTATTTAATATCCCTAATATGTTCCTTAAATCTAGTTATTACTTTCCGTCTTGTCTGCCCAATATACATTTTATCACAATCCTTACAATTAACTTGGTAAATCCCTGATTTATCAAGTGTTTCTACTTTATCTTTTGCATTACCTAATAAATTTTTAAGGTTATTATGATTTTTATACGCAACTCTCAATTTAACATTCTTAAAAATTCCCTCCAACCCTTTGGTTAAAACTTTGTCAAAAGGTAAACTAATAAAACGGCTTTCTTCTTTAGTTTCCAAAGGTAATGTTGTTAATTTCTTCCGAAAAATCCTAATCTTTTGCTTCCTAAGGATATTATCAATAATTTTACGTTCATAACCATTAAATTCAGCTGTACTTTTAATATGTTCTAATTCAATATCAAAACGTCTTTTACTGAAAGGAATATTAATCAACCTATTAACTAAAGAATTGAAAGCTGCAAATTTGTGTTGGTTACAATGGTTAGATTCGTTTGGAATAAATCTATCATTGGATGTTGGCTTTCTATAAATATCAAAAACTATTTTATCGCTATTTCTAATACAATAAACATCAAGAAACGGTAAACGTTTATCTCTTTCAATTTCATAAGTAAATATAATATTAGGATGTTGATCATTGATGATCCTTAGAAATGGATCTATTTGAAATTCTTTAATATTAAATATAGCGAAAATATCATCAACGTATCTTATCCAGACACGAGGAAAATATTTAAGTCTCTTTTTCAATCCTAACTCAAAATGACTCATAAAGAGTTCTGCTAAAAAAGGTGATAGGCTGTTTCCCATTGTTGTACCATCTTTTTGTTTATAAAAATTATTATTAAATTGAAAATAATTATTATTCATACAACAATTAGTTAATTTTACATATTGGTCAACTCTCTCAATATCGACATCATTCTCAATTAAAAACTCTTTTAATAAATTTAAAGTTTCCGTTACCGGAATACTTGGAAACAGAGAACAAACATCAAAAGAAACTAAAATTTCTTCATCTGTTAATCTGATATTCTTAACCTTCTCTACAAAATCAAGTGTATTCTTAACCGAAAATGATGCCAACTTACATTTAAAAAAACTGAATTCTTTAACTAACCATTTAGATAACATATAGGTTGGTGAATCAATTCCCGACACAATTGGCCTCACGGCATCGCCTACTTTATGTATTTTTGGGAGACAGTACAACCTAGGTAAAACAGGATTAGAAACATGAAATTTAAAAACATCTTTCTTTGAAATGACTAAATTACATTCCTTTATAACGTTTACTGTTTCTTTAACAAATTTATTTAACGGATTTTTTGACAATTTATCATAAGGTCCCGTTTCTAACAAATTGTTAACTCTATTAATATAATCTTCCTTTTTCAAAACAACAACAGTGTTACTCTTGTCAGCTTTGAGGTAATAACAATCTTTTTCTTTTAACTGTTTTATTAAACTTAACTCGTGGTTGGATCCAGTAGACATCTTCTTTCTTCTTAGAAACTCCAAATTTTCTTCAATCTTGATTTTACAAGCCTTCCTAACATAGTTCTTGCTAGTTTCATTTAATGAGGATATACCACTTTCAACGTGTGCCACTAATTCTTCTAAGTTATTTTTGATATTATTAGAAACGGAAAACTTTAACCCTTTACCTAGCATGCACAACTCCTTCTGGGAGAAAACTATATCAGTTTCGTTTTTAATTAACTTAGAATTCTGATCAACGTTAGTACAACCTTTATAACCAACTGACACCTTTTTGGTTAAATCACTAAATTTACTATCTAATGTCCTAACCTTGTTCTCAAGTTTATGTTCATTTACAATATTAACTTTTCTGCCAAATTCATCCCAATCATTATAATTTTCTTTTCCTAATTTCAAATGTAAATCATACAACTCCAGTTCTGTATTACTTAATTTGCCATACAAAAATTTAATCTCCAAATCTAACCATTTCTTTTTGGCAAATAATAAAACTTTATCAGTTCTAGAATTCTTCAATTTAATATTAATTCCGGAAATAAATTTCGGTAACACACTAAACTTTCTACATTTTTTAAGAAATTTAATGTCTTCTAACAAAAACTTGACTCTCAAATTCAACTTTTGGAATCTATTATATTCCTGAGACCGAGAAGCCATACTGTTACTATTTATTAGGAATATACTGTGGTTGAATTTAATAATAAATACACAAAAACCTCTTAACCACAAACTTTCTTTAATTTACCCTAATGTACATTTCAGTTACAAAGTAACCATCCTCAGAGGGATAACATACAAAGACTGATTAACGCTAGAAAAAACCCTTATTTATAATCTACAGAACTAGTCACTCCCACTCCGACCGCCGCGGCCCCACCTGTTCAATTTTTTAATTTATATTTTAGTAAGTTGACGTTAGATATCTTGCTTTCACTCGATGGGCGTGGCTACGCCTTGTTTAACAGGTGGGGCCGCGGCGGTCGGAGTGGGAGTGACTAGTTCTGTAGATTATAAATAAGGGTTTTTTCTAGCGTTAATCAGTCTTTGTATGTTATCCCTCTGAGGATGGTTACTTTGTAACTGAAATGTACATTAGGGTAAATTAAAGAAAGTTTGTGGTTAAGAGGTTTTTGTGTATTTATTAATATATTTCGTTACCTACATTAAGAAGCAGACTCACAAAATCTAAGCGTTATACATTATTTAATCAAGTAGGCCACTTTCTTAAAATATTATTTTATATTTGTCCTCTAAGTAACCTCACATATTATATTTTAAAGTCATTTTATTACTTTAAATTTGACACTAAATAAGTAAATATTTGTAAAATTTTAAAAATTAATTATAAATAAATACAAATAAATTATATAATATAGTAGAGAAATTTATATCAAATATATAAACTTCAAGTGTTACGAAAAACCTTTTCTTTAATTAGTAGTGAACATATTCCATTACTTGTTCTAAATAATTCTATATTGTGTAGACTTCGAAGGAATATTTTATTATGAAATGCACAAGAAATTTTCAATTCAAAAAGGGATGAAGGAATTTAAACGACATAAATGTTCTTAGAAGCGGTTGGTTTTTTCAATTTTTAGTCTTTCTTGCCCGATATTCTATATAGAACTATAAGGGTGTAAACATAGCCAAAAACGCAGTGTTATCGCTTTTCTTGATAGTCGCAGTCTTTGATAAACGTAGTTTCATTATATTGTGAGTAGCAACAGAGCATTATATGAAGGCTTTGTTCGACTATACGAAATCTAAGATTAATCTCGCAGATAATCTTGTCTAACTGTTAACGTTCATCATCTATAGGAAACTAAAAATAACAGACACTCATCCGGATACAACTACTTCAACATAAACATGCTTTTAGACTTGAAGAAACACTAATAGCCTCTAAAGAAAGAAACAAAGAAATCAACCCGATCATAGCACAACGCAAAGGATACAGTAACACAATACTTGATAAATAGTAAAAGATTAAAACGAAAAACAGGTAAAAACAAAACAGGAGGAAAAAGAATTTTCCCCACTGAAGTATATAAACAGAACTTCAAAACAAATCGCTCAAAATTCCATAGAAGAGAAATTTCAGCAAGGCAATTGAAACTAACAACAAACCGCAACAGAACATACAAGTCACACAAACTTCTAGGATAGGTATAGCCTACACTGTAATGTACAGACTGTAACAAATTTTACATCGTGCAAACAAGTCACTGCTTTTAGGAACGATACCTTCACTCACACACACACACACACACACACACACACACACACACACACACACACACACACACTCGCACGCACAAACACACACACACACACACACACACACACACACACACACACACACACACACACACACACACACACACGCACGCACACTATTAAGTATAAAGCCGATTCATGTTTTGCTGATCTCGCACGGTCATCAACCATAACCATCAACACACAAGTACTATATATCATTCACACTTGAACGATGTGTACTTTACAATTATGGCGAAACACAAAATATGAACAAAATTAACGAAAAGTACTCAGTACAGATCAAGTACAGTTTTTAACCAAGCTATATAAAACCTGCCGTCAATCTTGCCACAACCGAGTAACCCGACATTGCTTCCCGGGGACCATCAATACTGGTATAGGCCTACTGATGGAGATCAAACACGTTTTGTCTTCAGTATGTTTTTCATAAATTTACTTAATTCTTAGGCTCAGAAAGTTGTTTATTTGTAACGCTTTAACATAATCTTGCCATCTGACTTTGGTTCACTTTATTAATTGTAATTCGAGTTATATTTATTGTCTAATGACCGCTTCTATAACCGGCCCACATGTGAATCGGCCCAGTCTTCCGTTGCCTACATTTGACTATATAAATTAATTTACTCGCTGTGACGTGTGTAAAGTTTAATAAACTACGGAACCAATGGTCCGTGACGACAATATAGCGCTGTTTGTTGCATCTACGTTGTTTAATTATACAAACTTTGTCTGCTGAAAAGGACCTGCGGCAAAAGTTAGCAGAGTTTTAATTAGCATCTAACCAACTCGGATCAGTGTGAAAATCCCAGCCTTCCTTTGTTCCATCAACGCTGAATTCCGTAATGGATTTCTGCACAGTAAACTGGGGCTCGCTCCCGCTATAATTGTTGTTAACCTGAATTCCGTTATTTATTAATTCGGGGCGAATATATTTAAGCGTAGTAGTTGTCGTACTAAATACATTATGTCATAAGTGCAGGGCTTTTAGTCGATGTTACTCGATCCTTTGCTACAGGATGAGTGAAACGTTGACCTTTTCAAGTTAGTTTAATGTCACAATCATCTAATGCGTACAAAAGTGGAAGTTTTTGCCATGGAAAGTACAGTTGCATTCCAGTTCTGTGCTGAACTGAAGTACGTAAGTAGGGATAGGAATTATACTTCGATCATATCGACGTATGGGTACCAGTAGTCAACATTATCTGACTAAAAATCAATCATAAAGTACGACAAATTACTTTCATCAAAACATACATAGGAAATACATCGATAAACATTAACACTAGGCTAAATAACATTAAAACATACACAGGCAATAGAACTGTCAACATATTAGACTGAATGACATTAAAACATTCACAGACAATAAAAGTGTAAACATGAATATTGGACTGATGACATAAAACATACACAGGCAATACAACGGTAAACATAAACAATACACATTAAATGGCATCAAGACATAGACAGGAAATACAGCTGTCAACATAAACACTAGACTAATTGAATAAATCACAGAATACATTATAAATAGCAAAATAACAAAATTATAACTGTTTCTACCGTTAAATATCAACAGATTATTAAGAAAACAATAAAACGCGTAAACAAATTATGAACACATGAGAATCATATCCGCTCCGGAGCTAGATCATCAACATTCCCATTCGATGATATTAAAGAATCAAAGAACAATATATTATTCAATCAGAAACGATTAAAACTCACGTATTGATAACCTTATGACACAAAGTGTAAAACAACGGAAAGCGATTTAAAAAAAGAATTCATTGCACTCGCGTGAATACACAGAACTTTAAACAAAGATCGAGCAAAGATTCAAGATAACTGGGTTCAGAGTAGCCTTGAAACAACCCGTCTAGAACTTGAGCTGACTGTACAATACACAAGCTAGCCTAGAGAAGCAATAAAGTTTGGTTCATATGAAGGACGGGCGTTTCAGGAAATGTATCCGTTTCTCAACTTGAACCACAACCTATCTCTTGGTAGTTTAGGTCCTAATTGACAGCTACCGTGCGGCGAATACTTCTCGGAATGCGCTCTAAATTCAAACTTGAGGAGAGGCACGCTGTTTCCTAATTGGAGCATTTTGACGCCAGTGTTCAGCGTACGTTTAATGTCCTCGGTTTGATTCCGTTGGGTCTTACGGGAGAGGATATTTGAAACTGAGTAGCGCAAGTGCTGTGTCCTCATTAGTTTTTCGGACTCAAGCACGTTCAGTTCGTACAGCAGGCACGATGCCATTCGAAGAGATGGTAATTACTGAAGTGCAGTTGAAGGAGTTTAATTCCTGAAAGAGTTAAAGCAAGGTACTATCCACCGTTCGGGTATCCTGGCAGCCCAAATTGTGATGTATACTTCAATTATTTAGGTTTCCTTGATGACACCTCGCGACACCAAGAGGGGTGTCGCTACGCTCCTGGAGAAACTCAAGTTATGAGTTCAGCGTAGGTGTAACAGTTTCCTGGTCCTGTAGCCAACACTGTGTGTACAATGCTGCATTTTTTTCGTGTGTTCTTGTGAATAAATTTATTATTCCATTAATTTAATAGGTTTAAACTCCATTACGACTGTATCAAACTAAGTAGTTAGTATACTTCATACCATTAAATTTCTAAAATAATAATAATGGGAAAAAAGTATGGGGTGTGTGTGTGTGTGTGTGTGTGTGTGTGTGTGTGTGTGTGTGTGTGTGAGTGTGTGTGTGTGTGTGTGTGTGTGTGTGTGTGTGTGTGTGTGTGTGTGTGTGTGTGTGTGTGTGTGTGTGTGTGTGTGTGTGTGTGTGTGTGTGTGTGTGTGTGTGTGTGTGTGTGTGTGTGTGTGTGTGTGAGGATGTGTGTATTGTCGTTTATAAACACTTAAACTTTCTTCTTTCATATTTATCTACATAAATCATTATTTCAAACATTATTTTAAACATAATATGTTTTAAAAATATATTTTCTCAAAATACCTGTACATTTATAAGGAATATACCGATCTTCCAACAGCTGCGCCTTGTCCACAGCTCGCGACAAAGTGCGGCTATATGTTTCCGCGATACTTCCGTCGGGTTAAACTGCCCGATGCCTCTTTGATGGTGAACATTTTATTTTTAAACTCAAGATCCAACAAAGGATTCCTTTTTAAATGGTGTTGTCACAAAGGTAGCCGCAAGCAGCATTAATCCTATGGACAAATAACGGCGATTAAGGGTTTAAAGAAGATAATTTAATCAAGCAAAGTTTTATAAACCATGGGGCCTACAACTTTATTTGATGCCGTTCTTTTCGGTTTTACGAACCAGCTAAAACTCAAGCGGTAATTTAAATTTTTGGAATTTTGCTTTATGATTTTGTATGGCGAAGATGTTATACGTATGCTTTCAACTGTATATTGTAGTATGAAAATATATTTATATTCATTTTACGCAATAATATACCGGCCTTTAGTTTATATATTAGTCCTATATTCTTATTTATGAAACTATTTATATTGATTTTATTAAATTTTCACTTTTTCTTTTTTTAAATCTTTGTTTACGTGTTTTTCTTCATTACATTTTTTAAATGTAAACGCCTCTAAGCACGTTTGGCACTTTTTTGACTGAAAAAAAAACTGTAGACATATGTAACCTCTGTCACATTCAGAAGTTAGATTTGTGACCGAATTGTCCGGAAGATTTCTGAAAGTTAGATAGGACGGTTGATGCTAATATGAGATCATCTTCAAATGCAATTTCTTCCCTATGTGTTAAATTTTCTATCATAGATTTTAATAAATCCTGTAATAACATAGGATTTTTTACGTTGATTTTATAGGATTTGAACAGATGTTTTTATTTTTTGGGAAATATAGTAGTCTAATAGACTACTAAAAGACCTGAGGGCCACCTCCTACCCAGCCAAGACTTTTAAGTGGCCCTCTTAAGTTTCAGTGTTTAAATGTTTGAAATAAATGAGAGAATGAAAGAAAAAAATGTCACACATTTGTAGTTATTTTAGTAGAGTATTTAGTAACATTGTTCCCAGAGACAATACATAGATAGGAGCAGCACGTCAGTATATTATTATTATAAAATTATAACAATAATAAATAATAATAAAAGTAATACAAATATTCTTTGAGCTTAGCTTGTGAGTTATAAGTTAGAGTTTGTTGTAGTAACACTCACTGATGATGATGACTTTGTCATTGAAACGCGTATGAGTAAATAAATGATTAATTTGTGAATTTTGTGTGTTTTTATTTGTTTTAATAAAATTAACGTTATACAATAATTTTTGTTTGGGTTTTTAAAGCTATTTAAGTAGGTTTCTTCGATCTTTAGTGTCCTTTGTTTTGTGTGAGGTAGGGGTAACCAGTGGCACTTCCCACTCTTTCAGCGACTAGCCAACAGAATGTGCAAGTGTAACTAGAACATGGCGTAAACGTACTCCTAAATAGGAACAATTACTCCAAAGGGAAATTTGGTTACATGGACAGTTTAAAAAATTGTGCTTCTTATATGTTTATTGTGTTTTTGTACATTTCGACTCTTGTGAAAAAATACTTTTTCAAAGATAAACTTCAGGCTTCTTTACTTTACCTATCGAGTAGCTTATACTATTTTCCTCATGGCCGGGATAAGAGTGGTTTTTTGGTTTCCACCGAAGCTGTGAGTGCAAAACTAATGTTTTTTCTGTGGAAAATATTTCTATTTGTAGGTTTGCAATAAAAATTAAAATCATGTCTATTAATTTTTTTTAAACTTAAGTTTTCCAATTAAATATAAAATTTTAAAAAACCAAGTATTTAGTACAAGTTTTGCAGTTGGATATACTTTTTAATAACAGTAAACCTATTTCAATTTACCCCTACAAGGGCGCCGAAAGAAATGATAAAGCCTAGTCCGGCGCTGCTTCTGAAACATTAAATAAACGCTGTATATAGTATACAAATAGCAAATATAGTGGCAAATGCTGTCCTCGCGACACATTTGGTTGCTCGGGGGTGTGAATGCAATCAGAGTTGGCTTCTATAGGGCTTTATAAAACCTGCATTTGCCTAAAATCGAGCCCGTATTTTAGCTGACCGCTGCGTAACCAGTGGCCAATCCAATCGTTCGGAACGAATTCACACGCGTTGGACCGTTTGAATTTTTAACGATTTTTATATTAATCCAAGAGTTTATATATATTGTATGGTAATTTTAAAAAATAGTTTTTAAATAAATAATTTTCGTATGTCTGGTTACTAGTGTACTCCTCTCTGTTTATTAAGTTTATTTTTTATAGGTAGTTCGAATTGCTAGGCCATATTTTAGTTTCGAAGCTGTATGACTTAGGTCACCACCCAAAGCTTACGACGTCATTTTGTTGTTTTAAAATACACTTTATCATTTCGATTAACTTTAGACCATATAATTTGATATTAATTCGATTGTAATTGTTTTGCCATATTACTTTCTCTTGTCTTTCTATTCCTTTTATATTTTTGCGCTATTCACTGCCTGTTTAGTTGTAGGCGTTTCCAGATATTCTTGGTGCTTCTTTGGAGGTAAGTCACTCATTTTCCCTCATTTTGAATGTCCTTACTTCAAGTGCAGGTATGTTTATACCGTAACAAATGTTTGTTTGCAAGGAGGTAGGAATAACGTGTGGTTGCTAATTTTTCTCAGTTGATCATACATTTTGTATTATTGGCATTCTCAAGAGCAACTTCACTAAATCAAGAACCTGTTAAAAATTTACTGGCTTTGTTCTTTGTGATTTTAAATTCTACTGCTGGGGTTCTCAATCTTTCAGGCTCTGTGGCCTCCTGCATAACACTGGCAAGAAATAGCTCTTCCTATTATATTTGGTCCAATAGGCCCCCCTGCATAACACTGACATGAAGTAGCTCATCCTATTATACTTGGTCCAATAGGCCCCCCCCCTTAATAACACTGACATGAAGTAGTTCATCCTATTATACTTGGTCCAATAGGCCTCCCTTCATAACACTGACATGAAGTAGCTCGTCGTATTATATTTAGTCCAATAGGCCCCCCTTCATAACACTGACATGAAGTAGTTCATCCTATTATATTTAGTCCAATAGGCCCCCCCTTCATAACACTGACATGGAGTAGTTCATCCTATTATACTTGGTCCAATAGCCCCCTGCATAACACTGACATGAAGTAGCTCATCCTATTATACTTGGTCCAATAGGCCCCCCCTTCATAACACTGACATGAAGTAGCTCATCCTATTATACTTGGTCCAATAGGCCCCCCTTCATAACACTGACATGAAGTAGTTCATCCTATTATACTTGGTCCAATAGCCCCCCTGCATAACACTGACATGAAGTAGCTCATCCTATTATACTTGGTCCAATAGGCCCCCCCTTCATAACACTGACATGAAGTAGCTCATCCTATTATACTTGGTCCAATAGCCCCCCTGCATAACACTGACATGAAGTAGCTCATCCTATTATACTTGGTCCAATAGGCCTCCCCCTTCATAACACTGACATGAAGTAGCTCATCCTATTATATTTAATCACATATTACAATCTGAGTAAGAAACTGAAGCCGGTTAGATCATTTGAACGTCAGATAATTGTATCAAACATTTACGTTTTTTTTGTTAACTTCCTATTCTTCCAGTAGGGCTCCATTAACTGATTGGTTAATACTGTATATCTATTTCCACTTGATAATTTAACATGACTGGTCAAGATTAGTCTTTCCAGTATGCCATTTCTTTTTTCTCCATCCCATCTTCCACTTCATCTTTCTGTTAACTACTGGGTTGATTTATTCTTCTTCTTTTAGGGCTCCATATATTTCCTCCCGATCTTCTATCGTGCCCACAACAAATTAGCCTCCTATCGTCCTTTCATTTTCTTACCACACCCTCTTCCACTTCATCCCTCAATGATCTAGTTAAAATTACTCTTCTTCCTATGGGGCTCCATATATTTCCTCCCCATCTTCTAACGTGCCCACAACAAATTAGCCTCCTATCGTCCTTTCATTTTCTTACCACACCCTCTTCCACTTCATCCCTCAATGATCTAGTTAAAATTACTCTTCTTCCTATGGGGCTCCATATATTTCCTCCCCATCTTCTAACGTGCCCACAACAAATTAGCCTCCTATCGTCCTTCCCTTTTCTTACCATACCCTCATCCACTTCATCCCTCAATGATCTAGATAGAGCTCCTCTTCTTCCTGTAGGGCTCCATATATTTCGTCCAGATCTTCTAACAGTGATTTCCTAATATTCTACTGGGTTTATTTCCGTGTTGACTTTTTTGTCTGATGCCCCGAACCCTGCACCATTTGTAACGATACTGCGAACAATTACTAACAACGGTTATCTCTTAATATCAAAGCAGAAATGTTACCCTAAACCATGAATATTCATGTCTAACAATTTCTTAAATGCCCTTTAGTAATAAATGACTATTCATTTAATTCCAGTAGTAGCCGTTGCACTTCGTTCGAGATAAATTGATTTGGAAAATAATTAAAAGCGTTAACCATTTCTGTTTCTAAGTATGAACGGAAACAATAAATCATTTCCTTTCTCGAGTTAATTGATTTCATTTCCTCCCTTTGCGAGACACCTACGTACACTTTACACTTGCTTTAGTGAATTGCTTTTAGTTTAGCAAAACTTTATCCACTGTATTTGAGGTCTCTTGTTTAAACGTAACAGTTTCGTTGTATTACAGTTTCAACTTTAAAGTAAAAAGTCATGAGAACTTTGTCCTTGAATCTTTTATAGTGTAGACAATAGAGAAAAACATTGATATTCACAAAATATGTAATTGTAAAACCTTTTTCAAATATTTATTTTTACAATTGTTACAATTATTTACTGTAATCAGTCAGTATGAAAATTATTGTAATAAATAAAGAATTAAGATTATAAGTAGTATTAAGATACGGACATAAAAAAACTGGTGAAGAATTAGGGAATGGTGGCATCTGTATGCCATACTAGAAATAGACCAACTCTCTAACGGTGACGTAAAGAGATGTACACCCGTTTCACTCTCTTGTAAGTGAAGTAGTCTTGTTAGAAGTAGACCAACTCTCTAACGGTGACGTAAAAAATGGTAAAGCGGCATAAAGAGATGTATACCCGTTACACTCCGTTGTAAGAAGAATTATAAGGCAATCTAGGAGGAATTAAGGTTATGCATAACGATCCTTTAGCACTTGAATAGAAGTAGACCAACTCTCTAACGGTGACGTAAAGAGATGGTAAAGCGGCATAAAGAGATGTATACCCGTTACACTCCGTTGTAAGAAGAATTATAAGGCAATCTAGGAGGAATTAAGGTTATGCATAACGATCCTTTAGCACTTGAATAGAAGTAGACCAACTCTCTAACGGTGACGTAAAGAGATGGTAAAGCGACGTAAAGAGATGTATACCCGTTACACTCCGTTGTAAGAAGAATTATAAGGATATCTAGGAGGAATTAAGGTTATGCATAACGATCCTTTAGCACTTGAATAGAAGTAGACCAACTCTCTAACGGTGACGTAAAGAGATGGTAAAGCGGCATAAAGAGATGTATACCCGTTACACTCCGTTGTAAGAAGAATTATAAGGCAATCTAGGAGGAATTAAGGTTATGCATAACGATCCTTTAGCACTTGAATAGAAGTAGACCAACTCTCTAACGGTGACGTAAAGAGATGGTAAAGCGACGTAAAGAGATGTATACCCGTTACACTCCGTTGTAAGAAGAATTATAAGGATATCTAGGAGGAATTAAGGTTATGCATAACGATCCTTTAGCACTTGAATAGAAGTAGACCAACTCTCTAACGGTGACGTAAAGAGATGGTAAAGCGGCATAAAGAGATGTATACCCGTTACACTCCGTTGTAAGAAGAATTATAAGGCAATCTAGGAGGAATTAAGGTTATGCATAACGACCCTTTAGCACTTGAATAGAAGTAGACCAACTCTCTAACGGTGACGTAAAGAGATGGTAAAGCGGCATAAAGAGATGTATACCCGTTACACTCCGTTGTAAGAAGAATTATAAGGATATCTAGGAGGAATTAAGGTTATGCATAACGATCCTTTAGCACTTGAATAGAAGTAGACCAACTCTCTAACGGTGACGTAAAGAGATGGTAAAGCGGCATAAAGAGATGTATACCCGTTACACTCCGTTGTAAGAAGAATTATAAGGATATCTAGGAGGAATTAAGGTTATGCATAACGATCCTTTAGCACTTGAATAGAAGTAGACCAACTCTCTAACGGTGACGTAAAGAGATGGTAAAGCGACGTAAAGAGATGTATACCCGTTACACTCCGTTGTAAGAAGAATTATAAGGATATCTAGGAGGAATTAAGGTTATGCATAACGATCCTTTAGCACTTGAATAGAAGTAGACCAACTCTCTAACGGTGACGTAAAGAGATGGTAAAGCGACGTAAAGAGATGTATACCCGTTACACTCCGTTGTAAGAAGAATTATAAGGCAATCTAGGAAGAATTAAGGTTATGCATAACGATCCTTTAGCACTTGAATAGAAGTAGACCAACTCTCTAACGGTGACGTAAAGAGATGGTAAAGCGACGTAAAGAGATGTATACCCGTTACACTCCGTTGTAAGAAGAATTATAAGGATATCTAGGAGGAATTAAGGTTATGCATAACGATCCTTTAGCACTTGAATAGAAGTAGACCAACTCTCTAACGGTGACGTAAAGAGATGGTAAAGCGGCATAAAGAGATGTATACCCGTTACACTCCGTTGTAAGAAGAATTATAAGGCAATCTAGGAGGAATTAAGGTTATGCATAACGATCCTTTAGCACTTGAATAGAAGTAGACCAACTCTCTAACGGTGACGTAAAGAGATGGTAAAGCGACGTAAAGAGATGTATACCCGTTACACTCCGTTGTAAGAAGAATTATAAGGATATCTAGGAGGAATTAAGGTTATGCATAACGATCCTTTAGCACTTGAATAGAAGTAGACCAACTCTCTAACGGTGACGTAAAGAGATGGTAAAGCGGCATAAAGAGATGTATACCCGTTACACTCCGTTGTAAGAAGAATTATAAGGCAATCTAGGAGGAATTAAGGTTATGCATAACGATCCTTTAGCACTTGAATAGAAGTAGACCAACTCTCTAACGGTGACGTAAAGAGATGGTAAAGCGACGTAAAGAGATGTATACCCGTTACACTCCGTTGTAAGAAGAATTATAAGGATATCTAGGAGGAATTAAGGATATGCATAACGATCCTTTAGCACTTGAATAGAAGTAGACCAACTCTCCAACGGTGACGTAAAGAGATGGTAAAGCGACGTAAAGAGATGTATACCCGTTACACTCCGTTGTAAGAAGAATTATAAGTATATCTAGGAGGAATTAAGGATATGCATAACGATCCTCTAGCACTTGCATAGAAGTAGACCAACTCTCTAACGGTGACGTAAAGAGATGGTAAAGCGACGTAAAGAGATGTATACCCGTTACACTCCGTTGTAAGAAGAATTATAAGGCAATCTAGGAGGAATTAAGGTTATGCATAACGATCCTTTAGCACTTGAATAGAAGTAGACCAACTCTCTAACGGTGACGTAAAGAGATGGTAAAGCGACGTAAAGAGATGTATACCCGTTACACTCCGTTGTAAGAAGAATTATAAGGATATCTAGGAGGAATTAAGGTTATGCATAACGATCCTTTAGCACTTGAATAGAAGTAGACCAACTCTCTAACGGTGACGTAAAGAGATGGTAAAGCGACGTAAAGAGATGTATACCCGTTACACTCCGTTGTAAGAAGAATGATAAGGATATCTAGGAGGAATTAAGGATATGCATAACGATCCTCTAGCACTTGCATAGAAGTGCTCTCTATCGAGGGTTGAGGAATTATGTCTACCGCCACCGCCTTGGTGGAAGAGCGATGAGTAGAGTAAAAGTAGGATGAAGAAATTAACATAATTATTCTCCGGTACTGAGTATAGGGGAAGGTTTCGCATGACGTGTGGAAGGTTGAATACCTTAAGTAAACCTCCTCTCGTAAGGTGTCGTATCTTCTCATCTCCCATTATAGGAAGACATAAGGAAAGGAAGGGAAAGTTTACATAAGTAGAGTTAGGCCGCGGACATACAGAAGGCAACTGGTGACGGCAACGCAACGCAAACTTGAGTTGCTTTTTCACACCATAAAGAGTTGAATGCACTATTCATAAAGAAGTGATAGCAACGCGACTAGCGAATGCCACAGAAACTAGAGTTGCTCCAGTGACGTCATGCTGTAAACTCGTTGCTCAGTTTCTCAGTTGCCAGCAGTATTTCTTGTGTTGTGTATGCGTATCTCAAGAGTGCTATCATATTTAAATCATTATTATTTTGCTTTGTATTTTTCGTGTTTCTGTTTCTTTGAATAGTGTCTTACTATATTGCTATAGTATGTCAGAAAAACAAAATATTGCTGGTTCTGGTCATGATTTGTGTACCCAACAACTTCAAGACGATACAAATGATTACCAGCAATTTTTTCAAAGTGTATTAAATCGACACTTGAACTATAAAATTGCATTTGTTTAAAAACTAATTTTTATTTCATTGTAATGTAACGTTATTTTAGGTTTTGCAGTTACACATAAAAATAAATACATAAATGAGCAATTAACCTTAGCTGAGTGTTATTGTTAATCTTTCTCCAGCTGAAATTTATTTCTCCATCTTTCTCGCCAATTATTTATTTTTTCTTGACGTTCTAAAATACATAACTTAAAAGCTAGTCGTAACTGCTAATGTTCATACAATAATAATTAGAAAATTGGTGTGGGTGATTTCGTGAATTTTGCACAGCAATATACTGACTTTGTCTCGCATGAATAACGTTATAGAGGTGTTGGCCTACACTGAATTGTCTTATTTTATAACGTTTTTGTAGTTTTTTTCTTAAAATATAAACATACCTCCTCTGACGACTACATAACTGACAACTAAACTAGCAACTTTATATGTACGATCTTGTAAACCGACTAGCTACTTTTCTAACAGCAACTCACGTTTACGTTGCATTGCGATCACCAGTCGCTTTCTGTCCGCGGCCTTAGACATGACCGAGGAATGGTTTGACGATTCACTAGTTCCTAAAATAGGGGAAACCTACGGAGACGCGTAGATAGCATGATCAACCCAAGGCAAATCCCCAGTGTTTTTCATTTGCTGTATCTGTGCTCGAAAAATGTGGTATGATGAGTGGCCTGACTCAGTCTACGATCGGTCATAGATGATGTAGGTTTCTGTGCCAATCCCAAGTAAAAGGACAACGTATTATAGAAGATGTAAAGAAATGATTCATTCATATCAATATCTGCCCAACCGCTGTCGTATCTTTCTAATTCGAATAATGTAATTTTCCACGAAGTAGTAAAACATTGAAATGAATTCCGAGTATAAACATGTATGTGAAATTAAGAACTTTAATTTGTGTTTTGTCTGAGGATGATTTAATTTAAAGTCGTAACACTGTATAAATAGTTCAATAATTCGCTACTTGGTATCGCTGCAATCAAAAAGGAACGCTAAAGTGATTGAGAGTTCTACAAGGAAATTAAATTCACCTGTTATTACATTGCAATAAATTTTAATCTGCTTTATTCAGTTAATCAAATTTTTAACAATGAAAAAAGATTTACGTATTGATGAAAATTTACAGAGTTATAAATTGAGTAATTAAATTATTTTTTGGTAATTTATGTACTCAACAAACCAATCCTTATTTTTTGAAAGCACTTCAAACGTATTCTTATCTGTAACAAAATTTTAAACTACAACCTAACTTCTAAAACATATCTTATTGATGTAGCTTTGCAAAAAAGTATTTTTTGACGGGTTTCGCACTGGATTAGTGCATTGCTCAATGTCGTGAGTCACGGACCCCGGATAAGTTTAAAATTTTTATTTATAATTTAGACTCTTTGTAGTTTTAATAACTGATGATGGTCAACACTGTCACTGAAACGTAGTTTCCTGGTTGTTATTATTACATTATTAGGCTATATTCGCTCATAAGGTAATCTCAAATTGCAAAGTTTGTACACACATCTATGTTCGTTTGTATTTTGTTGGATATATCACAACATTATTTTCAGTTATATTTGTTTAGCGACGCTGACAGAATGGGTGGACATACACGTTGACTACAATATCGCGTCAGTACGATTTCCGTCAGATTAATAGCGTCAGTGTAAAGTCCATCAGGCTACGCTATGGGTCAGCTCAAAGATATATATATATATATATATATATATATATATATATATATATATATATATATATATCAGCAGATTTTAAGTTATACGTTAGTTGTAAAACAACGGTTTTACCATGTAGATAATGCTACGTTATTTATTGAGCATTGTTAAGGAAAAACAAGTTTTTAATGAATTAATAAATATACAGTATTTAAATTTTATTAAATCAATACAAATGATTCAACGCAATAATAATAACAAGTTATGTATTTGTAATCCCGTTATTTAAATGGAAACATTCTAAGGTGCGTTTGATAACAAATATTTAGGTATTCTCTCATGACGCAAAATTAAATGTTTTTCTTGATTCAAAATTTATGTTGACGTGACTGTAAACGCTTTTACTTCTGTCGACACTCCCCGTGTGCTACAACATAATTTTATTTGAGTTGTAAAAATACCACATTTCAAAAGAATATTGGCACGTTTGAATTCTATATGAAATCTATTAATAGATAGATTTTCCGAAACAAATGACAATTTAGAGAAGCGTTTGGCCTTACTACTTGTGCTAAATTGTTCCGACAGGTGCCAGAGAGTGAATCCCATGTCACCGTGACCAAACCGGTTGTCCTCTTTGCAATTGCATTGCACTTTAACAATGCCGGCATCAAGGACTGGAATAGAAACCTGTTTGTAGCTTCGTCTAGTTGCGATGCAATTATCGTGTTTTTAGGATCAGTTTCCAAGTCAGCGACTCCATTTAATTGGCTGTTTATTTCCAGTTAGTGTTGTATCATTTAAGAAAAACATCAACGTTTCGATATAACCAATTTTCACTCCCCAAACCAGGGCAGAACTGGGTGGTTTGGCGTTCAAACGAAGTACTTTTGCTTTCCTTGAAACTTGAAAGTAAAACAACGAAAATTAATTTTGTTGTTATTAGTTTGTGTACGAATAATACAAACTGTTTTCGTACATCTAACATTAATTTATAAAATCTGCCGTTATCTAATGTAATAGTGTTGGAGTCTGTAAAACTTAAATTATGTTGCTGTATTATATAACAGATCTAATTTCAAGCAGTGATGAAATGATCAGGCTGAAAGTCGCAGAGGATATGAATCTCATGTGTCGTTGGTTTTTCTAACTACGTTAATAATGAAAGCCACTTATACAAAAGTTCACTTGTGTTGAGATTTAAAAATTTTAAATTAAATTTCAATTAAAAGTTTACTAAACTAATGATCAAGGAATTAAAACAAACTAACTTTTTTAAAAAATAATACCTTGTAGCATTTGCCGACAAAAGTGAAAACGTTTACAGCCAAGTCTACAGAAATTTTGAATTGAAAAGAACAATTAATTTTGCGTAATGAGAAGTTACCTAAACATTTGTTATCAGAAGCGCCAAAGGATGTTTTCATTTAACAAATTGAATTAAAAAGTGACCTAACTTATTATTATCGTTATATTGAATTAATTGTATTGATATTTCTCAAAATTTAAATAAATTATTATATTTACTAACCTATCGAAACTATTTCATAATAACCTTTTCCTTTAAGAAATTTCAATAAATAATACAAAATAACTTGCGAATTAAAACAGCTGTTCTACAACATAACATATAACGCAATTTAGTTACATGAAATCATGTTATCATTTAAAACACTTTGAGGTATACACTTTGAGGATAGTGTAATCTGCCCCGAAATAGTATGTTAACGTCTATCCAATACAATTTTGTATGTTATACGTTATAGAAGTTTTCACTTCAAAATTGAAAACAGGTTTGTGAACTCACAATAAGTTCAGTCATGTGTTTTTAAAATGACGTGTTACACATATTTGCATTTAGTTTAAATAAATAAAACTTCTTAATTACAAATAAATCCTTACGTACGGTTTTAATTGCAAAGCAGCCACCTTCGGAGGAAACTAATAACTCGAGGTTTTATTTAATAAATTAAAATTACGCAACAGTTGGTTGGAGTTGTCCCAGTGTTTAGGGTTTACAGTGACAAATACAAAAATACAGAAACCGCAGTTCTTGTTTAAAACCTCGCAATTACCAGGTTCCTAATGTAGAGTGTTAGTACACTACTGATAATGGCAACATGTCGAAACTAGTCTGTTTAGCAAACTAGTAAGTAGGGAGAATCGAGTGTAATTTTATAGTATTGATGTTTATAAATTAGTCTCACTAGGTAAAACTATATCATTTAACAATATTTAGTACCTAAGGCTTCGTGGAATGAGATTATCAGTGTTCTAATGTGCGCTTTACATTTATGTGAGTAAAGATTGTTGTTGTACATCGTATTGATATATATTAATTCAATTCCTTTTATCAATTCCTCTTCTTATATATGTATATATAACTTTTACTATATGTACTTAAACAACAATCTTAATTGGAATTTATGCGAGTTAACTTTCAAAGATTGGTAGTATCTCCATCATCGGGTATCACTGACCGGGGATTGTAGTAGACTGCGAGCTGTGTGGAATTTCCGTTGTCACAAGGTGTGGTGTACCGTTATTGTTCTATTTTCGGATTCACTGCACTGTGCGAGTCTTTTAAGTTTGTCTTGGTGTTAATTTTGTCTATTAGGTTGAATAATTTATCGTTTTTTTAATTTTATTTGTATTTGTTCGTTTATGATATTATTTTTATGTTTATAAATTTGTAGTTGTTTCACACATTGCTATTTTGAGGTCTTTTTGTACTTTTTTTTATTAGGTGTACGTTTTAAAATGTGGGGAATGTATGTTGGTTTTTGATGGCGTGTGTAGCTAAGTTTGAGTTTTAAGTTTCAGGTTTGATGTGTTCATTGAGGTGCTCTTGATATCTGTCTTTTAATTTCTTTTTTGTTTGGCCTATGTATATTTTATTACAGTCTAGACATTCGATTTTGTGTATTCCGTTATTAAGTGTGGGACATATTTTTTTCCGGTTGGTTTATTTTATTGATTATGTTTCTTGCGTTTTTGTAAGCTATGTTATTATTATTTTTTAGTGTTTTAGTTATTCCTTTTAGGTTGTTTTATTTTATTTTATATTCGTATTTTAAATTCTAATTTATCTATAGTTTCTTTTATTGTATCCATTTTGTTTGGGCTATTTGATATATTATTTGTTTTTCTTTGGCTTTTTCTTCATTTTTTAGAGGCAGTTTTAGCATTCCGTATAAGAGTGAGTTGTAAGCAGCCATTTTATGTTGTGGGGGTGGTTAGAGTAGTTTGGTATTGTATTAATTGTTTGTGTGGGTTTCCTTTAAATTGAGTATTCAATGTTACTTGTATTTCTGGTTATTGTTAGGTCTAGATAGTTTATTTTATTGTTTATTTCTTCTTCCATGGTGAACTTTATGTTAGGGTGTAAGTTGTTGATTTCATTTAGGATGATATTATTATTTATTGCTTTATTTTGTGAGATGTATAATCCATCGTCAACATATCGTATCCAATGTCCGTTGGGGTCGTGTGTTTTTAAGGTTTGTGTGATTAATTCGTCAAAGTTTTGGAGGTAAATCTCTGATATTATACTTCAGAGGTGTGATCCCATTACTAAGCTATGTATTTGTTTACATATCTTATGACAAAATGACAATCTGGGAACAACTACAAATTTATACATAAAAATAATATCATAAACAAACAAATACAAATAAAATTTAAAAAATTAGACAAAATTCACCCCAAGGCAAACTTAAAAGACTCGCACAGTGCAGTGTATCCGAAAATAGAACTATAACGGTACACCACACATTGTGACAACGTAAATTCCACACAGCTCGCAGTCTACTACAACCCCCGGTCAGTGATGCCCGATGATGAAGATACTACCAATCTTTGAAAGTTAACTCGCATATATATATATATATATATATATATATATATATATATATATATATACCAAGTAAGATTCTTGTTTAAGTACATATAGTGAAATTGATAAGTGAATACAAGAAAACAGAGTTGCAAAACATATATATGTATATATATATATATATATATATATATATATATATATATATATATATATATATATATATATATAGTGTTAAAATAATTAGTCGTTAATAAAATTCTTTTTATTCTACCACTGAAGCACAAATACATTTTTTTAACTTGTAGAGGACGATACTTGTCGTTGATGCAGTTCTTTCAAGAACTAACTCATTAGTTAAATTTAATAACCTAATTTGAATAATTAATTTTTTTTTCTATTTTGCTACTTAATATTGTAATTCTGTCATACGTATATACATATTTATTTTAATTGTAATTATTTATTAAAATTGTATTTAAAAATTTAATTATATATTAATATGTAATATATAAATTTAATATATATATAATTTAATATATAAATTATAAAATATATATATAGTTTGTGTATATTATTTGTTTTATCTCAAACGTTACAGTTTACAGCAAAGTTTTTACGCGTTTGTTTACTGTTAAACTGTTAACGCTTACGCTGTCAAAGCTGTTAACTGTTAAAAACTGTGTCTCATCACTATAAAACTCACTGATGTATCGGGGATTGGAGATAGTTTCCTGATTAAAACCTTTCCAATGAATTTATGTGTTCTTAGGAATTGTATTATACTCTTTCACCATCTAAGTTCTATTTGTGCAAGTATACTGATAAATAAAAACAATAGCCAACGTGACGAAATTATTTTTAAAAAAATACAATCTGGAATGCTTATTTTAATTTAGAATATTTCCTCCGCAAACACTTTTAATTCACTAGTTAGGTTAGGAACATTGTTACTACATCTCATTCAAACCCGAAAGCGCCGCAGAGGATGAAGATACCCTCGTACCTTGTCGCGCGCACAGACTCCCACGCACTAAACTTCCTACAGGTCAAATTCTATAAGCTGGCACTTGGGACTGCGGCCTGGGTGAGGGGAGGGTGGAAGGGATCGCAGGGGATTTTCAAAGACGACCCTTAGACTGAAAAATGATTAATTAGATTGTTATTTGTAATATTTAATTTATAGTATAAATGGCAACAAATGTAAATAGGGCGTTCACGGAAGCGTGCTAATTGAAGCGTTATCTAAGGGTTGATACTAGGTTGTCGAGATTAATGGCGTCTATGAGGAGTGACAGTAGCGCCTGATGTTTTCTAGACTACGAATATACAATTACTACCTAAGAATCAAATTTTAGCTTATAAAATTTGACCTGTACCTGCCATTGAACAAGTCAAGTTTTTAAAGCCAGCAAATGGCGGCTGCGGGCTTCGGCGAGAGGACGAGGGGAGGATGGAGGTGCTTGCAGGTTAATTTCAAAGACATCTACTCTTGGACTTCCGCTGACTCATAGGGTTGACGATTATTTTGTTACTTATTAATACATTTTAATATATAGTATAAATAACAACAAATTTAAGGGCGTTCACAGAAGCGTGCTAATAGGGTTGTCTAATGGTTGGGACGGGTGATCCGCGATTTATGGCTTGGATGTGAGATTACGATAGTGCTTGATGTTTTATAGATGACTAATACACAATTACTACCAGTCAAGAGTCGTGCCAGCTTTTAAAATATGACATGAAGGTTTTTATGCGCACCTACTCGGCCTCGGTCTACAAAATTAATCTTTTTTAAACTGAGACATTTAGGTAATTATAATAGACGTTGTTTTATTCTACGTGGCCTATAGAGGTCAAATACGACCTGGATATTGAATGAACATTAAATTTCATGTAATAAATTTCAGAAGTCTATATGTAATTACTGTTATATTTTCTAGTATCCTCAGGAGTGAGAAATGCGTCGTGTTTGGTCTCTATTTCTAAAAAATAATGTTTAGAATAAAAGAATATTAGTAAAAATTACTTAAACTTTATAGTTTTAGAATTTTAGTTTTATAGACTAAACTACAAAAGCCTAGTATGTCACTCGTCGGTGGCAGGTAGGCCGGGTCAGTGCGAGTGTGTGTGTGAGGGTCGCTTAATTCTCTGGGCCGTTCCTAGTTTGAATAGAGGGCAGATGTTGCGTAGCTTAAAAAGCTAATAAATTTAAATTCAAGGTTTTTGAAAATCTAAAAATATATCGTTTGTTAGAGAGTAAATAAATTTAGCCAACTAATTATTGACGACAGCATGTTTTTTTATAGGTTAGCCATTCAATATAATCGTACTTGTACGACTGCCAAATGGCTGCTGTCTGCAAAAATACAACGCTATACAAAACGCATATAAATCGGCATCCACTTGTTTACGTAAAGCGCCTACCTGTTTAGGCTGTACGATTTGGCGAGATGCCTGACATGTCGTGGCTAAACATGCCCTTTGTAGATTTACCAAGGAGCAATTGGATTAATATTAAATAACGTCTGTGGGAGAATGTACACGCCCCGTTGTTTCTGTGCCTATTTTGGGCTGCCTTTTTTTTGTTCCTCCATTATAGTCACGAAATTATGCCGGGTTTTTTGTCAACCAAATATTTAATGAATTTTAAAACTATAGGGATATCAATAGTGTTTTTGTTCTTCCAATTAATTGTGCTGGTTACGAAAGAGGATTAATTGGTAGATTATATTTGTATATAAATGGTTCATATTTTTACAAAAATTCGTATGACCTTTTGTTTTTTCCTTAACATTAAATCTATCCCATCATAGTTATTACGTTTAATATTTAGCCTATTTCATTTTCATATTAGTGAATAGTTATTGCCCACGCTACTGTTTACTTTATTCAAATGCCAAACTAAGAAGATCACTTACTGTGTGATCACTTACTTATGGTAAATTTATAATGATGCAATATACGCATTAACTATTATTAGACGTATGGAATTTTTTGCCTCTGAGGATGGTCGCTTACATCCGAAATGTAGATGAGTGTATTAAAAACTTATTGTGGGTTTAAATATATATATATATATATATATATATATATGTGTGTGTGTGTGTGTGTGTGTGTGTGTGTGTGTGTGTGTGTGTGTGTGTGTGTGTGTGTGTGTGTGTGTGTGTGTGTGTGTGTGTGTGTCTGTGTGTGTGCGCGCGCGCGCGTCTCTCTCTCTCTCTCTCTCTCTCTCTCTCTGTATTTCTTTCTTTTTGTCTGTCTGTCTATCTATCGGTCTGTGTGGGGGGTGGTGCGTGTGTGTGTGTGTGTGTGTGTGTGTGTGTGTGTGTGTGTGTGTGTGTCTGCATATGTGTATGTGTGTGTGTGTGTGTGTGGGTGTTTAGATTTAACGATCTTGATTAGAACCAACCCTTCCATACTAATTCATTTTCCAAATATTGCAATTTTAGGGTTAGTTTGTGTTCCTTTAGCAATGCAATTTGAGGACAACACTAGACTGAGAAGATTCTGTTCTACCGAAATATTTTACGGAAAATATAACCGTTTTCGCGGTAACAGTGTTCTTTCTTTAAAGCCAGGTCTTTGAATACAAAGCAAGGAAATTGGCACCATTTCACTGAAGCTTGTTTACATTTGGAATTATTCCCTTTTCTTGGTTCAGCTCTATTTGCTTTGAAGGCTTTACATGTCGCCAGCCAAAGCGAATTAATCAAAGCAGTCGGCTGACACAGTTTTTACTATGCTAACGGAAAATGCAGATTAGCAACATGACTGTCGACATTTTCTTTTACCAAGTTACACTTAGTGGCTTCTAACAGTTAATGAAAAGAAAATAGTATCCTAAGAAAAGGTTAGGTTAAGTTAGGTTATCCATTCCATACCTATATTGGTAACGGTCTCTTCTCCCAAGGGAGGTTTACTTCAGGTAAGTGATCCGACCCTCGCGCCGTCAGTACCAGCAATCATGTTTTCCCTAATCACAGGTACTTCCATCTACCTTTTCTTATCCTTATTCTAACAGGGTAAATTTCCCCTTTAAGCCCTTTTAGTGAGTAAGTTTATTCCTGGTATACAATCCTGAAGATGATGACCTCGTATCCTCTTCTAATGGTTTCATGTCCCTAGCCTAATCCTCAATACATTAACAGCTCCTTCCCGTCCCTTTGAATCATTTTAATATTTGATGAACCTTACTAACTTTATAGTTACTTTACCGAATTTTAAAAAGGTAACCGCTTACACGATCCAGTTATTACAGCTGGCAGATATCTACAAACAGCCAGATATTTAATCAAGTCCGCTAAATGCAACAAAATTTTTTTAAAAAACATCTAAAAAAATTATTCTAAAACATATTTTCAGTACTTCTCTATGTAACGAACTGATATAACCTTGACGTTTTCAGTTTAAATAGATTCGACTCTACATTGTACTTAGTCCGTCAGTTGGGACAACAGCTTGTTAGAGAGAGTTAATTAATTAATTAGTCATTCCAGATTTCGCTCTTTAACTCTGAAATTATATAAGGGCACATGAATGAATCAAGATATTTATTGCTTTTTAAACTAAAATTTTTAAATCAGTTATTTATTTTGAATTCAGTAGAGTATACAAAGAATAATACTTGGAATAATGTATTTATTCCATTCATATAATGGTGTCACCTAACATCATTATAAATCTGTATAACTTGTACCGAACCGTTTAAATGTCTTTTGGAGAGTTTAACTCTAACTAAATAGAAGTACAATGATCGTCTATTTTATGGTTAGTCGTCAAGAGACAAGTAACATAACTTGTGAAGCTAGGGCGTTCATGGATCGTGTTTGTTTTATGAGACAAAATTAATTCACGTGTAACATAGTGAAATATTTGTGAGCCATCTTTAACATTGGGATGGTCTTAAATTTGTTAAATAAAATTGCCGCTTTAATATCACTAAATTTGTATATGTAAGGATGTAACTATTGTTCATTTTAAAGAAGTATTTTTTTTTAATTTTAAATTAAAAAGATATTTAAATTACTATGTAGTTTGAGATAGAGAAGTAATTCGAGGTACAACCTATTAAATAATGCCACACGAAGTGCATCTAGAGAGGGGAGGGGTAGACAAGAATCCGTTTCAATCGCCGACGCCAATATACAATACTAGGGCTTATTATTTTCTCTGAGGTTTTCTTCTCAATAAATCTGATACGTCATTATTATATTTAATTTTTTATTAACACCGACTGTTATTAGGAATTAAGTAAAATTTCGTTGTGTCACGTTTGTACTAAGGTGAATTGAATGAAATTTAGTTTCATAGAATTATTGCCTCCCATATGGAGAAAATAATGAGGAATTAGTGGTTAATTAAATATAGACAGGTTATAGACGTAGCCAGCCGTAAGTACAATTGACATCACTTCTCTCACATTGTTAGCGGGATTGTGTTTACAGTTATAATGATTTGCGTTCTCTTTGAAAGCTACAGCATCGTGTAATTACTAAACACAGTGTGCTTTGCATTAGCCGAAGCGGTTCGTCGAACTTAACCGCATTATAATATCAACTCGATTAAGTGGCGGATTAGTGATTTCTTAGGTCATTACGAAGGCGATTGAAATGAGAAATAGATTCGGGGGTTAATGATTGTCACACCGCCGTGGGAAGGCTAAATAACGCAGTTATGCTTTTTAAAAACATTTAAGAAGCCCCGCCCCATTAAAGAAATTTCCACAAAAATCTTTTCTCCTGCCGTGGGCGGTGCGCATACTTATAATAGAGGTTATATATATATAATTTTAAAATATTGGAATCGACGTATAAATACGTTTTGTGTCGTATAAATATGAAAGAGTTACCTCCGTAGATGGATCCTTTAAGGTAAATCCGATCTATCAGAGATTGATCATTTGGTCACCGCTTCCTGCCTGGTCTCTTACGACACGATCCCTTTGGCTTCTCTTATTCGGCTCCTTACTTGACTTACTATTTTAATTTAAAAGGACCGACAAAATCAAGTAAGTAGAGAACAGCTGATAGTAAACGGAGACCAAATTGTGCTGCCCTCATGGTAACTATTTGCTCTATCGCCTACTTGGCGGCAATAAAAAAAAACGTATTGAAAACATTAACGTTACGCCACTGAGGGCGCCCCCACCCCCTGTAGCCAAACGCATAAGAGGAGGAAGAGGACGTGTGTACTTCAATTAGAAGACAAGGAATTTTCTTAATGGATGCAACGTCGCCCGCTTGATGTTTACTTTCGTTAGAACAATGTTGGCCGTTTTTGTAAATATGTTAGTTAATTTTTTACAAAATAATATTTTCGAAGGGGAAACGTTTATAGCGACGCCTACAAAAACTTATTGGATGGCCATAGACATACAATTTCGTGAAAGTTTAATTTCCATCAGGTTGCACTATGACTGACCTCAAAATGAATTAATTGGTAACATATGATTTTATACATCAGCTGATTTTATGTCATACATTATGTTGTAAAACATCTTCAAGAAAAAATCGTCATATAAAAACATCATATTATTGTTTTTTGAATATTATTAAGACAAAATGTTATTATTAAATAATTTTGATCAGTTAATAAATTAATATATATATATATATATATATATATATATATATATATGCAACACTGTTTTCTTGTATCCACTTATCACTTTCACTCTATGTACTTAAACAAGAATCTTACTTGGTATTTATGGGAGTTAACTTTCAAAGATTGGTAGTATCTCCATTTTCTAGCATCACTGACCGGGGGTTGTAGTAGACTGCTACATCCCCAGTCAGTGATGCTTGATGATGGTGATACTACCAATCTTTGATAGTTAACTCGCATAAGTACCAAGTAAGATTGTTGTTTAAGTACATATAGTGAAAGTGATTTATATATATATATATATATATATATATATATATTCATTTAAATTTTGATAAATGTCAATAAAAATAATTCAATATAACGATAATAATAAGTTATGTATTTTTTTTATCCATTTTTGAAATGAAAACATTTTTAAGTGCGTCTCGTAACCAACGCTTAGGTAATTAACCATTACGCAAAATTTAATGTGTTTCTGAATTCAAAATTTGTGTAGACTTGGCTAAAAACTTCTCACTTCTGTTAGCACTCCTCCAAGTGGCACAACATGTTTTTTTTTTTAAACAGATACAATGTTTATTTTGGTTGAAAATCGTTTAGATATACCAAAAAAATAAAGAAAGAAACTATCAAAGATAGCTTATTAGGACCACTGCTTTCTTACGGGAGCAATACGGTAATCAAGGGAGGTAATGAGGCTAGAACTATTTATTCTTCAATAACTGATTAATCCTTGGTAAGCATGATCACAGGCTAAGCAACCGTGGTGATGAGAAAACGCAAAAAATTATTTGCCATTTCCTAGGATCGAACACAGGACCCGTACCCGCTCGCCTGTACACAACTTTATCTCTACTTGAGATTACGTGTACTTGGTAAGTGTTTGTGATAAATACACACGGTTTTTCTGTTTATTTAATCTCTCCGTTTAAACATTGAGAAAGAACGAACGGTGCATTTTAAGAACAAGCGCTAGAAGTGCATCCTCCAGTATTCTCCAAACGCGACGCACTTCATAACTCTGTTCTTGTCAACAAATGACAAGCCGGTTAAATATCGAGTTAAGTGTATTTACTTAGTGCGACGTTTCGGCAACTGATTTTTTTGTCCTTATTAAGCTTGAAAACGATGTTTTCATTATACATGTATTTGTCAATGATTACATTGAGTTCTCTATTCTTTTAGTTATGCGTCATCTAACAAACCATTGAGGAACACGCACAATATCTTGATTACATTGATATTTAATCTAGTTATGTTAATGAAAATCTGAGAAATAATTAAACTTATTTTATTGCTGTGCTTATAATATGTGCCCAGTTTTATGATTCTTTTGAGTCATGTGCGAAAACTAGAATTCTTTGAAGCGTAGACTTTGGAGAGAATGTTAAACACCTCACGGACTACCAGAAAAACGAAAGAACGAATAGACGAACTGAAACTATCAATAGCACAAAACAAATGGAACTTGAATATTTCAGCTTTGGTATGGGAAACTAAAAATATCTCCTTATGGTTATCTAAGGTAACCGTTGGCAAGGCAGAAGAAGGGCATCGTGGTTAATCTTGCGATAGTGGAGGACACGGTCGAACTGGGCGCACGGTCAATACATCCCTAGGCGGACTACCGTCAACCTTCAAAGGGACAGGGTTGAATTGGGACCCTGGTCAGTTGGGCAACATTAGTTTTGTTAAGTGATCAAACATACGTTTTTGTTTTAATGTACTATAGAATTAAAAACTAAAAACATAATGGAAGCAAATAAATACAATAAAACTTTACTAATACATAAATAAATATAAAATTCATTAAAAAGACTGTACTTTCATCTTTTAATTACTATTTAAACTTACGAATAATCCTACACAATAACGTAGGGCTCGCCAGGTCAAGCGAGCATTCCATTACGTGTCCGTTTTGTTAACCCTATAACGGTGACATGCTGAGCCGTTCCAATGGCGGAACAATGGTATGGCCAGTGAGTTTTGTGCACATATAACATAAAATATTATTACACGACTATTTATATATATATATATATATATATATATATATATATATATATATATATATATATATATATATCAAAAGGAGATGCTTCAATCTTCTAAAATAGACGTTTGACCACCATCTGACCGTAACCAAATATCCATTTTAGATGTTTGAATGTATTTAAAGCTAAGGTGGATGCGAGCATTCCATTTTGTAGGTCATGATTGTATAGGTATGGGTCCAATTCGACACTACCTCCGAACTGACCATGGGTCCAATTCAACCGTCATTTTTACGACCCGAACAGACCGTGGGCCCAATTCGACATCCCATAGTGGAATGGAGTCCGCGCCGAGTCATTATTCCGGGTTGTGGATAAAGTGAAGGTCATATAGATTGTTGTCAATGTCCTAGCTCCAAAACGCTCTTGAATGGATGATGTCGAATTTGGCCCACGGTTTATTAGGGTCGTAGAAACGACAGTTGCATTAGGCCCATGGTCTGTTAGGGTTGTAAGAACGACGGTTAAATTGGGCCCACGGTCTGTTAGGACAGTTGAATTGAGACCATGGTCAGCTCGGAGGTAGTGTCGAATTTTGCCCACGGTCTATTAGGGTCGTATAAACGACAGTTGAATTGGGACCATGGTCAGCTCGGAGGTATTGTCGAATTAGGTCCATACCTCTACAATCATGACCTACAGAATGGAATGCTCGCATCCACCTTAGCTTTTACATTTAAACATGTAAAATGTGATTTTTTACTTACTATTTGAAAATCGATATTTTAGGCGCATGAATCCCTGACCCTAAAGTTGAAACCAATAAAACTGTGATTAGGAAGCAAAGTCCTTCCGCTGGATTTTTAAATAAAATGTTGCGTTGAAACAGACATTGGTCACATTACGTTATTGAGTAGGATTATTCGTAAGTTTAAATAATAATTAAATTATGAAAGTACAGTATTTTTAATGAATTTTATACTTCTTTATGTTTTAGTAAAGTCTTATTGTATTTATTTGCATACATTAAGTTTTTAGTTTTTAATTCTATCGTACATTAAAATAAAAAACGAATGTCTGATCACTTAACAAAACTAATGTAGCCCGACTGACCAGGGGCCCAATTCAACCCCGACCCTTTGAGGGTTAACGGTAATTTACCTATGATGTTTTGACACATTCGATCGTGTCCTGAATTATAAGAATCTATACAGTATACCACACTGTACACGCCGTATTCTATAATGTGTAAGAAATGTATTTCTATATTACTTATATGCTTTTATTTTCTTTATTACTTAATATTTTTTTATACTATCTTATATTGGGCTATGTTGAGTAATAGAATTATATCCACTCCCTATTGTATAGGAATAAATTTAGTAACACCGTAGCTAGCACTGTTTTGGTAAAAGACTGATCCAGGTTAAACAGAATTATTGCACACATTCCAAACGGACAATGTTAAGCCAATATTACGATTAGGCCCAATGAGGCATAATATCGAAGTTATTTAAGTTGCTATTTTCTATTTCTAATGATTATTTACAGACCTTTTAAAATCAATTGCTTGTTTTAGAAGCAACCTCCTGAACTCGTGTGAACACTTTTCAAGTTTCTTGAATTATGTTCAACACAGAAATTCTCTGCCAATTATTCCAGCGTGGTCTCATTTAGTAGAGAATGGAAGTGAGATCTCAGCAATTTCAAACCTTTTTATCGCTGATACAATATTTAACTTCTTGATATTTTATATTTCCTTATATTTTGGAAAATACAATATTTTTCTAATGCTGGTAGAAAATTCCGCATCTAGAAAGCCTTTCATAGTATCGAAACACCCCCCGGAGCATTAATCAACCATTTTGAGCCTTCGACAAACCACTAACATTATAAAACATGGCTATACACGCTAATTAACTCTGCTTCCTACACGGATGAAATTAATGTGTATCAACTTACCCTCGCGTTAAACTCGCCTAATATGTGTGACGTCACCGGGCAAATCAATCCGTCTTTCGGCTACTTAACTTTAACCCGTTTCCGTCTTATATCTATAGATTTTATCTTCTATATGTATCAGATGTGAAAAATAGACTTGTCGGATATTTACGGTATCCGTCATTCTAATTGAAGCTGTCTTGAAGTGACTGACATTCTCCGAAAGATTTATTTTGAAACCGAGATAACGTCATATTATTTTATAATTACTTCCGTTTACAAAAATTTAAAGGTTTTTTCTTTAAAAGATAATATTGTTACTTCTTTAGTATACTTCGCTGGATGAGTTTTTTCTAGCTTTTCCTAATCTTGCAATAGACATAACAAAGTTTATCACTTTTAACAATGAGTTGAAACTAAAAATAACGCAATTATTATGGATAATTATATAAAAATTACATGAGGAAAAGATGGAATGAAGTGAAGTAAAAGGAAAAGTTATAACAGAAATACTAAAGCAAGTGAATAATTAAAAACTACGTTAAATTTAATTTGCAGTTAAAAAATAGAAAAGTAGACGAGGATAAGAAAACAGGTTAGAATATAAGAAAGAACAAGAGTTAAATTTTAATAAATATATTTACCTGCCGAAAGAGCGATAATATGGTTAGTGGTCGTTGCATTGTCCTTTAACCCCCTTTAAACTACTTACTTAAGACATAGCATTCAAACGAGCATATTATCACTGCTCCTCCAGTTAAGTCTAACATTCAAGAATTATCAAAGCGCTTACGATGCGTACGCTAGGACCTTTCACCTCTTTTCTAACCGTAGAAGACTTCAACGGGCAAACGGTGCCTTTGCCTACATTTTATTTTATTTCAGATTTAGTTAATAAAGTATCAACAAAAACGAAGAAGTAGTAGTCCATATACATCATATTGGATTTATATAAAATTTAAATCTTATTTACTCTGGTTCCTGAAAAGGTTTGTGACAAGGTAATGTGGCCAGTATCTCGCTATCACAGTTCGTTGAAATAAACCATAGGAACTCAACGAATGTCGACACAGTGGCAAAACACACACACACAAAGACACACACACAGACACACACACACACACACAGACACACACACACACACACACACACACACACACACACACACACACACACACACACACACACACACACACACACACACACACACACACACACAGACACAGAGAGAGTGACAGAGACAAATATACACACTAGCACAAACGCGCGCGTGTGCGTGCGCGCGCGCGCACACACACACACACACACACACACAAAGACACACACAGAGAGACAGAGACAGATATACACACCAGCACAAATGCGCGTGCGCGTTCGCATACACACACACACACACACATCACAGCTTAGCACAGCACACGCGCACAGGAGCTTAAACGCGCAAACACAGCAATAAACGCGCGCAGCATTTAGTTGCCTCCATTTTGTTGTTGATGCTGTTATGATACCTCAAATAAGGGTTTCACTCTAAGTACCTAACAAGTGCAGTCTACAAAAGCAATAAATCAGTACCATTGTTAGTGACTAAAACATAAACCTTTGTTTTCGTGAAAGAAGTTCCGTGGTATTCTACCCAATTTACGATTTCGTTGTGTAGCTTTTAATGAGAAGGCAAATCTTCTTAGAAATGTTATTATATTTTTATTGCTCACCTTTTCAATAAATTAGACTTTTGAAAAAAATCGTATTACTGAACAGGTTCACCCAAGGAAGTTTCGAACTCCTGGGGAAACTTGAGTACGGGCCCCCTTATTTCTTCAAAAACTTAATCTTATACAAACCTGTATTTTGCATGACATTTCCGTGCTAAAACCAACTAGGCCTACTGAATCTAATCTGTGTATGTTTAGTTTTGTTTAAATAAACTGTCGATAGTTTACAGCAACTAAGACAATGCGTTTTGGGCGAATACAACAATTCGTTCACGGAGTATTACTGTGCCATTTAAAGCTTCAACAGTTGTACATTTGACTTTTTCTACTTTATTGATATAATGTTTATCTCTTTTATGGACCTAGCCATACGAGTAGCCTATTTATTTTCCGCGGTAAGAAAACACAAACCCGGCCATGTTCGGAGCCTGGGTCTCTGGAGATTTTCCTCCTTTGCCCCCCTCTGGGCGGGCCTGTTGCTAAGTGACGATCAGTGCACTATGAGTTGCTTCTGTTAAAATGAACTTACACCTTGAGTCCTAAATATTACCTGGGGAGCGTGCATGTTTAAGAGCGTTCTCCCTAAGGCTTGTTGCCGGGGTCACATTAAAGTGTCCAACAATACCCTAGGTTATTGAATCGTCCCTCCAAATAACAGCCCCTCCCACACATTCCTACAAGCAGCCATTGCCCAAGCATATGCTGCAGATCCATAGGGGTCTCCAAGCCCCTTCCTTCCTATGACTGACTGACTGACTACCCTAGGTTATATACAAGCCCTCTTTTCCTCATCCACCCCAGTCCTCCTGGCGGGGGATCTCAACTGCAAACACCCCGCGTGGAACAGCAGATCCACAAACCCCTCAGGCAAGAAGCTGCTGTCCTTCGCCAGGACAAATTCTTCAATAGCGATCCTAGGTCCCACCGAGCCCACACACATTCCCTCAAACACCCACCGCCTCTCCGACGTCCTCGACATCGCCGTCACCAACAACTTCATCCTCCCCACAGCAATAATAACCGTAAACGCACTTCCCTCTGACCACAACCCTGTGCTCATCACCATAGAAACCTCCCACCAACGCCAACCTCTCTTCCCCTTGAGACGGGTAAACTGGGCGAAATTCAACTCGGACGTAGCTCAGTTACTCCCTCAAGCACTCCCCAACATCTCAAGCACCACCTATCTCGAAACCATCACCCTACAAGTCCAAGCTGCCCTTTCCAACTCAGTTCTCACAAACACAACGCTATCCTCTCCCTCCCATCAACAATCAAGCCTTCATGACCGACTGTTGATCGAAAACAAGAAGAAGACGCAACTGCGATGCGCATGGCAACACACCAGAGCTCCGGCGGCCAAGGCGACCCTCAACAGGCAGATCCTCCTCGTAAAAGATCTACTCTAGAACCACAGCACCACTACCTGGAAAGCGTACCTCGACTCGCTGGACATCACCGACGCCACAGTTTGAAAGGCCACGAGAACGATGCTGAGGGAGAAGAGGATGACGGGTGCTGTGTTCAGAGCTGTTAGGTGTGGCCTACTCCCCAGAGGACAGACCCGAGGTCTTTGCTGACAGCCTGGAAGTCCAATTTGCTCCTTACCAATCGAAGACGAGTATATCTTCTGCTTCGTGGACGGTTACCTCCAGAATTATTTCAATTCGATACCGGCACTGGAGGTTCAACCTTTCTCCGAGCAGGAGATATGCCGAGCCATCCAGAATCTCAAACCAAAAAAGGCACCCGGCCTCGACCTGATCACCTCTACCTCACTTAAGCACTCGCCACCCATACTTATACCCTATCTCTCAGCCATTATTCAATGGAATCACTGCCCTTAACCACTTCCCTTCCTGCTTGAAAACTGCCAAAATTATCCTTCTGCCCGAACCGCGTAAACACCTCAGCGATCCCGGCAGTTACCGGCCAATCTCCCTCCTTCCCACCGTATTCAAACTCTATGATCGGCTCCTGCATTCCCGTCTCTACCCTATTCTGGATGGTTTCATCAGAAGGGAGCAATTTGGCTTCCGCAAGCAACATTCCACCAGCCTGCAGTTACTCAGAGTAACTAACATGGTGGTGGATGCACTAAACAAAAAACAATCAACAACTGCCGTATTCTTGGACGTCAGCAAGGCCTTCGACCGTGTCTGCCACCCTGGACTTCTATATAAACTGGCCACCAGCCCTCTTCCCAAATTCACGGTATTCTTTATCCGCTCCTACCTGTCCGATAGACGCTTCACCGTTTCTTTCGACGCTTCACCGTTTCTGTCGAGATCTCCTCCTACAGGCCGATCTCTGCGGGAGTCCCCTAGGGGTCGGTTCTGGGCTTTCTCCTGTACCTAATATACACAAATGACATCCCTTTCATGCCAAACGTCACATTCTCCCTCTACGCGGATGACGCCATGTTCCTTTCCAGCTCAGCGAGTCCCGTTCTCGCTACCAGGACTATCCAACGGCAAATGGACATCCTGACGCCGTGGCTCCGGCACTGGAGAACGGCGGTGAATACAGATAAGTCCGAGACTATCTGCTTCATAAGGAAGAAAATACCGCAAACCGGAACCGTCACTCTCGACAGGAGACCCATCGCCTGGAAGTCCTCGGTAAAGTATCTTGGCGTCATCCTCGACAAGAGACTATCCTTCTCCCAACAGGCTTCCTCAGTCCTCAACAAAGCCAGGAGCATCCGCTTCCGGCTTTCCCCCTCCTCTCCAAACGAAGTCCCCTTCCTATAAAAACCAAACTCTTCCTGTTCCTCATGCTGATTCGACAGGCCCTTACCTATGCCTCCCCCGTTTGGTGGCCAATTCTAAAGAAGTCCTACCGAAAAAACCTCGAATCCATCCAATCCCGTACCTTACGTTTAATTTCCGGCAGCCCCTGGTTTGTTTCCAACAGCACAATCAGAAACTCCTTCCGCACCCCATCCCTGGCGGACTTCGTCCGTTCCGGACTCAGGGCACTTTGGCAGAGCCGAGAGTTCAGCCTACCCTCACATTCGCGACCTCAGTGACACCACTGGACCCCCTCCTACATTCCGCCCGCGTCCTAAAGTGCTGTTGGACCCTCCATAGCACCCCCAAACCAGCTCCCCTTCCCCCGACGGTGTATCATTTAATTAATAATACTGATAGATTAAGCGTAAAGATATTTTAGATTTAAGTGATACGCCAACAGACAATTTAATATTTGATGTTTCTTTCAAATCTTGTTTAGTATAAGTTACCACTGCCGTGGGATAAGTGAATAGCCTGTAGTTCTTAAGAAATCATGTTAGATATAACTGATTCAAGACGTAGCATAAGTAAACCATGTTAGTCTTTAAGGTAATATTGTCATGTATTTTTAAGTGATTTATGTTAGAATAAGTACGTTCTATGTTAATTTTAAGCCAAAGCAAGCCCTGTTAGTCTTAAGTCACTGTTCATGTTAGCTTTTAAAGTTACATGTTAGATTTAAGTATGTAAACTTTGTTTTTGAGATTTTCCCACAGAAATATGCAATGCCTGCCAAGAACATCTAGCAAAAACGTCAGTCAGTCATTATCCTTAACAAAAATAGCTCACCCTACCACCAACACCAACCTCCGTCCTTTCATCAAACGGTCAGCAAAAGAAAAAAAAAATAGTGCTGTAAACACATTGATACCATCGGCCAGTGTTAAACAACAGACGCTGCAAACCCACGGGGGGGCCACCAAACCCCCTTCTTCCTAATGACTGACTGACTGACTACCCTAGGCATTCGTCTCTCCAAATAACAGCCCCTCACAAAACAGTCCCTCTAACACATTCCTACAAGCAGCCATTGCGCAAGCAGATGCTGCAGATCCATAGGGGTCTCCAAACCCCTTCCTAGGTTACTAATAAAACTTTAAACAGGATACTGCAACTCTTATTGTAGTATCATACAGGCACCCAGTGTTTCTATGTTATAGGTCTTTCTCCATTAAAACCAGAATTTATGTGTTGTATCGGTAAAACATTAATTTTCAAATGTGAACATAATTTAAACAAAGGGAATTCGCTGCTTTTCTAAAGAAAGTTATTGATTTATTTTATGTAGTTGTGTTGCAGTAATCGGTCATTGCATTAGTCAGTGTATGACTGTAAGCACTTTTTTATTATTCCATCCAGGTTTCATTTCTTTAAATGTCTTATATTGTTATAAATCCTTATCCTTTTACGTTAAAATTCAGTGGATCAAACATTCCAGTTTACCTGTAGAACAACAGTGGGGATGTTTAAGTTTCACCCCCTCCCCCGGAACGACGATAAGGTTTCATTGTATTCATTTATTGGCTAGAAAAATTACTTTAAATCTACCAGTGTTTTAACAAATTTCATAATAATTTCATACTATCATAAGCAGATTCAAGAAGTATTACTTCAAGACAGTTTTACATAAAACGTGTTTACTGGTTGTTAATGAATATGCGGTTGGAATGTATGCAAAGGTTTTCAATGTGCCTGCGTTTGGCTATGATCGCACTTTTTAGAAATAATACTGAAAGGGGACCTATAATCACTGTAAAAAGGGATGGCGTTTTTAAGAAATCTTGGGTAACTCGCGCAGCCAATTCTTTTTGTAGAATAGTAGTTTGTGAAAAAGGATTACTTAAAAACTTCTTGTTTTGCAAGTTTTATGTTGCAAAAATATATGCGCTTTACGTACATTTAATGCTGAGCAATCTGGAGTGGATTTAAATTAGGAACAATTCAGTTAGCTTATTTTGTCAACTTGTATGTAATTAAATTACATAAAAAACACTTAATTTTCAAAATTTTGCCTTGTACCACTCCTGGAACGTCACAACTTCCCTAAATGGACTTCCTAATATCAATATAAATAATTTCTAGCATAATTTAATAATAAATAAATAATGAGACAAAATTTGTTCAACTGTCATTGAATTTTAAATTACAGCGGATGTGTGGACTGTGGAACATTGGAAACTGTTTTGCTCATGTTTTTAAATCAGTACATGTCTTTTTATTACTCTTGCAAGGGGTTTCCTCCGTTTTATTTCCATATAAACAACTTTAAGAAAACGTTATGCTTTAGCCCCAATTAGTATGTTACAACGAGCCTCTACTGTACTTTGTTGCTGTTAGCAGATTAAATGTATAAAGAAGGCTGCAAACTGTTTTGTTTTTGACATATTTAAGGTTAACTTCTTGTCGTCGCTTTCATGTCGATGTTTTTAGTTAATTGGCCCTTTGAATCGACCTAATCAGCTTTCGGCATCGAACGGCGTCGTCAATTGTCCTCCATTTGTTTTAATCGCCACGTTCCTTACTTTAGAACTGTTTCAAAAATCTTCTGACGTCAGCAGCAAGAACGTACATTTTTACGTTGTCTCCAAACAGTATGAATTAATTCTTTATTGCCCTAACGAAATAATTACTCTCGAACTGCCAGTAATGCTCATCAGAGCTAACTATAGACGATTATAAATTTAGAGAGGTATTTATTTGTAAGTCAGTGGACAAAAAGTGGTTTAAGAGCCGCTTTACCCTTTCTTTACTTTTACGGTCTCCCCGATGCTTATATATCTCTCTGGATAGAAAGGCAAGAGTGTGAGTATAGGAAACTTGCAGATACATGTGAAACTTTGTCTTTTCTAATGACATTTCTAATTGCTCCTGATTGGATTAAAGCAATAGAGCCGTTCAAAGTTCTGTTCTAATTTTAATTAACTATAGGTAAGTTTCAGCTACTTTGATGATAACTGACATTATGAGCCACGTTGCAGGAAGACTTTTGTCATAGGGACCTATCTGGAAGGGTAGGTGAGAATGTCATGTTTTTAATAAATACTCAGATAGGATCGTTACCATAGAGCTTTCATACTGATTTATTCAGCCCTTTAAATCCAGCTCTTATTTTGTTACATTCTCTTATTCCTCACGAAATGTTTTTATTTAAGTAGACCTCTATATTAACGAAACCCGTTATTCCCTCCTTAACAAAGCTTGCACTTTTAAAACTGCCAATACGTATATGACATACTTTGAACATATGGAAGAAGTTCTCTGAACTTTAAAATATAATTACGTTGGTGATTAATGAGAACAAGTTCGAGAATGTGATCAACTCGCGCTGAGTGTCATAGAGACCCTCCCTTTTGTTCTTGGTATTCTCAGATCAAGAGACTATTTGTACATTACAGACAGCTATTGTGAAATATTTCTACTCGTGAAGAAATTAAAGGGTTTAGTGATTAGGATGACTAGGCTAGTCTGAAATCAGACGGGCTTTAATCAACTAGATATAGAATGACGGGCTCTTTTCTTTCATTTGTGCTGTTGTAAACCCCAGTCCTCAAGAACGTTTTAGCAAATAAATCACTGCTAGCTGCTGGATGCAGTCTTGCCTAAGGCGAGCTACCATTCTGAACGTCCTGCCCTTAGGTAAGGCCAACCGAAGTGCATAAAAGACCGATTACCTTACCTGGTCCGAACCTATCAGTAAGGTATTCTGACGGCTGGAAGGTTCTACTTCATTAGATCTGGATGGACGGGTGAAACCATAGTCAACTGGTAGGAGACTCCTTACGCTCCCGAGGCAGGCCGGTGAAAAATCTAGGCCTTTCTGTAAGGCCCATGAGCTCTTACACGCTAGTGCCCCTTGGCCCTTGTCTCGACAGCTCATGGTCCATCAGAGAGTTTAAGGTTGGATTCGTGGGGTATTGGGATTGATTGATGTAGATGGTCCCCCAGAATGATCTAGAGTAGGTCGAGAGCTGTCACCAATCTAAGCCGTCTCTATTTAGTAACAGTGATAAACTCTAGGGACGCACTAAGGAAGGAAATACATAATTACCTCAGGCATTTTTGTTTTGTTTCGAATTAGCCGAAATCAAAATGTCGTACATTTTTCTTAATAAACATAATAATTATACAAGTTTTGTACAATATCTGAAAATAGCTCAAAATCTAATCTTACAAAAGTTTTTTACGTAAAGCTTTTACGGGCTGTTTTTTTTTTCTACAAACTTTCTAACATTTATTGGTGTGTGATAAGGTTATGCCTAGAAATTCAGCCTAAAGTTTTTGAAAAGTCAAGATGTCGGCCAGTATTTTGGTGATATAAAAATTTCTTATTGCATTATCATATTAGTTCAGAAATTATATATATATATATATATATATATATATATATATATATATATATATATATATATATATATACGTTTTCTTGTTTAATAATTTAAAACAACATGGGTTATTCAAATACAAGAATATTTATTAATTTATATTCAAAGCTTTTCGTTGGTAAACAGTACCAACATCACAAGGAATGAAAATTACAATAATGTAAGCTAAAAGTCTAAAACATATGTTAAATTAGAAATAGAATTGTTGCTAAATTTATACAAATTGCCAAATTTATTTTGTTGCTGTAACATTATAGACATTGAATATAGTATCAAATTTAGAATGTATTCGAAATATATAAGTTAAATTAGAAATAGAATTGTTGCTAAATTTATACAAATTACCAAATTTATTTTGTTGCTGTAACATTATAGACATTGAATATAGTATCAAATTTAGAATGTATTCGAAATATATAAATACAATAATAATAACAAATTAATAAAAGAACAAATACAAATACATTCTAAATTATAATGTTACAGCTACAAAATAAATTTGGCAATTTGTATAAATTTAGCAACAATTCTATTTCTAATTTAACATGTTTTAGGCCTATAGCTTACATTATTGTAATTTTCATTCCTGATAATGTTGGTACTGTTTACCAACGAAAAGCTTTGGATATAAATTAATAAATATTCTTGTATTTAATAACCAATGTTGTTTTAATATATATATATATATATATATATATATATATATATATATATATATATCATAGTTTTATTAAATGTTTTGATAATATATGATTTCGTGCAACAGAATATAAATTTCGAATGTAATTGTTTTATAAATATATTATTATTAAAATGATATCGTAGCAGCTTATGTTTCTGTCTGTACTGTATATTTTTAGGATAAAATGTAGGCTATTATCTTAATTAAATTATTTTTAAAATTATTTTAAATTTTTAAATTTGATAAAAGTACAAAATAAATGTTTTTCACTAAGTTTAAGGAAAATTATATTATTTTTTAATATTTATGTATTTTATTCATATAATTGTAATTACAATTTCTATGCATTTAAAATTAACTGTACATATATTCATGTAATTTATTAATTTTTATTAATCATTTGATTTTTACTATTTTTACCTAAATAGAGTGCATTTCAAACACGTTTTCTTAAACATTGGTTAATTAAAATAATCAGGACAATTCAGGACAACTATAATCTATGTATTGGTTGATGCTTACTTGGTACGAGCGAGTGGACGACTTGGCAGAGGAATGGGCCGTGCGCACGGGGCGGAAGGATAGGCCGTAATTGCGCCATTACCAATGTAATTAAGCGGTGCTCTAGCATGGCCGGATGCTGAACGATTACCCAGAAGAGATCTTCTTGATTAATGATACGGACCTCGACCAAGTGGACCACAACACCAAGGCTATTCGTCTTACTGGAAATATTCACATTTTTACCTTAAGATGAAACCAATTTCTTTCCTTATTCTTCATAAGACTATTGTTTTGTTTCTATATTTTGCTACGCCTTGCATTTGCGATTGCATGTACATGTTAAAAAAATTAAGTATGTTTTTGGTATCCTGGTACTACTTTCTGAAAGTCAACGGGCGTGAAGTGACAAGAAAGAATTCTCCCGGAAACTTTCGAAAGTTAAAAAGTTATTTTAGTTAAAGCGAACAGCTGTTTACGTCCTCACTTAGAGGTTATTTTGAGGTTATGTTTATATTATTTTCAAATGCCGGATCTTTTGTAATGCATTCAAAAAGATTTTGTATTTGTTAAAATTATTTGACAGCAAGATGTCATACAACAGCTGTTTCTATTGCTTGGCAGGCTATGTTTTCAACTTGGAATATTTGTGGTTTTAAAACAGCAATAAAAATTTTAAACATTGACTGATAAATTTGAAAGTAAAATTTGTAACTAATAAATCATAAAACGTAAAGGCGTGAAATTATTATTAACGAAATTTTTATTTTTAGACAATTATTTTTGAACCTTTGTTAAAATATATCATAAATATGATATTCCACAAACAATAAAAAATTAATGAATTGTTTATTTAATGACTTGTAACCTAATCTAAGTTTTCATTATGAAAACAACTCCACCGTTAGGTCCAAGTGAAAAAGGTTACTATGATAACAAATGGCCTACAATTATTAGGGTACTTACATAAAGGCACAATTAATATTAATTTATTAAAAGCACTCCGTGACTATTTCGCTGTATACAAATCTAACCGACTTTGAAACGTTTAAAAGGACAAGAAACTTTGTTTTGTATTAACCCGCTTAGGCCATAGAATTTGGTGAGAATATACCCTGCGGCCAGTGTTCACCAGACGATAGAGAAATGATTACAGCGAGGGCGTGTCTAGAAGCCTCAAAGCTACCCTCGTGCAATTAATAATATCGCTTTTAATGAACCAGACCATTGTGACTAGCAGTTTCTACACAGAGAGTTTTCGCTAAAGTCTCTTTTTGTGTAGCGCGATCTGTTTTCAAGTGGAAGTAACAAAGTCTTTGTCAATGCAACTGTGGGTAGGCTCTTGAAGGCTTCCAAGAACAATGATTAAATAGCTCGATCGGAAATTAATTTAAATCAAGCATTGAGGAGAAGTCAGTTGGCAAGCCTGTAGAGCCATTTGACCGCTGTTCTTAACGAACAGGCCGTGTTTGTTTAGCTGATTCATAGCTGGCTTTGGGTTATATCCTGAACCTGGCCAACGATCGCTGCTCTTATAACAGTATTATTGAATGCGTTACTTTTATTTTTATAATAACTTAAAGTATGTGAACGTACTTATTATCCGAAATAAAGATTGTGGACGAATTGTCGATCTTTAATTTATTAAAACTTGCAGTTTTTGAGTAATACAAAAAAGTGTAATTTAATTTATTGTAAATATTTTGCACTAATTTAGGCACAAACTAATAAAGTATTGGATAAAAGAAGTTTTCAATTATATATATATATATATATTTCAACTTTGAAAGCGATCGCTTAGTTTGATTATGGTTTCATAAGGATTGTTAATATAGGTAGGATTAAGAAAATGGCATAAAACCGCCCGGTAGAGGATACATGAGGAATCATTACATCACGTCTACCTCTAAATAACTTGTCAACATAACCTCTAAGTAAAGTAGAAAACAGCTGTTAGAACTGGCCGCCATGTTTGACTTTCAGGACAATTCGTTCATCTTACGGAAACGTTATATATATACACAAACGTTTCAGTTGAAACGTTTATATTTATAGTTTTATTTTCATTTCGAAATCAATTTATTTTTTATAGGCTTCTATTCTTAAACGTTTATATTGATGAAGTTTATACAGTCCGTTTAATCTAATCCTGTAACAGAATATATTATATATAATATCAAGAGGGCAGTGGTACTATATATTACAATAAAAAATTATTGGAACATCCCCAATGCCTCAAAAATGACGGATAATACATATTACCTAAGATTGAACCATGTCATCATAATCACCAGAGGGTCTTATTACAAAATTACAATCTAGAAAACAGTAAGTTACAAAATAGACTGATCTCAGCTAGTTTCTAACTTATTGTTTTCTAGATTGTAAATTTGTAATAAGACCCTCTGATGATGATGACGTTGTGGTCGAGATGTAAATAAGGGGTTAAACAGTTACCTGCACCTTAGTTTACTTGTATTGACAGTTATTTTTGTTTAATTTTTTTTATGGTGTTGGGTTTGATTCTAATAATTATATTGTAAAAATATTGTCACTGATAGTAAAATGTAGAACGAGAATGAAGGTTTAATTATTTGAAATTAAATCTACTTCTATTTTGAATTGGTGCATTTGGTTAGTTGAGAGTGTACATATACTTGAATTTTATTAAAAGCTCTATCATATATTTAATAACATCATATTTGCATCCCTATGTAAGCCTTCTGTAACTCGTTATTAACTAGAAGTGTCTGAAAGGACTCTGTATGACGGCTGCACTCTATTCAATTCGAGCCTATCGCGACATGCGGATTGTTTTAATTAACTGGATGAGAGTGTAGTGACTGGGCGTGCGCGTGCGTGCACTAAACGCGCCGTGACAGGCAAACACAGTTAACGATGTATGATTTACTTTTCAAAAAATAGAGTTATTATTGAACTGGATATCTTGATAATAAAACTCGGGAAATCTTAATTGTTAGATTTTAAGCTATTGACAGACAAATATAAGATAGCATTTCATGAATGTGAAACAGACTCGGTACTTCTAACGTCTAACTTACAGTAACCTCCTTCTTATCGTATATACTTAAGCTTCTCCTTAAGTGAGCGATGGATAAAAAGGAATGATACGACTTCATCGAGTTCTATATTTCCGTATTGGTAGGATTACGATAAAAGCATGCTATTAGTTCTGTAGATGCTGTTATATGTAATTTCAAAGTGTCTAACCCATTTGAAACACAGCCAGTATTATCTTATTCTGAATTGTTTATATTCAATAAATAAAATAAAAACATTTCTAAAAGTATATTTCATTATTTAAAAACACACTTGTTGAAAAATTAATTATAACCCTTCAAAAGAAAAAAAAACTTTCTTTGCTTTAAAATTTGTTCTATCATTGGGCACCTCAAACATTTGTATTATACATTATTAAAAATAGTTTTCTTTTTAAATATACAATAGTTGCGTCTGACAAGTTTTTGGGACGAATAAAATATTAGTTTTCCGGCGTAAGGACGTTTTCCTTCAGATTTTCGTAGACCGACGCGTTATCCGGAGAATTTTCGAAAGCCAAACTATAATTAAATTGGTTAAAGTTATCTGTTTTCGTCTTCACTTAGAGGTTAGTTGGAGGTTTATTCTCAAATGTCAATATATCCTATACATTTAGAAATATAGTATTTTTGATTACGTTAAGCGATAACGTATAATTTCATACAACAACTGTTTTTGTTATTTGTAGATTAGCCTATTTCCGTTCTCCAATATGTATTATTTGTTTGAAATGTTATTATTTTAAATTTCAATAAATTTTACCGTAATGGATCATATTAATTCTGAAGAGGGTGTGTTTGTTATTCAATTACGCGTTAACTACTGGACCGTTTGAGATGACACTTGGTATGAAGATGGCTTAGATATTTGAGAGGGGCATATACTTATTAGTTAAATCTCAGTCCGTATTTTTAGTTAGTTATTGCAATATCTTTCTTTATAAGCTTATATTTTTTACTACTCCTTTTCTAATTGAGCATCCATTTACTAAAAATTAAATATAACTAATTATTAATATAGATCCATCTAATAATCAATAGATTATTTACAGATGTAAAATAGATGTATTGTGAAATACAACCGTTTAAATGGAAACATGATTTCATAAAAATTGGTTCCTAAAAGCCTTAAGAAAGGTCTGATATCAGATTATATTTTTAATTTATTTTTACTAACGTAAACTGTTATTATTTACCTGTTTTATAAATATAGTAAATTCTACTGTGATAAAAGAAATATGAATGAATCCTATATAACGATAAATAAATATAGATCTCTAATTTAGATTTTTTTAAAGTGAAGGAAGTAAAAAATTAGTTCATTACTTGGAAATTATGAATTTATACAATAAATTTTGAAGTATGTGTGTGTTTTACAGTGAATTTCTTATTATACAATACAGTTGAGAATAAATAAACATCCAGTATCGCCATTTATCGCTGAATTAAGTTGCCGAGATTTAGCTATATCTGCAGTAATAATTCTTTATTAGATGGTTTATGTTGTTCGCTGGTGATTTTAGGCAAACCCTTCCTGTTATTGGAAGAGGCACTCCAGCAGATGAAATGAATGTCATAAAAGCCAATGGGTTTAGAGAAATATCAAGCAGGGAAGAAGTTTCAGTACATCGCATCTCTGTAATTCCAATCAATTATAAAATGGTCGTTTCCATTAAAATTGTCATCCGCAATCGCTGGGTCTGACGTCAGAAGTACAGTAAAAGCCTCCGCACACGGGTTGACGCTCTAAGTGGACGACTCGAGAAAAATCGCGTTCGTCTCTTCCCTCCACTCAACTTCCTACGTCGTGATATTGGGATCTGCAGACGGGGCGTTTTGTGCTCGTCAAAAACAGAGCAGTTCCTCGTCTCGTGCGATCGGTAGTGCACGGGATTTATCGAGAGGATCGCGCGATTCTACGTCATGGAGGTGATTATAATTTCATTTTCTTTCTTCTTTTTTTTGCTTAATTAATTTTTACAGATTTTTTTAATGATCGGTGAATGTTATGTTCGTTGATTGTAATACTCATAGTTTAAATTATAGTACTGAAAACATTGAACTTCTGGTTCTAGGTTTTTAATGTAAAATTCGTTACGGATGTCGAAAAACGCTCGAAACTTTATAATTATACGCTTCAAGGTGTATTAAAATTACGTTCAATGTAAGGATGCACTCATAATCTACGTTTATTCTTTTCAAGCGCCGGTACCACAAAAACATGACAAAGTCTTCCTCATCACTACTTGAACTGCTCGTTTTTATTACGTTCTGGGTTTAAATAAGCGAAGGAGGTCATTTCTGGTCGCGAGATGCAAACAAACTGAAGTCGACCAATGTGCGGATGGCAGACACACGAGCCGCAGATATCGCACAGGACGAATGTGAAGCGCGAACCTCTCGACGAGTCAACAATCGCCCCGTGTGCGGAGGCTCTAACAGGACTAACTTTAGGGACTCCATGCTTCTCCCACGGTAGTTATACGCCATAGTGAAGTTAATCATAGGTCACATAATATTGTAAATAGAAATACAATAAATTGAAATACAACTACTACATACTTTATCATATACGTATAATATTTAATACGCAGCCGAAGTGCGTACAATATAAATATAAAATATTAGAAATGTTTGTTAAATCACTGATACATTTTAGGAACCAAGTTTAATCGAATTGAATCAATTTCTTAAGCAGACTTTTTTCCGAAGATCTATATAAATCTATTTTACTTTTTCATTTCTGTTGACCAGTTTCAGAGATTTCGCATTTTTAACATTATTTAGTTAACACATTTATCTGAACATTGCTATGGATAACGTTAAATACAAGATTGAAATGAAAAATTATAGTTTTTTACAAGGAGTGTGAACTGATCAGGACGAAGAAATGGCACTGGCAGAATAAGTAGTAAGGTAATGTTGAAGTCTTATTGTTCATAAAACCGCTTATAAACGTCCTGACTGATGCAGGTTTTTCGAAACGAGTTAACAAAAAATTAATAAGAAAATGCTAGGGATGTCAGGTAACTATGGTACGAAATATGAAAACACACCCTAGCATAAGCAGATAATGCTATCATAATTAGGTTAGAGGATACAGGAGGAAGATTGGCGAGAAGGAGGACACTTCAGAGGAGAAGGTGATGTAATTTGGTACATTGAGTGTATTTACTGAGAAAAGTGGAAGAGGGTGCAGTAGCGAATCCCAGTTATTTGGGTTTATTTTAGGGGACCGAACTATAAACTGGGGTGGAAAACCATCAATGAACAAATGAAAACGAATATTTTTTTACTCTAGGTGGTCTGGCTAGCTCAATGACAGCGGAAAGTATTTAAATCTGAAAGTGGACGTTCTTAAAAGTTTGTTATTGTTTAAAAAGGAACATTTTATCTTATTTTTATGTTAATTCTATTTCGTTACGACGTTATGTAGCGGAATACCAATCAGTAATGCCGTAGCCCACGTTCCGGCCATTAGCTGCAAGTGACTTCTTCCGGCCTTAACTTTTACTGCTTTCTTAGGTTAGCGCAATGAAACCGTCTGACTGGATCCTTCAGTTCGTCACTAACCGTAGCAGAGATGTATGTTTTACAGCAACAATTGTTAACTTGAAGGTCGTTTGCAAAACATTTGAGTAAAACGAATACAACAAAAATTAAACACTTTGTTGTGATCACTTTCTTAACAAAATTCTGCTATCATCGCAAACATAAGTTAAAAAAAGTGCAAAGTATAAACTAAAACAAGTGCAAAGTATAAACTAAAACAAGTGCAAAGTATACACTAAAACGAGTGCAAAGTATAAACTAGAACCAGTACAAAGTATAAACTAAAACCAGTGCAAAGTATAAACTAAAACAAGTGCAAAGTATAAACTAAAACAAGTTTAAAATATAAATTAAAACAAGTGCAAAGTATAAACTAAAACAAGTCCAAAGTATAAACTAAAACCACTGCAAAGTATAAACTAAAAGAAGTGCAAAGTATAAACTAAAACCAGTGCAAAGTATAAACTAAAACCAGTGCAAAGCATAAACTAAAACAAGTGCAAAGTATAAACTAAAAAAAGTGCAAAGTATAAACTAAAACAAGTGCAAAGTATAAACTAAAACAAGTGCAAAGTATAAACTAAAACCAGTGCACAGTATAAACTAAAACCAGTGCAATGTATAAATTAATACAAGTGCAAAGTATAAACTAAAACCACTGCAAAGTATAAACTAAAACCAGTGCAAAGTATGAACTAAAACAAGTGCAAAGTATAAACCAAAACAAGTTTAAAGTTTAAATTAAAACAAGTGCAAAGTATAAACTAAAACCAGTGCACGGTATAAACTAAAACCAGTGCAATGTATAAATTAATACAAGTGCAAAGTATAAACTAAAACCACTGCAAAGTATAAACTAAAACCACTGCTAAGTATACACTAAAACGAGTGCAAAGTATAAACTAGAACCAGTACAAAGTATAAACTAAAACCAGTGCAAAGTATAAACTAAAACAAGTGCAAAGTATAAACTAAAACAAGTTTAAAATATAAATTAAAACAAGTGCAAAGTATAAACTAAAACAAGTCCAAAGTATAAACTAAAACCACTGCAAAGTATAAACTAAAAGAAGTGCAAAGTATAAACTGAAACCAGTGCAAAGTATAAACTAAAACCAGTGCAAAGCATAAACTAAAACAAGTGCAAAGTATAAACCTTATTTTAAAACGTATTTTGATATACATATTTTGATATACGTATTTTGAGTAACTCTTCTGCCTTCTCTAACATCAAGAAATTATTCTTCGTTGATGCGTTTCGGATTAACTGCATTATAAAAACTTTAATGTGTATTTTTTCACTATCAGAAATTTACACTGTGTAATGCCAACATTCCCAACAGAAATAAATATGATAATATTGAGAAATATTTATTTGCTTATGTTTAAATAAGATATTACTGATTCAAATTACTAGTAATGTATAAAGCAAGTGGTTCAGCTTTGAGCTTTATTCTCCTCGTAGGATTATTGCTATAAAGTTACTAAGGAGGCAGGTTAATAAAGCATTGCTGCTGGAGTATGCACGAGATCCTGTAGGCAGGAGTGACCGCAACAAAGCAATTGTGCATTGAAGCAATCTGTATTGATGTGATCTGCTCCTCCTCGCAACGCCTTGTTTGCCTTTTAATCCGCATACACGCTTCAGCTAGAGTAAATTTCTCAGTTAACATAACTAATTGCATATCACATTTAAATGCTTTAGGAATATAAATATTCGGAATTCAAAAGATGTTTTCAGAATTACTTTATAAAACACTTACATTCATTATGATTCACGGTTAACACAAAGTTAAATTGCCTACACAACTCCGTATATTGTGTGTTTGGGTCTGCATTGTGTACATGTTCGGATAGATTTACTCTTATAAAAACTGTTTTATCGTCCTACAGATATTCTAATTTATGTTAAAATAACAAACATGTTTTTAAAAAACTCATTAAAATGGTATAAATTTTTGGTAAATCCAGAAACATTTATCGAAATCGTAAGTTGTGGGAAATTTGAGTTGTGGGATATTATATTCTCTGAACGAATCTTAATTCTATTGTTTACAAATATTTTTGCTTGAAATCTATACCAATTGCTTAGAATTACAATATATATATATATATATATATATATATAATATGTTTTCTTCTTTAATAATTTAAAACAACATAAGTTATTCAAAATATTTGTTAATTTATATTCAAAGCTTTTCGTTGGTAAACAGTACCAACATCTTCAGGAATGAAAAATACAATAATGCAAGATATAGGCCTAAAACATATGTTAAATTAGAAATAGAATTGTTGCTAAATTTATACAAATTGCCAAATTTATTTTGTTGCAGTAACATTATAGACATTGAATATAGTATCAAAGTCTTGTATTTGGTTATTCTTGTATTTGAATAATCTATGTTGTTTTAATATATATATATATATATATATATATATATATATATATATATATATATATATATATATATATACATATATATATATGTGTGTGTGTGTGTGTGTGTGTGTGTGTGTATAACAATATATTACTTTATAAAATTTTCTAAAAGTTTAGTAATTGTTTTTTAAATAGTCGCTATTTAGGTTTTTTTCATTTTGACTCGATGTATTTTATGTGATAAAGGTTATGAGTTTAAAATTTAAATCACAGTCTTTGCCTTGTTTACGGATAAAAATGGAAACTAACTCCTGCACAGAAAGAACGTTTAATGCAAGGTCGCTTTTTAAACACATGGAAATTAACACTTGTTAATCAAATATATGTAGGCTACATTTTCAACATACGTGTGTATAATTGTTGTTGTGCATACATTTCAATAACAAGAATATTTATAAAATAATATGATTCATATTAGGCCTATACATATAAATATATTTACCCCATCAAAAACTTCGTAGGCGGTCAACAATGGCTGTGATAACATACGTTTTATATCTACTCTTGTTATTGAAAAATAAGTGTATTATTAATGAAATATTTGGCAAGTATGCATCTACAAATCATATATATATATATTCGGATATATAACTCGGGAATATAATATTCGGGTATAAATTATTAAAGGAATATAAGATTTCAACCGTCCTTGTAGACCTTTTGTGGATGCATTCCCACCAATAACTTTACTGCCATCTAAATACATGGAAGTGACCTATTTAGGTTTATTATAACTAATACAACACTAAAAGCAATAAGAATCAATGCAATATATAAACTGCCATCTAAATACATGGAAGTGACCTATTTAGGTTTATTATAACTAATACAACACTAAAAGCAATAAGAATCAATGCAATATATAAACTGCCATCTAAATGCATGGAAGTGACCTATTTAGGTTTATTATAACTAATACAACACTAAAAGCAATAAGAATCAATGCAATATATAATCAGTGTACAGTTGTAGATTGATTTTATGTTGTATTATATACGATAGAGAAAATAGAAACTTTATATATACATAAATGTAACAAATAAAATTAATATACCAGTTTTTTTCCAAAAGAAATTCAAAACGTCGAGTTATTTAGTTGTGATGAATTACTTAAATCTTAAAACAAAGTAGGCTACCTATCGTATTACAAAGTAATTTTAAAACATTATACGAAATAGAGAGGGATTACTAGGACAATGACTAAGCACCATTGGCATAACTTCTTTGGCAAAGACCTAACCCTAACCACATCTTAACAACGCCATCACTGACAACGTTTAACATACAATGTCCTGACAATGTCCTTCATATGCAAGTTGCATCAGTGATGCGTCAACACGGAATGTGCGATGCGGCAAGTACCCCTCCTCCACCTGTAATTACAAGTGGGACGTTTACTGCTACTTATCCTTGAGTTAGACAAGCGTCGGATATCTTTACGCAGTGTGCGACTACAAAGTCGAGCGCTGGTGACTAGGTGTGTATCTGGAAACGTATTCGACGAAAGCAGTGGTTTCCAAAGGCTCCCGTGAGGTAAAATAAATTTTCTGGCGGCGACCCTACAAAATATAGATGTTTCACTGATAGTAAGGTTTTAAGTCAATTTTTATGAATTAATTTTTTCTTACTGCGTTACTTAATACATTACAAGCACATGCCGGTATAACTGACAAAAGCCATATGGTTTAGGCCTGACCTAGGTAATGAATATTATTCACCACAGTAATTCTACCTTGTTATTAAAACCAAATAGGTAAAAAAATATAACAGGATATTATTATACAGAGTAGCAACTCTTTACTCCTATAAATCAGCTTAACAGCTTTGCAGCTCACAAACTGGGATTAATTTCATGGTATTGTAAATTTGAACGTTTAATTCTGAGACACGCCGCGGCGCCTCTAACAATAGTCCGTGCACTCTAGCTGGCTGCGACGCACACTTTGGCACTAAAGGAGCCGAAGAGCGATCATACGAGGAAATAGAAAGAATTATTTGCGCTTTGTTTTTAACATAAAACATATTTAAATCCATCCTTAATGCAGTTATAATCGTTGCATGGGTTACAACCTTCAGGATATCCAGCTTTGCTCACTAGTACCAGATTGAGTACAGCGTTTGTAGTGCCATATTGGTATGGCAAGCGCAGGATTTAAATAGTAAACCAAATTAAAGCAAAATTAAAAAATGTTTTAAAAATATAAGATCATTGTTGTGTTTCTAAAAGAATTTCAAAAGACGTGTACTATTCAGTGAAACACATACAAATACTTGTTTAAGGTAACATTTAAATTAATTTTGAAAATGGGCATTTCGGACGGCGATTGCAAATTTAATATAGTAACTTATTTTATTATTATTTTTATGTCTAACGACTACTCAGCAAGAGTCTATCGTCGAGGATGGATACAAAATAATTGTAATCCTGAGAAGGATCAAAGCAGAGACATTAAGAAAGGCGGTAGGAGTTACAGAGGTATCATGGAATACGTGGCTAGGGTAGATTCCTAAAAAATACACCTGCTGTCTGTCTAGGTCTTGCATAAGTGCCCAATCGTTACAACCCCTTGTTAGGAGTTACAGAGGTATCATGGAATACGTGGCTAGGGTAGATTCCTAAAAAATACACCTGCTGTCTGTCTAGGTCTTGCATAAGTGCCTAATCGTTACAACCCCTTGGTAGGAGTTACAGAGGTATCATGGAATACGTAGCTAGAGTAGATTTTTAAAACATACACTTGCTGTCTGTCTAGGTCTTGCATAAGTGCCTAATCGTTACAACCCCTTGGTAGGAGTTACAGAGGTATCATGGAATACGTGGTCAGGGCAGCTTCCTAGAAATACATCTGCTGTCTGTCCAGGTCTTGCATAAGTGCCTAATCGTTACAACCCCTTGGTAGGAGTTACAGAGGTATCATGGAATACGTGGCTAGGGTAGATTCCTAAAAAATACACCTGCTGTCTGTCTAGGTCTTGCATAAGTGCCTAATCGTTACAACCCCTTGGTAGGAGTTACAGAGGTATCATGGAATACGTAGCTAGAGTAGATTCCTAAAACATACACTTGCTGTCTGTCTAGGTCTTGCATAAGTGCCTAATCGTTACAACCCCTTGGTAGGAGTTACAGAGGTATCATGGAATACGTGGCTAGAGTAGATTTCTAAAACATACACCTGCTGTCTGTCTAGGTCTTGCATAAGTGCCTAATCGTTACAACCTCTTGGTAGGAGTTACAGAGGGATCATGGAATACGTGGCTAGAGTAGATTCCTAAAACATACACCTGCTGTCTGTCTAGGTCTTGCATAAGTGCCTAATCGTTACAACCCTTTGGTAGGAGTTACAGAGGTATCATGGAATACGTGGTCAGGGCAGCTTCCTAGAAATACACCTGCTGTCTGTCTAGGTCTTGCATAAGTGCCCTAATCGTTACAACCCCTTGGTAGGAGTTACAGAGGTATCATGGAATACGTGGTCAGGGCAGCTTCCTAGAAATACATCTGCTGTCTGTCCAGGTCTTGCATTAGTGTCTAATCGTTACAACCCCTTGGTAGGAGGTCAAGGAAAGGTAGATGAGATTATTTAGGCCTGAGAAGAGGATATAGTGATCTCCTTGTACAGGTGATAAAGGAGAAATGGTTTATTCGTTGACCAGCTCCCAACTGGGATATAGAGAAGTATACTCGCTTCTAGATCTGTAGATTTGGAGGAGGCTAAACGTACCTTTAGGGATACCATTCTGATTCTCCCCCAAATTTTAAACCCGGGGAGTTTTATAGAGGAAAACGGGACTGACTGGAACATGAGTTTACTGTAAAATATCTGTAAGGTAAAACTTTTAAATTATGAGAGATATCAAACAATTACTGCGTTACAAAACGTTTACAGAAAAATATATCTTTCTCTGTTATATAGAGCCAAGCGTTCACATTTATTAATACAGTTCAAAGTTTTGCTCGGTCAGAAAGCTTTAAGCAAGTTACCATAGCAACCATACAAAAAAGTAATTATTTAACACTGACCTTAATATACCGCTTGGATAGTTGCATGAAACCATAATTCGTGGTACTATTTAATTCAAGACGTGGCAACACCGCAAACAGGCAAATCGATCTTATGCAGTTGTAGAAATATACAGAGTGTCTTCGTGTATTACCATTGTCTAACATATTTGGGTCAGCAATATACGAGAGAACTGCGGACAGTCTGTATATGCATGTTTCAATGGCCGCTCTTTTCCCACAAAAACAAATAATTGTGTTTTAAAACGGTTTATTATACAGGAGTAAAAAAATGTATTAATTGTTTATGGATGTAACTCGGATCTTGCCATCCCCCCCACACACACGCGTACACATACACATACACACGCGCATACACATATGAACCCGTGTGCGCGCGCGCATACTTACGCACACGATTAGTGAGAGATTGCCTTACAATGGGATGATCATTCTGTGAATTTTGTTTTGGAGGAGTTCAGTTAGCAAATCGTTTTACTCTGTTTTCGAAAAGCTGTATCAGTCATATGCTTGTTGGGAACAAAATTTCATTCTTTTAAATAATTAAAGGAATGAAATTTTGTTCCCACAGGACATTTATCTCAAAGATTCATTGCCATTTACTTCTATTCTTCGTCAACTTGTTCTAGTTTAAGAGTTTAAAACCCAACAGGTTTTTCCTTCTAAACGCTTTTCATGCCCATCCGTATAGAGTTATTGGTCTTGTTTAATAGTAAATATAACAAAATACAAATACAATCGTTAAAACCTTGCACTGACACAAATATCTTCTAAGTCAGGTTGGATTTCAGTACGGCACCGATTACCAAAAATATTAGTCTAGAATTTTCTTTTAAATTCTTTTTAAAATTAAAATTATTACTCTTAACGGTGCCATAAATAAGTTTAGCCTTATATTTTGGGCAAATAAATAGATGATATAAAAAAATTCTAGAAAAATTATTTGTTGCTCACATACGATCGAAGTTTAATCGTCTTATTGGAAAAAATAATATTAAAACCATAAAAGTAGTTAAAAAGTCGATACAAACTCAATAGAACCTTTTACATCTTACTTCTTCGTGCAGGCGTCCAGCTTAACTATAGCCGATGGCCCGATGTCCACGATATATATATGATGCTATGGCCCACAGGTTCTTCTTAACTAGAATATCTTGCCACTTTGTCACAATTGGTCTGAGGACGTCTCTTGTAGGTAATGGGTAAGGGCAGTTCAGCAGGATGTGTTCAATTGTTTCGCTCTCCACACCACAGAGTGCACACAATGGAGACTCTGTGAGTTTAAAACGAAATAGGTACTCCTGTGTCACCAGACGGCCGGTTCTTGCTCTGGCAGCAAATCTCCACACCGCAGAGTGCACACAACGGAGACTCTGTGAGATTAAAACGAAATAGGTACTCCTGTGTCAGACGGCCGGTTCTTTCTCTGGCAGCAAATCTCCACACCGCAGAGTGCACACAACGGAGACTCTGTGAGATTAAAACGAAATAGGTACTCCTGTGTCAGACGGCCGGTTCTTTCTCTGGCAGCAAATCTCCACACCGCAGAGTGCACACAACGGAGACTCTGTGAGATTAAAACGAAATAGGTACTCCTGTGTCACCAGACGGCCGGTTCTTACTCTGGCAGCAAATCTCCACACCGCAGAGTGCACACAACGGAGACTCTGTGAGATTAAAGCGAAATAGGTACTCCTGTGTCACCAGACGGCCGGTTCTTACTCTGGCAGCAAATCGCCACACCGCAGAGTGCACACAACGGAGACTCTGTGAGATTAAAGCGAAATAGGTACTCCTGTGTCAGATGGCCGGTTTTTGCTCTGGCAGCAAAAGATGCTGTTGATCGTGCTACTTCCCTATATTTATCCTCGACTGGTGGTTCTGGTTGAAGCTGGTAAAGGTGTCGACCAGTAGACTCTTTTTCCCAATTTTCACACCAAAGTTTACGGAAAACTTCCCTGCTTACACTTTTACAATGTAGCAGGGAGTGTTTGCCTTCATCTGTAGGTCCCATGGTTGAGGCTATTTTCCCAATTTTGTCAGCCTTTTCGTTTTCGGGTACTCCGCAATGGGCAGGTACCCATTGAAGATTTAATTACTTCCCGCAGTCCACTAGTTCTAGGATGGTTTTTCTTATGCCTGATATTCGAAACTAATATGAACTTGTAGAATTACTTAAAAATTACTGAAGGGCGGCTTTCGAATCCGATAGGATGCATATTTTTGAATTGTCCTTTAACTGCACACAGCTAGTCAGGGCTGCACTTATAGCCAAATGCTCAGTATCCATGCTGGAATTGGAATTGACTGGGATGTAAAAACAGTCTCCGTTCGATTCATTATAGTAGCCTGCCCACCGATAAGCTCTTCTCCCGGCCGAGCGAGCCTCAATAGAACCTCTTAAAAGTTTATAGTTCGACTTTCCTTGGACATGTAGTATGCATTTCGATGTTCCATATAATACATAAATATAAATAACCATATTTATTACCATAATATATTTCAATTTTGTAAGACATCATAATTAATAGTTTTTAGTAGGCTCCAAGTAATTTAATTAATTAGTAAACATATTGTCGTTAAACGTCTGTATTTTAGATAATTATTATCTGAGGCCTCAAAGTATTTCTAAAAACTTTAATTTCCTTTAGTCATATACTTTAATTTACTTGTAATTTACAACATAGAATAAACATGTAACCACAGGTAGTAAAAGTAGGTGTTGTACATCATACGTACGTATAATTTAACCATATCCCAGGTGGTTCTGGACGTATAGGCAATATTTGAAAATTATTTAAACATAACCTCGGAATCCCTCCAAAGGGAAGAGGACTCATGGAAATCTTTTGGACCATTCGTTCAGCTGAAGAAATGAGACGTCATATTTTACCAACCGTCGAAAACTAATGCTAGACGTGCCTGAATAAATGTAAACAACAAAAAGTATTTTGCAGTAGATATCGGTGATTTGTAAATGTGTTACGGTTTATGTACAATAACTGAAAAACTGAAATTAAAAATATTCTTTCCAATCGGAGTGAATTATAAAAATTAGGGTATTTTTTTAAAAAAACATTGAAATAATGTGTTGGTTTAATCCTGGGGAAATCCTCTATGATTATGAGGAGTAACATACAGTTTCCTCTCGTGTTCACTTTATTTTAGAACATTGGTTAGGTTTAAACTTCAAAAGTATGATAATTTGAGGTCATAGGTAAACATATCGCTGGTTCATGCATAAATGTATTCCGGTACTTCACAGGCCTACAGCTAATGCAACTGCCAGATTTGACAAGTTAATTAATGTCAGTTAGGAATCCTGTATTTGTTGACACTCCGTGTCCTCAAGAGCTTGTTAATTAAACGTTCCTTGTCGAGAGTATTTTTTTTTTACAAATGTCATATTGGAGTGACATCTGGTCCACAATGGGGCTAACAACTAGAGTCCAAACAACGAATTCTTTTGCTTTGAAGTGAGATAACGTATTTGTATGCGTCTGACACTTTGCAAGAAGGCAGTGAATGCTGTTCCAAGTTACATACAGATGGTCGATATTTTTGTCCCGGTAACTTTGTCACTGATATCTGTTTGTCGCTGGTAGTACCAGTGACAAAATATGGAAAATGCCAGTTCCAGTGACAATGGATCGATCGGAGGCAAAACGTCGTCATCATTGGCTGGAAAGTAACTGATATTTTACCGCGGCTGTCATTGGTTTATTTGTCGCTGTCACTGGATCTACTCTAACCGCTAGGCTTACGGCGTCGATCATCATGTAGTGTGTTGACTGAAGAGGGAGGGGTTTTTTCTGTTGTGATTGGGCAAAATTTTGCCGTAACTGAATTTGTAGTTACCGATATTTCACCGAGGCTGTCATTGGTTGATATGTCGCCGTCACAGATATGACGTCGTGTGTGAGAGGGCGATTTGTGTTAGATTTCAGGACAGTGACAGTGTTGTGTGCCGTAGACGCTATAGTTTTGTTAATTCCGTATGAGTTTATTTTTAAGTGAAATGAGCTTTCTAAAAAAAAGCGAGATGTGAACTCCTATAATTATCCTAATTTATGCAAACTAGTGAAACAACATTTTTGTGGACTGGCCACATCCGTACCTTGCGAGCGACTATTCTCTAAGGAAGGTTGCATTTTAAATGACAGACGATATCGGTTAAGTCTTGATAAGGTCAGGCAAATACTTTTTGTTAATACAAACATCCAATACTGTAAATAAACTTTATATTTTAATTAAACTCTATGTTGTAATTAACCTGTTATTTTGTAGTTTCATATAAGATCATATGGGGTCATTATTACTCCAGTGTATGTGTTGCAGTAACTCTCTAATAATAATGCCTGGACTGTCTTTCGTCACCAGTGTGGTATGTCTGCCTGTTATTGGCACATACAGAGCTGTCTCAGTATCCCTTGTCACCGGTACTAAAATCACCGGTAAAAGTCACTGATCCAAGCCTGGCGCTGTCACTAAAATCACCGATCCATTAAAGTCATTGGATCGACCATCCCTATTCCAGATTACACATCTTGGTAGCTCCTTAGAACTGTTTCGATCGGGAATGTTCTCGTTCGGTATGTGTCAATCAAGTAAAAATACAATTGTCTTTTGAAAATTATTATTTTGCGAAGGCGATGTTATGTTTGTAATTTAGAAAAAAAGTAATATTAAACAAAAATTTTTTGTTACAATGCTTAATTTAATAGTTTTAATTTTAGTGGCCAAATTCAAATATAAATCACCACAAGTAGGACTAACTTTGTCTCTTATATAGCATGCTCACATATAAGCTAATTGTCAATGTAGTTATAACACGTAATCAATAGATTATATAATAAACCATACACTGTTCAAGGGGTGTGTACTAAATGACAAATAGGTACACAACATCATGGCATCTACTAGCATGAGGTTAAGATAACAGCCCTCGTGTGAAGATCTAGTGGTGAGCTAATCATGACGTGTATTGTGAGGTAATGGGGTGGATGGTGCATTGGGGAAGCGATGCAGTTGTAAATTCCCCCCGCCAGGTGGCGCAAACCACTTGACACAACCCTTCGATACATTGAATGAGGCGGGATGTAGCGTCACCCTTATTTATATCTCATGAACATATGCAAGACTAAAGGCGTTTTATAAAGGGGTATTCATCTAGTGCTATATAAAGCTTAAACAGTTGTTTTTGTAGATAACGATAACTGATGCGCGTGCAGCGTTACCATTATTGAAGGCGTTTCAGTTCTTTTCCTGAGCTTGTACCCAGTAATAGGCTAATGTGTTTGTAAAGAGACATAGTTACAACACTGTAAATTTATTTTACCTCATAATTTTTCAATTAGTAGGAATTTTTCAGTAAACAGAAATTTTCCTAATATTTTCTTTTATTGTTTAGGTTAAAAAAATAATAACTTTTTATAACTCCACTTTCCTTAGCGAATTGGTAGTTACGCTTTTCTTCGACCTCGGTAGAATGTAGGTGTACTTCACATAAGCATTCCTACCTATACGAACATTTAGCTTTTCTCCACCTTGCTGTAAGATTAGGTTAGGTTATCCTACTCACATCTCTTATGCTCCGACAGAGAGTAGGAAAGTTTCTTCTTTGTGACTCTTCTAGCACAAGCTGTAGCCTCTATTTCCCGTGGCACTTTTATTCCATCATCTTAATAATCTTGCCTTTTGCAAAAAACCCGTTTGCACGAGCTTAAAAAAAGCAAAATCATTCCTTTACTTTTTTAAATAAACACTAAATTTGGGCTGTATTACTTTTTAGTAAATTAAGAAATGTAAAGGAACACATGAATTTATCTAAAAATGGTTCCAGTATATTTGATTAGAAAGGTTCGTCAAAGGAGGTCTAAATAGGGCAGGATAAAATCAAGGTGATCCGCACAAGACTATGTAACTACTGTAATATACGAGCTTTCATACTTCTACATTTACTATATATTCTTCCAAGTAACTTTTCATATAACCCAAGGACATTTTCAGTTGTAATAGGAGATAACGAATTGTCCCGAACATTGTCTAAAGCCAAATATTGCAGAGGTTAATGCTAACAGCTATTTTGTCTTAGAGGTTATTTGAAGGATATGTTTAAATAATTTCCAAATGCAATTCTGTATACATTCAGACTTATATTACTCGTATTTGATTAAATCATGTGATAATTCGTAATTTATTACTAAACTGTTTTCATTGCTGGTAGTTTATAACTTTTCTGCATTGTACATTTCCAGTAGGTTAAACTATTTTCTAATATGAAGATGGTACATATAGTTAGTCAATATACTGACCTAATCTTTAGTTATTAATAAATTAACTAAATAAGGTCCAAAGTTGGAGTAGTTTGCAATTTTCTTCTCATGTGTCACTATTCTAGAACATCGTTTAACTTAAAACATCAAAACTATGATTAATTTGAGTTCATACTAGAACATATCGCTGGTTCATGCATAAATGTATTGTGGTACTTCACAAGCCTACAGCTAATGCAACTGCCAGATTTGACAAGTTAATTAATGTCAGCTAGGAATCCTGTATTTGTTGACACTCCGTGTCCTCAAGAGCTTGTTAATTAAACGTTCCTTGTCGAGAGTATTTTTTTTTTTACAAACGCCAGATTGGAGTGACATCTGGGCTGCAATTGTGCTAACAACTAGAGTCCAAACAACGAATTCCTTTGCTTTCAAATGAGATAACGTCTTCAGGTGCGTCTAGTGAAGCTAGTGAAAGCAGTTCCAAGTTTGCAGCTCATTAGAACTGCTCGAAACGTTCGGAATTATTTCCGTCGGTGTTTTTCAATCAAGTAAAAATACATTTCTATTTTAAGAAACATTATTTTGCGAAGGCAGCGCTATCTTTGTAAGTCGGTGCTGTGTAAGCATTCTGGAAAATATCATTGTTGCACAAGTGGAGTAAGATGACTTCGCTAATTGTTGAGGTACCCCCCCCCCCAAGCCGCGGTCGCCGGCAGTTGGCATAATGACAACATATGTAGCCGCTATTAATATTCAAGGAACGCGACAAATCATCTGACGGCGTTAACTGGGTTACATTATTTATGCAATTCACCTCGCTTTATTTATAGCCGACAATGCGTTCGCTCACGAACTACGGCTAGTTAGTCTAACAACTGATAATTTAGGGACGGATAAGTGAAGCTGCATTTACAAGAGGGTTTTTGTGTATACACTGGCAAGAATGTTATCTTCGAACCTGTTTTTTAATGTTTTTTTTATAACGATTTCATAAAATTCTATCTATAGTGTTACTGTTTATATTTTCGTTTATCTATTTCATTTTATTTTAGTTTGTTTTCACTGCTGTTTTGTTGTCTGTTTTTTCAACAGATTTATTCATTTTATTTTAGTTTGTTGGTTTGCACTGCTGTTTTGTTGTCTTGTTTATCCACAGGTTTATCCATTTTATTTTAGTTTGTTTGTTTGCACTGCGGTTTTGTTGTCTATTTTGTCAACAGGTTTATTAATTTTATTTTAGTTTGTTTGTTTGCACTGCGGTTTTGTTGTCTATTTTGTCAACAGGTTTATTAATTTTATTTTAGTTTGTTTGTTTGCACTGCTGTTTTGTTGCCTTGTTTATCCACAGGTTTATCCATTTTATTTTAGTTTGTTTGTTTGCACTGCGGTTTTGTTGTCTATTTTGTCAACAGGTTTATTAATTTTATTTTAGTTTGTTTGTTTGCACTGCGGTTTTGTTGTCTATTTTTTCAACAGGTTTATTAATTTTATTTTAGTTTGTTTGTTTGCACTGCGGTTTTGTTGTCTGTTTTTTCAACAGGTTTATTCATTTTATTTTAGTTTGTTTGTTTGCACTGCTGTTTTGTTGCCTTGTTTTTCCACAGGTTTATCCATTTTATTTTAGTTTGTTTGTTTGCACTGCAGTTTTGTTGTCTATTTTGTCAACAGGTTTATTCATTTTATTTTAGTTTGTTTGTTTGCACTGCGGTTTTGTTGTCTGTTTTTTCAACAGGTTTATTCATTTTATTTTTGTTTGTTTGCACTGCGGTTTTGTTGTATATTTTGTCAACAGGTTTATTAATTTTATTTTAGTTTGTTTGTTTGCACTGCGGTTTTGTTGCCTTGTTTTTTCACAGGTTTATCCATTTTATTTTAGTTCGTTTGTTTGCACTGCGGATTTGTTGCCTTGTTTTTTCACAGGTTTATCCATTTTATTTTAGTTCGTTTGTTTGCACTGCGGATTTGTTGCCTTGTTTTTCCACAGGTTTATCCATTTTATTTTAGTTCGTTTGTTTGCACTGCGGATTTGTTGCCTTGTTTTTTCACAGGTTTATCCATTTGATTTTAGTTCGTTTGTTTGCACTGCGGATTTGTTGCCTTGTTTTTCCACAGGTTTATCCATTTTATTTTAGTTCGTTTGTTTGCACTGCGGATTTGTTGCCTTGTTTTTTCACAGGTTTATCCATTTTATTTTAGTTCGTTTGTTTGCACTGCGGATTTGTTGCCTTGTTTTTTCACAGGTTTATCCATTTTATTTTAGTTCGTTTGTTTGCACTGCGGATTTGTTGCCTTGTTTTTTCACAGGTTTATCCATTTTATTTTAGTTCGTTTGTTTGCACTGCGGATTTGTTGCCTTGTTTTTTCACAGGTTTATCCATTTTATTTTAGTTCGTTTGTTTGCACTGCGGATTTGTTGCCTTGTTTTTTCACAGGTTTATCCATTTTATTTTAGTTCGTTTGTTTGCACTGCGGATTTGTTGCCTTGTTTTTTCACAGGTTTATCCATTTTATTTTAGTTCGTTTGTTTGCACTGCGGATTTGTTGCCTTGTTTTTTCACAGGTTTATCCATTTTATTTTAGTTCGTTTGTTTGCACTGCGGATTTGTTGCCTTGTTTTTTCACAGGTTTATCCATTTTATTTTAGTTCGTTTGTTTGCACTGCGGATTTGTTGCCTTGTTTTTTCACAGGTTTATCGATTTTATTTTAGTTCGTTTGTTTGCACTGCGGATTTGTTGCCTTGTTTTTTCACAGGTTTATCCATTTTATTTTAGTTCGTTTGTTTGCACTGCGGATTTGTTGCCTTGTTTTTCCACAGGTTTATCCATTTTATTTTAGTTCGTTTGTTTGCACTGCGGATTTGTTGCCTTGTTTTTTCACAGGTTTATCCATTTTATTTTAGTTCGTTTGTTTGCACTGTGGATTTGTTGCCTTGTTTTTCCACAGGTTTATCCATTTTATTTTAGTTCGTTTGTTTGCACTGCGGATTTGTTGCCTTGTTTTTCCACAGGTTTATCCATTTTATTTTAGTTCGTTTGTTTGCACTGCGGATTTGTTGCCTTGTTTTTCCACAGGTTTATCCATTTTATTTTAGTTCGTTTGTTTGCACTGCGGATTTGTTGCCTTGTTTTTCCACAGGTTTATCCATTTAATTTAGTTTGTTTGTTTGCACTGCTGTTTTGCTGCCTTGTTTTTCCACAGGTCTGTTCACTTTATTTTAGTTCGTTTGTTTGCACTGCGGATTTGTTGCCTTGTTTTTCCACAGGTTTATTCATTTTATTTTAGTTCGTTTGTTTGCACTGCGGATTTGTTGCCTTGTTTTTTCACAGGTTTATCCATTTTATTTTAGTTCGTTTGTTTGCACTGCGGATTTGTTGCCTTGTTTTTTCACAGGTTTATCCATTTTATTTTAGTTCGTTTGTTTGCACTGCGGATTTGTTGCCTTGTTTTTTCACAGGTTTATCCATTTTATTTTAGTTCGTTTGTTTGCACTGCGGATTTGTTGCCTTGTTTTTTCACAGGTTTATCCATTTTATTTTAGTTCGTTTGTTTGCACTGCGGATTTGTTGCCTTGTTTTTTCACAGGTTTATCCATTTTATTTTAGTTCGTTTGTTTGCACTGCGGATTTGTTGCCTTGTTTTTTCACAGGTTTATCCATTTTATTTTAGTTCGTTTGTTTGCACTGCGGATTTGTTGCCTTGTTTTTTCACAGGTTTATCCATTTTATTTTAGTTCGTTTGTTTGCACTGCGGATTTGTTGCCTTGTTTTTTCACAGGTTTATCCATTTTATTTTAGTTCGTTTGTTTGCACTGCGGATTTGTTGCCTTGTTTTTTCACAGGTTTATCGATTTTATTTTAGTTCGTTTGTTTGCACTGCGGATTTGTTGCCTTGTTTTTTCACAGGTTTATCCATTTTATTTTAGTTCGTTTGTTTGCACTGCGGATTTGTTGCCTTGTTTTTCCACAGGTTTATCCATTTTATTTTAGTTCGTTTGTTTGCACTGCGGATTTGTTGCCTTGTTTTTTCACAGGTTTATCCATTTTATTTTAGTTCGTTTGTTTGCACTGTGGATTTGTTGCCTTGTTTTTCCACAGGTTTATCCATTTTATTTTAGTTCGTTTGTTTGCACTGCGGATTTGTTGCCTTGTTTTTCCACAGGTTTATCCATTTTATTTTAGTTCGTTTGTTTGCACTGCGGATTTGTTGCCTTGTTTTTCCACAGGTTTATCCATTTTATTTTAGTTCGTTTGTTTGCACTGCGGATTTGTTGCCTTGTTTTTCCACAGGTTTATCCATTTAATTTAGTTTGTTTGTTTGCACTGCTGTTTTGCTGCCTTGTTTTTCCACAGGTCTGTTCACTTTATTTTAGTTCGTTTGTTTGCACTGCGGATTTGTTGCCTTGTTTTTCCACAGGTTTATCCATTTAATTTAGTTTGTTTGTTTGCACTGCTGTTTTGCTGCCTTGTTTTTCCACAGGTCTGTTCACTTTATTTTGTAATGTAGTAATAAAACATTTTGACTGCAATGTGTATTTAATTTTATTTTAGTTTGTAATAGAGGAATAATATTTTTTTATATTTTATTTTTTTTTACAAAATCCAAAGTATTGAAACTTTTCCATATTGAAACAGTTTTGTAATTCTGTTGACCACATGTTTATTCATTTTATTTATTTTATTGTAATGTTTAAGTAATATTTTTTAAATTTGTTTACTTCAATGTTATTTTAGTTTGTAATAGAATAATATTATTGTTTTATATTTTATGTTTTCTGTGAACGTTATTTTTAATGTCATTTTGATAACAGGAGCATTTATTTATTTTGCACTGCGGTTTTGTTGTCTCGTTTTCACTGGGTTTATTTTAGTTTCTAATGTAGTAATAATATTTCTATTTTTGTACTGCGATGTTCATTTTACTTTAGTTTGTAATAGAATAATATTATTTTACATTTAGTTTTTCTTTTACAATCAATAATTTTAATTTGAAACCAGGACTTAATTTTGTTTGCACTGTTGCTTTGTAATCATGTTTTATACTGGTCAATATTAAAAAATAAATTATTTCAAGTTGCATGATTGTGTGTGCAGTAAGTGTAAACCTTAAAAACATACTTTGTTTTTCTTATTCATTTGAGGTTGACTAAAATATAAAACTTCATTTACCGTTATTTTACAAATTTTATTAATAGTTTGCTTTTTAAAATAACCTGTAACTATATTAAATGTATAGTTTATGGTTGTGGATACATTTAAATTGAAAAATGTCCTATGTTAAAAATTAACGTCATATTTCTTTTATTTTCGCAGCTTACGAACTAACAAATGTATTAGTTATACGTCTTTTACGTTTTAATCTAATATGATTGTAATTTCTAATATTTATTTTTATATTACAGGTAAGTGTGGATTTAGCAGCGGCTTTGAAGTCCAATACATATGTTAACAAGTAGTGTTATCTGCCGCATGATTGCAAAGGTATGCATTTATTTTTATAATATTAAATTTCCTACACACAAATTGTTTTTCATACACAACATTGTTTTGTATGACCTTCACAACCTTTCTTGACTGTGACCTAATAAATGGCGGCCTTATTAGAATTCCTTAGAGGTCCTTCGCAATGTCCCAAGGGATCGATTCATATGTATTTAGCCGCCCCAGAAACTCCCTAAATCTAGTAGCACATTCTTGTTACTTTGTTGGCATTCCCTCATTAACAAACCAGACTAATATAGTAGCTCTTCGACCGTATTTACCTTGTCGTTAGTTGTATCATATCTATTGTTTTACGCCAGAATGTAAAATTTTCTTCGTCTGCTCGTTTGTTGGCGAAGCAAACTGCTTCTGTTTTGTCCGTATTTACTGCGATCCTCCACTTCCGAAGCCACGGTTCGAGCAAGTCGAGTTACCTCTGCATATACCTAACTCCAATATTAACATTAAAGGTGCGGTATTACAACATGGATTCGTCAGCGAAGAGTCGCAGTCGGACAGAAGGGTATAGGAGGGGCGGCGTTATTGGTGTACACAAGGTATAATAAGGGTCCCGGAACCGAACCTTATGGCGCTCCGGCCTCAATCGGACGTCGCGTGGAAAGATTACCTTCGACGGAAACTTTATTTATCTAGCCAACGCCCGTCCGTGGCTGTTGGGTCATTCGACGCCGAGCCTCCCAGTATCGTATCGTCAGGTCGTCGGGTAGAAGGTCGAGTTCAGGGTAGTGCTGCAGGTGATCGCCATCCATTCTTATTGTGTTACATAGGGAGCAGATGTCATTCTCAGCCAAACCAATTCGATAAACGTGTGCTTGGAGATAATCATGACCAGTGGTAAGACGGAATCTGACGACATTGGCGATACTTCCGTTTGACGGAAGCATGGAACAAAAATTTGGAAAGTTTGGATTGGATTCGAACTGGGTATCTTCATGTTCGAAGTCTAGCGCTTTGACATTGTGCCAACTTAAATCCTCCTAAATGTAAACGTCCAAGCAATTAGGTAAACCTCTAAAACGTGGGCTAGATGTATCAATTAGCTTTCTTGTCAGTTTTATAATGATAAATTTTAACATGTAATAGAAAGTTATTATTAAATGTTTAAATTTTGACACTTTACAGTATTGTGATTTTGTATCTATACATACATTTCATATTCAGTGCGTTTGTTCATTAAAATAAATTCGTTAATAAAATTATGAATTTGGCTTTGGTGTAATTTAACATTAGTTTTGTACAAGTTTTCCTATGAGGTATGTAGTGCATAAAGTATGAATTCTTTATCATCGCCACACTAATAAAGGCGCGGCAGTAGCAGATTAAAAGACTTCTAGAACCGGCTTCCTGTGATAACACAATAAATGCTCAATTTTTCATGGCGGGAAGTGGAATTACAGTGTTAAAACAATATCGGTCCATCGGTCACGCGACCATGTCGTGTTGGGGTAATAGAGTTTTGTCGCGCAGCGGGTTTTGCATGAAATCACGGCATACAGTACATCTGAGATAAAACCTAATTATGCTTCTGGACACGGGTCTTACACTTAGAACATAAAGTAATTATGCTTCTGGACACTGGTCCTACACCTAGAAAATAAAGTAATTATGCTCCTGGACGTGGGTCCTACACTTAGAACATTAAGTAATTATGATTAAAAAATTAACCTTGTGAAGAACAAAATCTCAAAATCTAATGCTTTTCAAACGAAAGCAAATTCTTGTAATGTTTTAAACGTGGCTTCTATAACTGAAATTAAGGGGAAGTAAGGGGTAAAATATGTTCACAGTAAACCGCAGCGATCTGGAAGTTTAATTAGCTACGTACGAGTAGGAGAAAATAGTTCGATGAAACCAATTGAAGGTCTTTCCAGCAAATATTTCATCAGATTAAATTTTTATAGTATAATTTTTAAAGATAAAATATGTTTTTATATGCGAATTCTTTCTTAATCATTCAAACAACTGCGAGAAGATTTAAAAAAATAAATCTTTAGTCCTAACTAAACAGCGGAGGCCTTTACCATGGTTTCCCACCTTAAATCACATTCACCTCGGGGGTTTCCAGCGCCATCTTCAGGTATGTTGGGACGCCATTCGGCTACTTTCGTATATGGTTAGTACAATAATCATAATAATGGTGATGATAGTATTTCTATTATCCATTTGTGATAATAGTGTTTCTCACCGCGTGTTTGGAAGCTTATAATAATGCCCAATACTTTTAGGGTGGATACTTCTAGTGCCTATTGTGAATAAATGATAAACCGGTTGAATATCGAGTCAGAAGTTTATTTAGTTAATTAGCCAAGCACTGAGGAAGGCGACATCGTTGCCGAAACTAAATTTTGTGAGATTTTGAGTTCACTATTCTGACTTTTACCTTTGTGGGAAGTTTATATATTTAGTGGAACTAATTTGTTGCCCTTATCAAGCATGTAAACAATATAACAATTCTTATAAACACGCATATACAATACAAGTACACTCACAACAATAAGTAAAAACCTTTAAACAAAAACACAATGAAAGTTTAGTAAAAACCTGATAAAATGGCCATTAAAGTGAATTCCGTCGCCATTTCTGAGAGCTAGAGATATTTTAACAAGATTTGAAACAAAATCTCTGTTTCTACGTTTTACCTCTGAAAGTAACAACCTGGAAATATGAAGTTACACAGCTGGGAGACTAATCAAAGAGGATGCAAGTCCTTTGTGTCTTGCTGAAGAAACAGTACGCTACGAAACGCCTCACCTAGCCTTTTGAATTGTAGGTTTGTAGATCGTTATACGAGAAACAACGAAGTGTCTTCAAACGTTAAAGAGAAAATGGGTAATGTGAGAAACATTGTAAAAACAATCCCAAGTTTTATTAGATTTGTTGGCATGAAGGAATTGTGGGAAAAGCTTAAGCAGTAAACAGATAATCAGTGGTGTAAATTGCATTGGTTATGAAGAATTATTAATAATTTGGGCTTAAAAAGCATAACTGTTATGCTGTGGTATAGAAGGAAGAGGTATCTAAGGAGAAGAAGTAAAACCTCCCATAGCAATATCAGGTGCTTGGTGTACGTAATGTAGGGGTTTTACCAAATTACCCATGCGAATACAAGCCTGCCATCTCATGGTATATGCGAGTAGTGGGTAGTCCACTCTCTCCATCTTACTGAGAACAGGTTATATATATATATATATATATATATATATATATATATATATATATATATATATATATATATATTTAACAACTTATACATACTTTCACAAGAAACATGATACAATATGTTAAGTTTTAATCTTAACAAAGAAAAATTTTAACTGATAAGAGAAAAATCCGTTAGGGAGATAGATGAGCTTGAAGCCATTTCACTAGCATACCTATTTTAGGTTGTATTTTAGTAAAGGCACAGCGCAAGTCATTAGCAAGTTTATTTATGTAGTTTGTTTTTATTGCAATAAGTGTTTAAAATGTTTTTTCGCACAAGTAGTCGCTTGAAAAAGGCAAGTATAATCGAAGATCTGCCTGTGATACACTTCTAAGTGTTTTATCCAAAAAGATGATCTGTCGATTGTGGATAAATGTGGCTGTTGGAACACTGAACGACAAACATTATTTTAGATATATACAGTTTGGTACTGTCATGTTCAAACTGTCATGTTGATTTAATTTCAAGTATACAAAATTTGTACAACCTTTACTTATATTTCTTTTATAAATGCATACATTTCATTAACATTTTCTGAATATCATGGTCAATAAAATTACCTATGTAAAAAAATGTGAGGTGTAAATTCAGTATTAAATTTCGATAAATTCTGTACTTAAATTTTAAATGAATGAGAATTCATCTTACTATTTTCCATCTGGTCTCGTGCCTCCCCTGACTTGCCTTCACGCCCCCCTCGCCAGTTTGGAATCCTATCCACTAGAGATTACCCGTACCCTCTCCAGATACGCCATCTACTCAAGCCTTGATCTCCCCAAGCTTTGATCAACTGCCAGGGCTTTTGTGCCCCGCCTCTATCTTAATCCTACCTAGATTCAAATGCCATTTTCCTGATCTTGTTGATGTTACTAGAAATAAATCAAAATATTATTGAATGATCTGAAATGGTATTTAGAAAGAAAGTATAGAAATAACCTCTTCTATACAGGGGTCAAAAGAAGTAGTCTACTAGAATTCCACAGTTATTATTTATTATTACCTTAAAGAATAATGTATTTAGGCCTATTATAATAAAACCAAACTGGCAAAATCGTCAGCTTGACATCTGGTGTAAGTAGTCTCATATTTCAAGGTAAGTCACCCAAGAAAAACAAGAAAATTCCTCTTTTTATCTAATTAGGTAGAAGAAATTAATGACTGCTCCCGCTTCCACGCTGCCAGATATTGCACTTAACGCGTTAGAAGGACCGGTCTTGATTTCCATCGATATGTTTTTTCGAGTAATGTTTAGAATTAATTAAAAACAGGAGATTTTAATGCCTGCCTTGATTCAATACACTAATGATCTTATCCCTCATTATATCCGCGTTTAATTGAAAACGTTATTTCTTTTTAATTAATCCATGTGTTTGCTAATGCAACTTTTACATTATTATTTATAAAAAAAATTAAAGCTAAAGGAAAACTGTGTTAAACAAATGCATAAATTATACATTTGGTAATTATAATGGATAGAACAGCTGTCAAATAATTCCGACCTACTTTGACTCTCCTAGATTACAATACAATGGGGAATTGGGAGTATTACTTATTGCCACGCAAACAGCAATGCAACACTAGATTGCAAACATTAATGCAATTCAAGTTTTAAAAATCAATAAAATTTCGGATGAAAAACGTCAATGTAATTCTAGATTAAAAATGTCAGTGCAATTCCAGATAAAAACATTAATGCATTTCCAGATAAAAACATTAATGCATTTCTATATTAAAAACGTCAATTCAGTTCTAGATTGAAAAGATTAGTACACATCTAGAATAAAACAGCAATGCAGTTCTTGATTAAAAACAACAACGAATTCCAGATTAAAAACAATAATACAATTCTAGATTTAAAATGTCAATGCGATTCTAAATTTAAAAATCAGTAAAATTTCTGTATACAAAATCAATGAAATTCTAGATTTGAAACACTTATGCATTTCTAGATTAAATTACCAATGGATTTCTAGATTAAAACATGAATGCAGTTCTAGATAAAAATACCAATTACTAGAGTAAAAACGTGAATGCAATTCTAGATTTAGACATCAATGCAATTGTAGATTAAAAACATGAATGCAATTCTAGATTTAAAACGTCAATGCAATCCTAGATTTAAAAATGTCAGTGCAACTCTATATTAAAAACATCAATGCAATTCCAGATAAAAACATTAATGCATTTCTATATTAAAAACGTCAATTCAGTTCTACATCGAAAACATTAATACAAGTCTAGAATAAAACAGCAATGCAGTTTTTGATTAAAACATCAACGAATTCCAGATTAAAAACATCAATGCAATTATAGATTAAAAACGTCAATGCGATTCTACATTTAAAAATCAGTAAAATTTTGGTATAAAAAATCAATGAAATTCTATATTTGAAACACTTATGCATTTCTAGGTTAAAATACCAATGGATTTCTAGATTAAAACATGAATGCAGTTCTAGATAAAAATACCAATTACTAGAGTAAAAACATGAATGCAATTCTAGATTTAGACATCAATGCAGTTCTAGATTAAAAAACATCAATGCAATTGTAGATTAAAAACATGAATGCAATTCTAGATTTAAAACGTCAATGCAATCCTAGATTTAAAAATGTCAGTGCAACTCTATATTAAAAACATCAATGCAATTCCAGATAAAAACATTAATGCATTTCTATATTAAAAACGTCAATTCAGTTCTACATCGAAAACATTAATACAAGTCTAGAATAAAACAGCAATGCAGTTTTTGATTAAAACATCAACGAATTCCAGATTAAAAACATCAATGCAATTATAGATTAAAAACGTCAATGCGATTCTACATTTAAAAATCAGTAAAATTTTGGTATAAAAAATCAATGAAATTCGATATTTGAAACACTTATGCATTTCTAGGTTAAAATACCAATGGATTTCTAGATTAAAACATGAATGCAGTTCTAGATAAAAATACCAATTACTAGAGTAAAAACATGAATGCAATTCTAGATTTAGACATCAATGCAGTTCTAGATTAAAAAACATCAATGCAATTGTAGATTAAAAACATGAATGCAATTCTAGATTTAAAACGTCAATGCAATCCTAGATTTAAAAATGTCTGTGCAACTCTATATTAAAAACATCAATGCAATTCCAGATAAAAACATTAATGCATTTCTATATTAAAAACGTCAATTCAGTTCTACATCGAAAACATTAATACAAGTCTAGAATAAAACAGCAATGCAGTTTTTGATTAAAAACATCAACGAATTCCAGATTAAAAACGTTAATGCAATTCTAAATTAAAAACGTCAATGCGATTCTAGATTTAAAAATCAGTAAATTTTTTGATTAAAAAATCAATGAAATTCTAGATTAGTAACACTTATGCATTTCTAGATTGAAAACATGAATGCAATTCTAGATTAAAATACCAATGGATTTCTAGATTTAAACATGAATGCAATTCTGAATAAAAATACCAATTACTAGAGTAAAAACGTTAATGCAATTCCAGATTTAGACATTAATGCAGTTCTAGATTAAAAAACATCAATGCTATTGTAGATTACAAACATGAATGCAATTCTAGATTTAAAAAATCAATCCAATTCAAAAAACTAAAACATCTATGCATTTTTAGATTAAAATTATTAATGCAATTCTAAATAAAAAAAAATCAATGTCATTCTATATTAAAAAATATCGATTAAAATCGTCAACGTAATTACAGGTTAAAACATTAATTGCAATTCTAGAATGAAAACATGAATAGATTTTTAGATTTTAAAAAATCAATGTAATTCCAGCTTTAAAACGTCAATGAAATTCTTGAATAAAAACGTCAATGTAATACTATATTAAAAAAAGCGATCCCATTGTTGATTAAAAATTAAAGTACAATTCCAAATAAAATCGTCAATGCAATTCTAGATTAAAAACATTAATCCATTTCTAGATTAGTTGCAGTTGATTGTCAGAGATGAACATGTACCATGGGCTATTTTTTTCAGGAAAGTCTAATTAAATGCTTATAAAACGAAGAAAAAAGTTGACAAGTTTGCCAAGAAAAACACCCACAAACCTTTATGTGGAGTGTAGAAGTTGCGCGACAAGGCTCGGGAGCAGAGTTGGCCCGGTGTCTTTTCTCTGACCTGGTGTACTTTGTCTAGGTTCACCTTTAACCCGGATTAGCAAACTTGAGCACAGCGTGGACGTTCTTGCTAAAGTTTTCAGTCACAAAGCATTCGTCATATCACATGTTTGCGTGTTGCTCAGTGCTGTATGTTTGCGTATAATTGTACTAAGTGTATAACAGTTTGTAGTTTAGCTGCAGTAATTTAATCGAACTTTGTTCACATGACCGAAGAAAAGACATTTCTGTTTCCAAATAAGCTGTGTTATCATTAAAATCGTTTAAAGTAACAAGTATTTAAAACGACGCGAAAATAACAGCTGATATGTGTGACGAGCCGTTTGGTTGGACGCGGTCCGTTAAAGTGACAGTCGATTTTGTGCCGTAAACATTGTTTTTCCTTTATTCAGAAGTGTAGAAAGATTGGTGGGATAAAGGCTTGAAAAAGCAAACGTCTTCCCGTTTCTGAGAGTAGGGACACTTTACGCCTCATGCTAACAGGATCGCCGATTTCTCACTTGTGTTATACTTTGATTTAAAGTAGAATAGGAATGGGTCTGTGGCAGGGTAGACCCCCTGCGGTGACACAGGGGGTCACCCCTGCGTGTTGTCATTTCGAACGCCGTGACTCTCAACCTGCCGTCGCCAGCGGCAGAACGAACCAAGCTACAGCACTAGTAAATTACTCCACCACAGCTACGATGAAACTGAGCGAATTGGCAACAAGGCTCACTCACGCAGCAAGATGTGAACTTCTTATTCGCTCAGACAGCTGTATCCCCCACTCCCTCTGATCAATTTCACCTACGTAGAATCCTATTCTGTTTTAAATCAAACTATAATCCTAAATGTACGCGAAGCTTACGTTTGGGCGACGCTCGTTTCGGGAGTTAAGTTAGTTGATTGAAAGGGTTTTGCTTTTTACTTTTCTCATTGTAGACTCTGTACTTTACACAGATAAAGCGTAACCTCTCTGCCCACACGATGCCTCCTCCTATACACAGTAGTGTGTGATTGTTATACCCTTTCCCTAGTCCTCCTTTATTCCAACTACCCTTCTGTATCCTTCTCATTATGTGGATGTATATAGAGTAGACCAAGATAGGAAGCAGCCCTACTGACTGCACACGTGATAACTACCTGGGGAGTTTTTGTTCCTACTTTAAACCTAACTATATCCATGGCTATAGTTATACTGGCTTATCGCAAAATCCAGTCGATAAAGAGTTTGAGTTTGCGTTGCAGCTGACATATCGAAAGAATCTGTTTGGGAAAATCTAACAAACCAGAAGTGTATCGTAATAATAAAATATGCACTGGCATTTATTCCTTTGGAAATAACAAAGGACTACAGTTTGGTAAAAAGATCACGAGGGTTAAGGCCTACTGAGGCCTTCATTTTGTCACTATATTTACACACTTCAAATATTATTATAATAAAAACATGTGATGTAAATAAAAAGTAATAATGTGAGGCCAAAAGACGAGATTTCTAATTTGTGACAGATATTTTGACTTTATGAATTAAACTAAGAATCGTCAAAAGAATCGACTCACCAAAGTGAATGAATCGATTATGAACTGTTTACTCAAAAGAACCATGATGTCAATTTCTAATTCATACCTAAAACACGACTGATATCGGAAATACCCCAGGAGTTCCAAGATGGTTGACCCAGTTGCTTAGGTCACATAGCGCATTCTGTCGTCTTTGCTACCAATCTGAAACCTGTTCTATCAACTGGAGCCATGACTTAATTACTTCTGCTTAATTAAACTGTTCTCCAGAAACATGATGTGAGTTTATCTGTTCTGAGGGAAATCAGGTTAAGGTGCTGTTGTTTGGGGCACGTTTTGACAATTTAGAGTTGTAACTGCTTATGCAGATTTAGTTATATAAATATTATCCACAAGTATCTAAAATTAAAAAATACTAGTTCCTTTACAACTGTTATGAGAGATTGAAAGTGTGTAAACACAGATATGCTTCGCTGATAAGGTAAACTTTCTTATCTGGTGCGTTTAAATTGCTGTTCCGTCATTAATATTTAGGCCATCTCTCGGCTCCTGTGACCATAACGTACCTTACAAAAGTCTTTCCGTGTTTGACGAGAGGCACGCTAATATATCTCCTGCTCGAGGGGGTTGGAACAAAAGACAGTACTATCAACACTTTACTCGAAGCAAACGGAATATTTAATGAACGACTAGAGGTCAGGGGCCAGAAAAAGGATGTGGTTAAATAGCAGAGGTTGGCCGTTAACATTTGTTTTTAATAGCGTATCTCTCTTTGACAAATGAGGCTTAATAGGTTTATCATAAGGAAACGTCATTACTCTATAAACACCTATAATAGCTAACTACAACACCATTTCACTTTCAATATTAAGCCCTTCTACATAATTTGAAAGGAATCCCTTTTATGATTTAAATAGCTCCCGCCACCCCTCGAGGCCTAGCCCACGCAATTCTGAAGTCGGGGTATATCTGTTGATTTTTAATAATTTGGTAATTACTTTTTCCTTGAAAGAATTTTTCAAATTAAAGATTCGCCTGTGAAAACAAATAAAATTCAAATTCAGAATTCAAAATAAACAATAATGTTTAGAGTAAAGACGGTTGATTTTGCGACTTAAGAATGATTACAAGGTTTCTGCAGCTAATTTCTTGTCCTTTTCAATCCAAGATAAGGCCATAACTACCTGAAAACTACAACAATTACTTGCAGAAACGTCGTCATATTAAATTATCATTCCTGTCTCGTTTAAACATCTACCTTTTTATTCTAAACAATATCTTACGAGTGACAAATTGTAAGTAAAAACAGTAATTTTTAAAATTAGATAAAAATTTTCGAATTGAATTTTTATAAAATTGGACAGTTTTTAAAAAAATTAAATTGTAGGGTATTATGCTATACAACATTCTCTATGTGCATTTATTACGAGAGTTGTTTAATCCCTAAATATTTTGTGATTTCTTCTTTGGAAAAACGTTATCCTAACTTAACTTTTTTATAATTAAATTTATATTTATTTACCTTACCTATTAATGTCACACCTTCAGGTTTATAAAGAATTAACAATCTTATCAATTTTTAAACATCACTTGCATTTATTCTCTTCAATTAACTCTACACATTATTCCAAATTTATATTAATATTTAGCAGTGACAGGATTGATATCTTAACTAATATTACAATGATAAAAGGTGGACTTCTGAGGCTTTAGATTTTTAATAAAATAACATAACAAAAAAACAGTATTAAAATTTTATTCTTGCTCTCGGGGTCGCTATTACTGGAACTTTGCTTTTAAATTAAAAATGGTGAAACTAGAATAGTTTTTATAAATTTTGATGAAATTAAAATTTATTCTGAACTAAAAGATAGATGTCTATTGGCTACACTAATATTCAAATAATACTTATTGTTCTGAAGAGTCCCTGGAATCATTGTTCTGAAGAGTCCCTGGAATCCTGGCCTTGGTTATTACCTTCTGCACTTACACTTGACATGAAAAAAAACTTACTTTATATTTCTAAAAAATATTGTGTCTGTGTGTGTGTGTGTGTGTGTGTGTGTGTGTGTGCGCGCGCGTGCGTGCGTGCGTGTGTGTGTGTGTCCAAAAATATAGTGTAGAAATGTAAAAGAATTTATTCTGTAAAGTTTAAAAGAATAAATTAAATGTGTTTAATGGAGATCAACGTTATAGATACAGCCAGCTCACTCTTACCATAAAAGCATTAGAACATTGTGTAATCAATATAATTTTTAAATATTTTCTATCAGTACATCTCCTAGCGGTCGAACGTCATTTGATCTTCGCCCACGTTCGCAGGCTATCTAACAATAGAAGGTTATCAATATTTATTTGCTATCCCCGTTAACATGCAACACATGTTTGTGGGTAAAATTCTTTTTTTTCAGTATAAATTGCCCCAAATTTGTTGAAACCAACTTTATACATGTGAAATGTTATATAAGTAAAACAATGTACAGTAAACTCCCGATTATCCGTGGAATAGGGTGGCCCGGCAACGCCGGATAACGAATTCCCCGGATAATCCGCTATGAACAAAGAATACGCAAAACGATCGATAATCGATTATTATACCATAAGTTACACAAATAATGACCCCCGGTTAATGCAATTCACATATATAATCTTCAGAGGAGGAAATAAATACAGAAAATAATTTAAAATGTCGATGTATTTGACGGATTATAACATGTACATTTATATGTCTAACTATTTACAATACGTACATAAATATATGTCAAACGTAAGTATGTATGTACATATGTAATTGCCTTTACACATAATACTTTCACTTTTTAACAAAAAGATCTGTCACGTTCATCTGTTTTTTGTGAGCATTGATTTAGTTTTAATGTGCGACCTAAGTTTCTTGAGAACCATTTTGTCGCACAGTGTCTACTTGTGTCACGTGTGTCACAAATCCATAAAGATCGATAATGTATATGACAGACATGGATAATGCGTATGTCTGCGTCCTAAACTATTTATAGCCGAGATTAGCTGACATTTGTTTACAATCTAATGATACACATTAGGTTTTCGGGCGTCCAAGCATTTTGTCATTGTTTCTTATATACAGTAGTGTGCTCGCCCCTTTTATTTCGCTGGCCCGCGTCGGGGTGCTTCCCTTTCAATGTAAAAATTAGTACGTACATATTTACATATATATTCCCTTCATCTTAACTTCTATTAGGCCTTATATGTATTTACATCGTAATTCACCGTTTGGAAATTTAAACACATGAATCTGATTGGAATACAAATTGGTTATTTGTAAAACAATGGCAGACCCCGGATAATCCGCAAACCGGTTAATCCGCCCACGGATAATCGGGAGTTTACTGTATTTAGGATGTACGAATAGAAAAGGCAATGCACAGCAGTGTAAACTAAATTATCCTTTAATCAGTTTTACAAGTGCATTGTCTCTAAGGATTTAATGTCTGGAGTTGGAATAGGATGCACTGTAAGAGGTATTAGATCTGCAAACATAAAGAAACACTTTAGTCGCTGCTCAACCTTAGTATGAGGGTCATACAATCTGTTTGGATACAGGAGCTAAGTGATAACACTGGAATTAAACTTTATTGCAAACGACAAGCTGAATATGTATGCAATCATTTACTTTCATGGGAACGAGTAACTTATGATGCATGCCGTGCGTTATTTTAGAGTATAAAAGGTTTGCAGGTTAAATTTTGGTTACACCGAAGAATTTCTAAATGTATTAAGATTAAAGTTTTAATACTCTTTTATAACTAAATACATATCGTGTGTTCACAGAGATTCACTTCTTTATGTTCTTATAGGTACTTTGTGTTCAACTTGAATTAGATTTGTTCAGAAGTTTCCGTTCTACTCTTGTAAGCCTAGTACCATTATGTTTGTAGATTAATTCTACGTAACTCTTTGTACGTAATGTTTTATTTTTCTACATAAGTTCCTATTATTTTATGCACACATTTTTTCATCTTTAAATAATCGGAAAATTGCGTTTAAATTCAGATAAAATAAACATTCACGATTCATGATTATAAAAAACGTAAATAATTCACGTTCTTTGAATGAATTAAAATTTATGACATATTTACGTTGTGGGCCCATAACCGATTGCTGCGGAGGTGATGTGTGCGTACAACGTGGCCGCAATAGTGATGTAAAATGCCTGGGCGTTTATAAGTCGGGGCAAATGCCCAATATAAATGCCCGGGCAAATGCCCAAAACCCATAAATGCCCAGGCATTTTGGGCATTTATCTCTTTTAAAAACATATTCGTAATACAACGATTATAAATAATGTTTTAGCCATTGTATGCACATTGATGCATTCTATATATTTATCCATACACAAATAGATATGTATACAGGTAAATATATATGTATACATATGTAATATACAAAATTGTTGAATTTATATTGAGAGAATTTATATTAAGTAGAAGGTAGGCCTAGGCCTAATATTTTTTATTGCCTCTACCCTAAACTGTATTTTTGACGCACATGAAGTTGATTGTGAAATCGGGGGAAAAATCCATTCAACACATCTTTATAATTCTTCAATGAGTTTGATATTTTACTGAAAGATAAGTAATACTGAAACTGGATACATAATGTACGCTATTATATTAACTGTGTAACAACTGAGGTTACATATATTTAAATATGGAATTAAATAATAAATGGCTGTATTGTGTTCTTGGGTGTCTTAATCACTTTTTTCTGTATCCTCTTCATCACTTTTTTCTGATGAACTTTCAATTAGCTCTGGCTCAGATTCATCTGACAGTTCTGATTCTGAATCTTCCTCTAGGCCTATAATACGTTCTTGACTGGGTGTTGGGGTTTCTTCTCCTTGTTCTGGATTACTCTGATGAGTCTCATTAGTTGTTTTGTCGGGCTGACGCTTAGATGGTCTATTCATCAGCTTCCAATTGTAGGCTATATAAGTCAACTTAGTAGCCCTCTCAGATGTAAGTCTGTTCCTTTTTTTACTATGAATCCAGCCAAAAGTGCTGAAGGTCCGCTCTGTGGCAGCAGATGTAACAGGTGCCCCAAGAATTTTTACTGCAACTTCTGCCAGTGCACAAGTACCCCTCAAACCTCGCCACCACAATAAAGGAGTTACAAGGTAAACATTGTCTTCTTTAACCCCAACTCCTTCCCACACAAATTGTCTGGACCAAATTCCCTGTTTGTCCCTGTAGTCGGCCAAGTTTTCTCTAACTTGTATAGCATTCAATCCTGTGTTTCTTGCTGTCGCAAATAAAGCTTATTGCTTCCAGCATGTCAACAGGCTCGAGATCACTACCTTGCACAGCTGGGTCAAGCAGGTTCGCCGCAAGGTGTAAAGATGATACACCAAATTTCTTTCTCTCTTTGAATTTGGACAAGATTGCCTTTTCTTCTGCTGATTGCAGTGGAGATAACGGTAACTTCTCAATAAGAACTGCCTCCAAGTCATTAAACTTTTTAGCTATTCTATGAACTTGAGGTTCATTGGACTCGAAAGCTGTGATCAAGTGAACGATTGAGTTCATCAACTCTACAACTGTGTCAATCCTGACCCAGAAAACATCATCGTCCAGGACTCTCTTCTTCATTTCTGGCTTTAGATATGGTTGAGCATTTTCATTAACAACTAATGTTTGTAGGACAAATTTGTTTGACTGCAAACTTTGAAGGCAGAACAAATGGCTCCCCCACCTAGTCTTTCCTGGCAACTTTAGTGAAACCCTATCCTTGAATGCCTTATTTTCAGCTGATATTTCATTGAACAATGCTAATAAAACATGGCTGTGTTTTACTGTTTTGACAACATCAACTGCGATTGCTGTGAAAGTTTTCATTGTTTGGCAGCTTAAAATGTCTGAGCACAATAAGTGTAGCAGGTGTGCTAGACATCCAAGAGGAACAACATGGGGAAATCTATCTTTCACAAAGTTCAGTGCAGCTTTCATATTTGCAGCATTATCACCAATCACCACCAGAAATTTTTCTGGTTCATGTTTCTCCATTACATTTATGATAAGCTGAGAAAGGTACTCGCCAGTGTGACTGTTGCATTTAGTCATTACAAACTCCACAAACATTGGTTGTGGTTTTGAAATTATGAAGTTGATAATGGATTCATTTCTAAGGTTGCTCCAGCCGTCACACTGCAGGTGGAGGTGCTTCGCTTCATGTAGTTGTTTATTTATGTTACCTTGCATTTCTGTGTACTGCGCATCCAAAAGAGTAGAAGATAGCCGATATCTTGACGGTAACTTGAAGGAAGGCCTGATTTTGTTAAAAAAATCTATCCAAAGTGGGCTGCCCAGGGCCCAGACCCTCCCCCACCACTCAAAAAACACTATTCACACCAAAATCAAACTCCTACTGCAGTCCTAACTCAATACTTCAATGTTTTATTCAAACTAGATATACATAATTCCCATTAAGTGTTATTGAGAACAACATCACAGGATGATTAAATTATTATTAGCAATATTTAAGTTAGGTATTATTTTTTTTATTTTTCTGAACAATAATAATTTTTTTATTACATATAATAATATACACATCAACAAATAAACAAATTTAGGCAATATTTGTTTATCCATGAAATTTACCTTTAATTAATAGTTTATACTATGTTTTAGAAGCACAAGTAACAATCAAAAATAGTAAAAAGTAAAAAAACACACTTTTTCATAAATGCCCAGATGTTGGGCGCTTAAAACTGCTTTGGGCAAATGCCCGGGCAAATGCCCATTTATAAATGTCCTGCCCACTGGGCATTTGCCCGGCCCACATCTATAGGCCGCAAGCACGCTCTCGCGTGCGCGCGCGCGCACACACACACACACACACACACACACACACACACACTCACACCAGAACGATGCTTTCTACTGTTTTGTCTACCATATGTAGTAAGCAGAATTATAGTCATATATTTCTTCTCATACATTTTTGAACAAGCTTGGGAAAGGACAAATAAGTGAAACCCATAAGAAGTAGTTTAATTTACTATATTGGAATAACACAAGAAAAATCCAACAAAAGTGAAACGTTCAGTGGCCTATGGCTCCTCGCATGAGTAAACGAATAAATGCAGAAGAAACTCTTTCATGGCTGTAAACACACTTTGCAAAATCATAAAAGAACAGACTGTAACTGAGACATTAACACAAATGTTGAAACTAGAGGCTTGACACACAAACAATATAGAAAAAACGGCAGAGGGTAGATGACGAATAAAAACTTGAAATGGATCCCGAAGAGACGGGATGGAAGAAGAAGACAAAAAAATTGTCTAAATTTCCTCTGTATGATGTTATCTGTACGCTGCTAACCTGTGGCAAATGGGTGTCTTCTTTACAAGATCTGTAGTGATCTACATGAGATTAACAGTTCCATTTTTAATAACGTTTTAGCCTAAGTCTTTCTTTGCAAATCTGTATTTTAAAATTCTATTTTTAAGGGGCTGTTTAGAATTTATACGATTGACTTGGATAAGCAATATGACGAATGCAAGAGCTAAAATTTCCAACCTGGAGCTCGAGATGTAGACCATACTAGTAGAAATAAGACTTGTTTGCGACTCAGGCATTGCCATTTAACACTTTAGTAGCGACTTTTCGATAATATATTCAATAGCGTCTTCAAGTCTGTGCATATAAATGTTGGTACAAACGAATGAGTTGCTATAAACTCATTTAAATAATATAATAAAATGACATTCAACAAATGACAAGGGCATAGAGAATATTATGTCACGAAATAATACGTAATTCGAGTAGTAGTAATTTCATTGAGCAAAACAAAATACGACATTAATACACATAAAACAATCTTTATTATTTATTGTAACATATTATTTAAGGAAAACAACCTATAAAGAAAGACATATAATGGCATTTTAGAATGCTTGACTCGAAAACCAGTCGTATTATTTTCACACAAAATTTAAACCTAGCGAGTGTATTATGAATACTATACTAGCAAACAGTTAGGAAGTTCATTTCAAAGTTATAACAATATAAAATTTAATGAATTAGAAAAGATTTAAAGTTATTAATACGATGTAGAGTTAGTAGAGAGAAACTTTCTATTCACAGTATTTTAGTAGTAAATGAATGAATGTCGCACAGTTTGCACTTTTATAGTTTTAAAATTAAATTTAATATCTCCTTTACACACTAAGCGGTAAAACAATCACTATATCGTGTTTACCGCTTTTGTTATCGGATTCATCTGGCCAAAAAGCCACTCACTAACGATAAGTTTAGCGTTTTATGGTTTTTGTTTTAGGTCCTGCATTAACAACTTTAACGCTGCCACATACCATAAAGCCAATGTAAATCCAAAATACAGTAATTAGTTTTTTTTCTTGTAGGTCCTTACCGTAACTAATGTGGAGCTCTTAGGTATCCCATATTGATACTCACCCCAATATAAACGAAATTGTGGTTCCATTTGATTGACGGTGATGAGTTCAAAATTAGTCAATTATTATTCGTCCTCAGTCTATATTTAAATTTATTTTCGACGGATGATTTCGGTGATTTTATTTTGTAGATTTACTTTATCTTCCACTAAGTAACTGTCGCCAAGGACAGGAAAGGGTTGTGAATATAAGAAGAGCTAAAATAGGGGGGGGGGTATACTAAAGCGGATTTACATACTCGGGGGCCCGTCACACTTTGTCTTTTTGGGGCCCCTAGCATTTGTAAATACTGTTTACTTTTTAAGGCGAACACACACTCTCGCCGAGTGACTTATGGAGTCATGTCAATAATTAACACAGATAAAATTAAATATGTTTGATTAGTTTATTAATTATCACAATCGCTTTACATTTATACCAACATTTGAAAACCTTTTTTCTGCTAGGCTTTCATGAATGAACAAAGAAAATAATTCTGAATACCAAATCTCTTTAGGGTATTTACAAGTTAAATATATTTCCTTCTAGCTTTTTGTGCTGCAAATGTGTCTTTAAGTTTATCATAATTCATTTTATTCAATCTATCACTTTCTATATATAATATTGAATGTTCATTCAGATGGTCTTCTAAAAGTTTTTAAAGTAGTTTTTATTCTCTTCAAGGGACTAAAGAATCTTTCGCCCGTAGCATATGATATAGGTATGGTGAGAAAGATTTTCAGGATCGTTTCGACATTAGGAAAGGTTTCCTTTAGGTCTTCATTTGCCACTTTGCACTTGTACCACTTTTCTGGACCATTGTTATTTCTGTTATCATCTGAGGTATCAGTTGTAGTCTTGGCGTCTTTGGATATATAAGGAACTGTCGGTAAATATAAAATCCCCCGGTAAAGGGTCATGGCTCATGTGAGCAGGGTAACATGGTTGAAGTCTTACTCTCTTTCGGGGTGATTAAGATGTGTCTACTTATTGCACCCCTTTGTGAGAAAAACTAATTAAGTTAATATTTAGGAACTTATTAATTTTTCGTATATTTATTATTTTATAATTTTGAAATGGGATTTGTAAATCTGTAAAGATTCAAATAGTAATAAAATGCTCAACATGTAAATTAAACACGGGAAATAGAGTGTAACTAGATAAGGTATAGAATGAGAAAACGACAACTGTACGACGATGAAGACTACAAATAATGTTCTGATTGATGGAGGTTGTCAAAAACACATCAATAGCAAGAAATATTACAACATTTGGAAATGTATAAACATATGGCACTGCAGATTTATATAGAACCTAGCAGAACCGAAGAATAATATATCAGTTTCCTTCCGTTACTTTTATTAAATCCTTTCCAGTGATTGTTTTTTTAGGAATAAAAACCATTTGAGTTAGGCCTAATAGTTGTTAAACATTGGACCAAATCCATTTTTTTCTGTTTTAACTTATTCTGTCAAAAAACGTTCTAATCAATAAGCAAGTGATTTCAAGTATCACAACTAAACAGTGGCTAAAACGTACGCAAAATATCGCCACGGAAACATAAAGGTAGTGCATAAACACACAAATTCTTCTGGAATTACTGATCACTATGTTATACTAGGTTTATTATACACCTTATTGAAATATAGCTACAAAGTAACTGGTTAGTTTATTTGGTTGTAAAAAAAAAAATTACTTCGAACGTGTGTTGTTCATTATTATCCACATATTCTCTTTTTGAGTTCCTGCCATTAGTTCACCACTCCCTATTCAAATTTTTATTCGGTAATAACATATTTTTTATTCATCCACTCAAGTTCAAATACATTTTTTTGAACTTGTAGTAGATGACACTTGATGTTAATACATTTCTTTTCAAATATGAACTCTGATTAAATTAATTTTTTTAATTTTAGTTTTATTTGGGAGAAAAACGTTTCACAAAGGGGCAAGGTATGCAATATAGTAACTTCGTCCTATTTGGCTTAAAATAAGTGATAACTTATGATTTCATAAAACAGCTGATTTTATGTTGTAGGTTTTGTGGCAGAGAATTTTTTAACGCATTGGTTACGTTACTTTATTTATATAAATTGTGGTTATTTAATAAAAAGTACTCAAATATTTTTTCTGTATTAATGTAAGTAGGAATCGACTTTAAAAAATCTTTGTTTATATTGCATCATATATCGCTAAATATGTGGCAAATTACAACAAAGGGTCCAGTTAAGATTTGTTAATTCAAAATCGTTGTCGTTAAGTTATAGGTACACGTCTGCTGCATACGACGTGACGTTACCATAAATGAAGTTATTTTTATATAATCAACCCTACGTTTCTGACTGTACACTTTGTTGCTAATAATTTAATATTAGTATAAAATAGTGTCCTATATTATAGAGGAACTTTTCAGTTCCTTGTGTTTCAAAATTAAGGTTGTGTTTGTATTTTTCAAAGTAAAATATTTATAGTTTGAGACGTTTAAATCGCATGTTTCCTGTTTAGAATGCATTCTGAGTAAGGTATATTTAAACGAAAAAATCTTCTGAGTTGGTAAAAGCATTAATTTTAGGAATTTTTCGGATAAAGTTCTGTTCTTTGTTTTTCACGTGAAGCGAATTTCTCCTGAACGTTTGCAGGCGTTCCAACGCGTGGCTGTCAACGCGAGTAGCTGCCCATGTGTTTATAATTAGGCGTGATTGATGGCGACTACGTCATTTGACAGTAGAAGTCGTGTGTTAATATTCTGAAACATTGCGCGTGCTTCGTGCGCCTTCAGCACTACCGAACTAATACTGGTAGCTGGTAAGGAATAAGCATAGTGTGAGCAACGTTTTTGAGCTAATCTTGCGTAAATATGTAGGTAAAGTACACAATATCAAGAGCACAGTGGTACAATAAAAATATTGGAAAGAACCCCAATACCACAAAAATAATCAAAAATAACAAATAAAACAAGTTACTTAAGATTAAACCCTTATGTACATTTCGATGACCATGTCATCATCATCAGAGGGTCTTATTACAAAATACAATCTAGTACACAAGAAGTTACAAACTAGAAAGATAAAATTCCAATGTTGGAAACATCAGGTATTTATAAGATAATTTGTAGTACTTGTAACGAGATGTATATAGGTTAAACAAAAAGAAAAACTGTAACTAGATATAAAGAACATCTTGCCCATATTAAATATGATAGACCGGAAAAATCAAGTGTAGCAGAACATGTCCTTAGTAATCAGCATGATTTAGATAAAAATGTTATTTTAGCTAAATGTATAAACTCAAAAAAGTTACTTAATAGTTATGAAAGTGTTTTTATAGTCAAATCAAATTGTAAATTAATGTATGCAGATAAAGGACCTATTCCTAACTCACCATTATATACTTTACTTAAATAGCTTTCTTCAAATACGCTGTTTTAATTTAATTACTTTTAGTTTATTTATTGTTATTGCTGTAGTTTTTATTACATATGTATTATTATAATGTACTTTTTGACTTAACCTATTTGGTTCCTGATGGCCGATCGTTATTTGTCGGTCGAGGGCGGAGAGGGGGCGGAGCTTACCTCACGCCTATATATAGCGACCGCGGAGAGCGATTGGTATCATTCTAGTTTGTAACTTCTTGTGTGCTAGATTGTATTTTGTAATAAGACCCTCTGATGATGATGACATGGTCATCGAAATGTACATAAGGGTTTAATCTGAAGTAACTTGTTTATTTGTTATTTTTGAATATTTTTGTGGTATTGGGGTTCTTTCCAATATTTTTATTGTAATGTAGCTAAAGGATAATTGTGCAATTTTTTAAAAATAAGCGAGCATTCAATTCATTGAAAATTTAAAGCTCCAAACATAAGCTCCCAGACAGGTAAATTAATGAAAGGGCATAACTACAAGCACTTACAGCTCCTAAAGCAGACCTGTTTCGGAGAAGGCGCCAATTTCCAAAATCAGGGGGTTGGGATAGCACAAGAGGTTTTGTTTGGCTAAAACGACAAGTCAGGATTGGCTGAAATAAAAGAATATCACTGGCTTGCAAGATAGAGAGAAGGAGGAGCATCAAGGAGTGGAGGAAGAAAGTCAGTTAAGTTTTGGAAGCCAAGGAGAAAAGAGGTAAGTTCTGGGAGTCGGTGATGAAGGAGTTAAAGGGAGGCTGAAGCGGTAAATCAAGTTTGGAATCCAGTTTGGGCCGAGTATGTGGGAACCAAGGGTTCAAGAGACGGTGGAATCAGGAAGTCGTGAGAATTACAAGATCCGAAGGAGTGACATTTTATCCAATAAGGAGGAAGAAGTCCCTACGGTATCTTGAATACCAAATGGTCCACGCCGAACTCGACCCAGTGCTCGAAAGGCACTGAGGATCTACCTAGCGTACTCAAATTTCGCTTAGGTACAAATTTCATAATTATTAAATAATCAATGTTTAAGCACAAGCCATAACACAGTAACCTTCTTGCCTTGGGATAAATTCAATTAATTATATGCTGTTGGTTAAGGTACTATAATGCGTAAGGCCATTATTGTTGATTGTAAAGAGTTGTTTTTCGTTGTTTCTTGAAATTAAGCTAGCTGGCAGGGCATCTATTTTATACAACATGTAAATTCTTTTTTCTCATATTAAATAAGTAATCAGTGAATCTTTTATTAGATTTTTTCTGTTAAAATACAGTTTTGGCGCCCAACGATTTATTATTACGTTATAATAACTAGGTAAAGGGTTAATAATACAGTATAAGAACTTTTGGTACTCAATTAACTTGTATTATAGTTATTAACTGCACTAGTTGTTGATGCTCTAGATGTGTAGTAATGATTTATTTTTACAGGTTATATTGCTGTTATATGTTTCGGAATTTGTTGGCACATTTTAAATAATTGTTTATAGTTTTTATTATCATGGACTATTACGTTTTATAGTGTTTGTTTTAATTATGTAATTTATATGTGTTGTTGTTTTGTTAATTTATTAGTATACCTATTAATAACTTGTAATAATTTTGATTTTATATTAACTTTGTTGTTAATTCTGTATATTATACTTGTAGTCCTGAATGAGGACAACAACTAAGTCGTCGAAACGTGGCCAAATTATTATTAAATCAGGTTTCTTTGACTCACTCATCAACAGAGTTTTTATTTAACAAACTTTTGTGTGTATACACCTCATCATTTTTGTATTTAAATTCCCCCAAAAAATAATTTAAAATTTTATGTTTCTGTCTATTATTTAATAAAACTTATGTCTTCGGAAAAAAAATTAATCTTTTATTGTACAAAATTGTTTTTTTATTTTTTATATTGAAACGTATTTCATTTCAAATCTTTATTTTATGATGCTGGTTCTGGAGTTTAGCTTATATTTCATAACCTTCAAGTTTACTTTATATTTATAACTAAATTCGTCGACAGAATTATATTTTGCAAAGAATGCACACAAAATGTAAAAACCGTACCACTTGAAATGATAAATAAGTATGTGATGGGTGTTAAAAGCAGTCAGGAATTGTTGCGTTGACGTAAAGGGAAATTAAAACACAAAACACTAAATATAGCGCGTAAAAGTGCTTTTACGTTAAGCAGAGCCCTTGGCACAAGCATTTCAACCCTGTCATGTTTTCAAATGATGAATGCCTGTTAATTTACATCAACATCAACGAAAAAGTACACACACAAAGAGGTGGAGGGTGGGAACGGTCAGTTAGGATGAAGCCTTAATTGCGAAGAGCGTATGGGCACAACCCATTTGAGTTTTTTTACTTACTGCGGGTTACTATTGAGCTTACGTGAGTCATCGTCTTTTCTGTAAATGTAGGTGTTTTTCAGAAGTTGTTGAGGTTCAATAACGATAAAAAGATTATTATGCAATTCAGTAACAAAAGTTGTTAGGTTACTTGTCGAAAACCTGTGGGTAGAGAACATGAGAAGCTATCATCGCTTATTACGAAGAGGTTTTATCAGAATAGCTGATTATTTTATAGGTTTAAAGTAGAATTATGGTCTGGGTGGTTAGCGTATTTTCTTAGGTCAAAGGTCGAGTAAGTGTCATTATTCCCAAAATAAAGTAATAACAATTTTCCAACAGCTAGAAGAAACCCAATGGGGGATATAGTTGCCATAACCTTTAGGATGGCTATGTTTCATTGGTTATACAGGAGTCACTGGTATGAGAAGAAAATTTTTAAGTTAACTGGTAATGTAGAAGGCTCTGGACCTGAGAAGGAAGCAATAAAACCGGAGTGGTCGCATAAATAGTTGGAAAATGGCAGAGTTAACTTCAACACCCAAAACACACAAAGCCTTATAAGATCAAGATTTTCCTTATAAAACAACTAATTTAAACAAAATAAAAAATCAATTCCTACTTAGCTCAACAAAAATAATTTCTATGTTAGTTAATTTTTATTAAATACAATATAAATAAGGTAAGCTAACAAATGCTTTAAAACAGCTGTTCTACCATATAACCTATAAAATAAAATCAGCTGTTTTATAAAATCGTATATCACTTATGTTATTCCAAATGGGGCGTAATAAATAATTATATTGCACACCTTACCTCTTTTGTGTACATTTTTCTCCCATATAAAACTAAAATTAATTCATTAAATTTAATTAATGAAATAATGTTTTAAAAAACTGTATTAGCATCAATTGTCATCCTCTACAACTTTAAAAAAAATCTATTAGAACTTGAGTGAATAAATAAAAGGTATATTACAAACGATTGAAATTTTGAACAAGATATATAGAGGGAGCGCGTGAACTAATAGAAGGAATTGAAGAGTGGAAATGTATGTAACATACTAAACCTGTATTACATTCCAATATACTTATTTTACAATATAGCTTGGAAGTATCCGGCTTGGCAAGATTTGCTTTTTAAGAAATTAAGTTTAATAATGCACAAGATAAACAGTTGATGAGTGAAATGAACACGGCTTCCTTGTTCCGAACGGCAATGCAATAAAGTGTAATAAAATGGCGGCTACTTCATGTCAACAAGTAAGCTTATCTTGTAGAACTTTATTTAGTTTTTTTATTATTAAATCCGCCTTAACTCAATACTTTGTAGCCATGGCGTAGGATAACAAAGTATTTAGTTTTTCAATTGTTGTGAAATAAATTTTGTATTTTTTTTTTTTTTTAATTGGTAATTTTTGGGGTGTCAACAACTGGTTTTATCAACTTTTCTTTAAGAATTTTTCTGTATCAGTAAATATATAAGATTTCTATATCGAAGAAGTCTGAGTAATCGATACATACCAGAATAGAGTTAGTGTAGGCTAATTTTAATGTGGTTATATTTAATAATTTAAATAGACCTATTTCCTTTGAAGCTGATCAATCTGAAATCCTACTATATTTTACAAAATTCGTTTTGGAGTTTTTGTTTAAAATTAATCACACTATATGAAAAATTACCACGGCTATGAAAATTACTCAAAGTACGTAGTTTCGGAATTTCCTCTCAAGCCAAACAGTATATCCTTGGCGAAACAAATTATTTACTGAACTCAGCGACGCTAGTAGCGAATAATCGAACTGTGAAGGACTAGTAGTAATTTTCTATGTTTTAACAAAGATATAAAACGAGATGTGAATAACCCGACTACAATAACAGAAATATAGAGAAGATGGAAAAACATGAAAAGAGACGTTCACCTTTATCAATGTGCAGTGGCTCTTTAACTTCTCTATAACCAGTGCCTGGTTAGAAGATTGTAGAGAAACAACCATTTGATTAGTGTAGTGTTGTGTTGCGCTAGTTCTAACTGATGTATAGTTATATGTAACTGAGAGTGTCCAGACAAGAACTAAAGAGTTAAAGGGCACTCCTGTTATATGAATATTTAGGATAAGATAATACAAGAAAAGTTAATGGTTGGTCTAATAAGACAAGTTTTAATAAAACTAATAAGGAGACAAAATGTGTTTCAGAACGTTCAACAAAGCTGTATAACATTTAATGGATACAATAAAGATGCAAATTGCCTAAAATTTGGGTATTTTAGGGTTTTCTATTATTATTTATACCTTTATCAATGTGCAGCAGCTCTTTAACTTTTCTATAACCAGTGCCTGGTTAGAAGATTGTAGAGAAACAACCATTTGATTAGTGTAGTGTTGTGTTGCGCTAGTTCTAACTGATGTATAGTTATATGTAACTGAGAGTGTCCAGACAAGAACTAAAGAGTTAAAGGGCACTCCTGTTATATGAATATTTAGGATAAGATAATACAAGAAAAGTTAATGGTTGGTCTAATAAGACAAGTTTTAATAAAACTAATAAGTAGACAAAATGTGTTTCAGAACGTTCAACAAAGCTGTATAACATTTAATGGATACATTAAAGATGCAAATTGCCTAAAATTTGGGTATTTTAGGGTTTTCTATTATTATTTATACCTTTATCAATGTGCAGCAGCTCTTTAACTTTTCTATAACCAGTGCCTGGTTAGAAGATTGTAGAGAAACAACCATTTGATTAGTGTAGTGTATCATAGAATTAAAGGGCATTCTATATATATGAATATTTAGGATAAGATAATACAAGAAAAGTTAATGGTTGGTCTAATAAGACAAGTTTTAATAAAACTATTAAGGAGACAAAATGTGTTTCAGAACGTTCAACAAAGCTGTATAACATTTTATGGATACATTAAAGATGCAAATTGCCTAAAATTTGGGCATTTTAGGGTTTTCTATTATTATTTATACCTTTATCAATGTGCAGCAGCTCTTTAACTTTTCTATAACCAGTGCCTGGTTAGAAGATTGTAGAGAAACAACCATTTGATTAGTGTAGTGTATCATAGAATTAAAGGGCATTCTAGTTATATGAATATTTAGGATAAGATAATACAAGAAAAGTTAATGGTTGGTCTAATAAGACAAGTTTTAATAAAACTAATAAGTAGACAAAATGTGTTTCAGAACGTTCAACAAAGCTGTATAACATTTTATGGATACATTAAAGATGCAAATTGCCTAAAATTTGGGTATTTTAGGGTTTTCTATTATTATTTATACCTTTATCAATGTGCAGCAGCTCTTTAACTTTTCTATAACCAGTGCCTGGTTAGAAGATTGTAGAGAAACAACCATTTGATTAGTGTAGTGTATCATAGAATTAAAGGGCATTCTAGTTATATGAATATTTAGGATAAGATAATACAAGAAAAGTTAATGGTTGGTCTAATAAGACAAGTTTTAATAAAACTAATAAGGAGACAAAATGTGTTTCAGAACGTTCAACAAAGCTGTATAACATTTTATGGATACATTAAAGATGCAAATTGCCTAAAATTTGGGCATTTTAGGGTTTTCTATTATTATTTATACCTTTATCAATGTGCAGCAGCTCTTTAACTTTTCTATAACCAGTGCCTGGTTAGAAGATTGTAGAGAAACAACCATTTGATTAGTGTAGTGTATCATAGAATTAAAGGGCATTCTAGTTATATGAATATTTAGGATAAGATAATACAAGAAAAGTTAATGGTTGGTCTAATAAGACAAGTTTTAATAAAACTAATAAGGAGACAAAATGTGTTTCAGAACGTTCAACAAAGCTGTATAACATTTTATGGATACATTAAAGATGTACGAGTAAATTGTCTAAAATTTGGGCATTTTAGGGATTTCTATTATTATTTATACCTTTATCAATGTGCAGTAGTTCTTTAACTTCTCTAAGTGCCTGGTTAGAAGATTGTAGAGAAACAACCATTTGATTAGTGTAGTGTATCATAGAATTAAAGGGCATTCTATATATATGAATATTTAGGATAAGATAATACAAGAAAAGTTAATGGTTGGTCTAATAAGACAAGTTTTAATAAAACTAATAAGGAGACAAAATGTGTTTCAGAACGTTCAACAAAGCTGTATAACATTTTATGGATACATTAAAGATGCAAATTGCCTAAAATTTGGGTATTTTAGGGTTTTCTATTATTATTTATACCTTTATCAATGTGCAGCAGCTCTTTAACTTTTCTATAACCAGTGCCTGGTTAGAAGATTGTAGAGAAACAACCATTTGATTAGTGTAGTGTATCATAGAATTAAAGGGCATTCTATATATATGAATATTTAGGATAAGATAATACAAGAAAAGTTAATGGTTGGTCTAATAAGACAAGTTTTAATAAAACTATTAAGGAGACAAAATGTGTTTCAGAACGTTCAACAAAGCTGTATAACATTTTATGGATACATTAAAGATGCAAATTGCCTAAAATTTGGGCATTTTAGGGTTTTCTATTATTATTTATACCTTTATCAATGTGCAGTCGCTCTTTAACTTCTCTATAACCAGTGCCTGGTTAGAAGATTGTAGAGAAACAACCATTTGATTAGTGTAGTGTATCATAGAATTAAAGGGCATTCTAGTTATATGAATATTTAGGATAAGATAATACAAGAAAAGTTAATGGTTGGTCTAATAAGACAAGTTTTAATAAAACTAATAAGGAGACAAAATGTGTTTCAGAACGTTCAACAAAGCTGTATAACATTTTATGGATACATTAAAGATGTAAATTGTCTAAAATTTGGGTATTTTAGGGATTTCTATTATTATTTATACCTTTATCAATGTGCAGTAGTTCTTTAACTTCTCTAAGTGCCTGGTTAGAAGATTGTAGAGAAACAACCATTTGATTAGTGTAGTGTATCATAGAATTAAAGGGCATTCTATATATATGAATATTTAGGATAAGATAATACAAGAAAAGTTAATGGTTGGTCTAATAAGACAAGTTTTAATAAAACTAATAAGGAGACAAAATGTGTTTCAGAACGTTCAACAAAGCTGTATAACATTTTATGGATACATTAAAGATGTAAATTGTCTAAAATTTGGGTATTTTAGGGATTTCTATTATTATTTATACCTTTATCAATGTGCAGTAGTTCTTTAACTTCTCTAAGTGCCTGGTTAGAAGATTGTAGAGAAACAACCATTTGATTAGTGTAGTGTATCATAGAATTAAAGGGCATTCTATATATATGAATATTTAGGATAAGATAATACAAGAAAAGTTAATGGTTGGTCTAATAAGACAAGTTTTAATAAAACTAATAAGGAGACAAAATGTGTTTCAGAACGTTCAACAAAGCTGTATAACATTTTATGGATACATTAAAGATGCAAATTGCCTAAAATTTGGGTATTTTAGGGTTTTCTATTATTATTTATACCTTTATCAATGTGCAGCAGCTCTTTAACTTTTCTATAACCAGTGCCTGGTTAGAAGATTGTAGAGAAACAACCATTTGATTAGTGTAGTGTATCATAGAATTAAAGGGCATTCTATATATATGAATATTTAGGATAAGATAATACAAGAAAAGTTAATGGTTGGTCTAATAAGACAAGTTTTAATAAAACTATTAAGGAGACAAAATGTGTTTCAGAACGTTCAACAAAGCTGTATAACATTTTATGGATACATTAAAGATGCAAATTGCCTAAAATTTGGGCATTTTAGGGTTTTCTATTATTATTTATACCTTTATCAATGTGCAGTCGCTCTTTAACTTCTCTATAACCAGTGCCTGGTTAGAAGATTGTAGAGAAACAACCATTTGATTAGTGTAGTGTATCATAGAATTAAAGGGCATTCTAGTTATATGAATATTTAGGATAAGCTAATACAAGAAAAGTTAATGGTTGGTCTAATAAGACAAGTTTTAATAAAACTAATAAGGAGACAAAATGTGTTTCAGAACGTTCAACAAAGCTGTATAACATTTTATGGATACATTAAAGATGCAAATTGCCTAAAATTTGGGCATTTTAGGGTTTTCTATTATTATTTATACCTTTATCAATGTGCAGTAGTTCTTTAACTTCTCTAAGTGCCTGGTTAGAAGATTGTAGAGAAACAACCATTTGATTAGTGTAGTGTATCATAGAATTAAAGGGCATTCTATATATATGAATATTTAGGATAAGATAATACAAGAAAAGTTAATGGTTGGTCTAATAAGACAAGTTTTAATAAAACTATTAAGGAGACAAAATGTGTTTCAGAACGTTCAACAAAGCTGTATAACATTTTATGGATACATTAAAGATGCAAATTGTCTAAAATTTGGGCATTTTAGGGTTTTCTATTATTATTTATACCTTTATCAATGTGCAGCAGCTCTTTAACTTTTCTATAACCAGTGCCTGGTTAGAAGATTGTAGAGAAACAACCATTTGATTAGTGTAGTGTTGTGTTGCGCTAGTTCTAACTGATGTATAGTTATATGTAACTGAGAGTATCCAGACAAGAACTAAAGAGTTAAAGGGCACTCCTGTTATATGAATATTTAGGATAAGATAATACAAGAAAAGTTAATGGTTGGTCTAATAAGACAAGTTTTAATAAAACTAATAAGTAGACAAAATGTGTTTCAGAACGTTCAACAAAGCTGTATAACATTTTATGGATACATTAAAGATGCAAATTGCCTAAAATTTGGGCATTTTAGGGTTTTCTATTATTATTTATACCTTTATCAATGTGCAGCAGCTCTTTAACTTTTCTATAACCAGTGCCTGGTTAGAAGATTGTAGAGAAACAACCATTTGATTAGTGTAGTGTTGTGTTGCGCTAGTTCTAACTGATGTATAGTTATATGTAACTGAGAGTATCCAGACAAGAACTAAAGAGTTAAAGGGCACTCCTGTTATATGAATATTTAGGATAAGATAATACAAGAAAAGTTAATGGTTGGTCTAATAAGACAAGTTTTAATAAAACTAATAAGTAGACAAAATGTGTTTCAGAACGTTCAACAAAGCTGTATAACATTTTATGGATACATTAAAGATGCAAATTGCCTAAAATTTGGGCATTTTAGGGTTTTCTATTATTATTTATACCTTTATCAATGTGCAGCAGCTCTTTAACTTTTCTATAACCAGTGCCTGGTTAGAAGATTGTAGAGAAACAACCATTTGATTAGTGTAGTGTTGTGTTGCGCTAGTTCTAACTGATGTATAGTTATATGTAACTGAGAGTATCCAGACAAGAACTAAAGAGTTAAAGGGCACTCCTGTTATATGAATATTTAGGATAAGATAATACAAGAAAAGTTAATGGTTGGTCTAATAAGACAAGTTTTAATAAAACTAATAAGTAGACAAAATGTGTTTCAGAACGTTCAACAAAGCTGTATAACATTTTATGGATACATTAAAGATGTAAATTGCCTAAAATTTGGGCATTTTAGGGTTTTCTATTATTATTTATACCTAATAATGTATAGGGAACTGTATGATCGTTAGACGGTTACATGTATGCTTAGCAAGTCTATCTTTCTCGCTTCAAAACTCTGAAGTTAGACACACACTGTTATGGTAAGCTAAGCTTAGGTTAATTTTCATTTAGAAAACAATTCGAAAAAAATAATCCTTTGAATAAAAATTCGTTTAATTAATACGATTAACCTCCTTGTAAGCCTACCTTGTTTTATTGGGATGGAGAAATTGATAAACTGTTAGAGTAGATGTAGTTCTCGAGACACGCCTGCATACAAGTTTTTAGTTTGTTGTTTACAATCACGAGGCTTTGTTGTTTACAAACTATGTTGTATACAAACACAAGCTTTTGTTGCAAAAACAAAGCTTAAACAAATCTTGGGTTTTGAGAAACGATCTCTCTCGAAATGTAGCAAATGTTAAAAGATTCAAGAATTTCAGACAGAACTATATTTTTTGCAGCAACGGCAAAACGCCTGATGTCGAATCATTCTTTATCAACCTTGGAATAACAGTTCTTGTCCTACATTTTAAAATATCAAACTGCTTTTATGAGAATATTAACATGTAATACTCTATTAGTTCGCGCGCGTTGTGTGAGGGTGCGCGCGCGTGTTTACGCTGGTTATCCTGGTTTAGGAAACTGTTTGCTTCACAAAGTTCAATAAACAACTGATGTATGTATGAGTACATTTTTCTGCCATTCCTAACTTTTCAGTATTCTCTTCTGTTGACGCGTTTCGGATAAACCCCACTTTCAAAACTTCAATAGTACTACTTCAAGAGTACTGTTGAAGTTTTGAAAATGGATTTTATCCGAAACGGATAAACTGAAGAGAATATTGAAATTTTATGAATGGCAGAAAAATGTACTCAAACATATAGAAATATTCCTAACAGAAATGAAGATGAGTATATTAATAATTTCAACAACTGATGTGAAATATTCCTGTATTGTAATACAGAATATTTTTAATCTGAAATTTGTAGGTTTTCAAAACAAAAACTAGTTGTCATTTAAGTATGTTTAAATAAGTATTAAACTTTCTTTTTATAGATCATTTATAGCGTATTATTTTTAATATGACTGAAATCAATTTGAAGTTGAACCCTATGTCACTTGAAGTGGCTATATAAAACGGTTTAAAGTCAAACAAGTTTCGTAAGTAAGTTAGAGTTTGTAGTAGCAACACTCACTGATGATGACGACTTTGTCATTGAAACGCGTATTAGTAAGTAAATGATTCATTTGGGAGTCTTGTGTGTATCTTTTATTTTTTTTAACATAACCTCACAAACTAAGCTCAAAGAATATTTGTATTAAAAAATACAGAAACTTTTCCTTTAAATGAAATTTTAAAGTTCATATTGGACACTCATTTATTTCAGTATTTATTAAAATAATTTAGGATCCAGTTGTAAACACAACAAATATGTTAGAAAGTCAAGAAGCCTGTTAATATGTCCCCAAACCGTAAATGAAGAACCGTAATAATAAAGAATAAACGACCTTCAGAAACAAAAGATAATGATTTTAATATTAGACGGAATGAAAGCCTATGACCACGTTATATAATTGTTTTTATTTATTTAGTAATCTTGTGTATATTTTGTTTACACAAAATGTCTAACATTTCTGAGGGTTATACCAAAGATATCTCACAAAACTAAAATCTGAACAAACAAAAAATTAAGTAAAATGCAGTAACATAACGCCCACGGCGACCAATGACTTTCTATTTTCCCCGTGAAGATTAGGAAGGTCGTGGATAAAGAGAGTATCCAGGAAAGGAATTATTAGTATACCTGAAGTAGACCTATCAGGGTCATAAAAAGAGACTTTCTCATTAAACCCCCTTATAGAAAGAAGGGGAGATTATGACATCGCGTGTGCAGCGTCACCCAACTGAAATATGTTTTCTGTCTGAGTCACGGGTGTACACAATACACCCTCTTGTAGGAAGAAGAATAAAAAAGTTATGACCAAAGATGTGATATGAAAAATATAAAGAGAATGTAGGTAGGACGTAAGTATAGGCATGATTCTTCCTAGTGGAGAGTCATGGCTCGCATTGATCTCGTTCATGTAGTAGATCAACCCCTCCTTTCACTGGGGGAGGGGCTCATAGTGAAGCGTCCATGAAGCAGTAGAGCAGCTTCGGAACTCGCGTGTCTTGTGTCCGTGATTAGAATATAAACTTGAAATAAATCATTAGAAACTAACAACCTCATAGGGAGCTCGCATTTTAAGATTTGATGTGGAGGAGACTCGATATGTCCTGACAGTATCTATACTAGATACTTTCTTTGCAATTATGGTCTGTCACTGGCCATTTTTTTACGTTTTAGAGACGAACGCTATTAAAAATATTTGACAGCTGATGTTTCCTCCTCTTCATTTCCAACACTATTCTATCCAAGGTAATTCTGCTTTTAATACACATATATATTGTGTAAAAGAGTATTTGTAAAGACACGTGCTTTAAATGATCAATTTTTTTTACGAGGTGGTAAAATTCGCTAGCAATAGCACCACTCTTTGTACAGCAACTGATTTTATTTCCAACTTCAGACACGATCACGTTAATAACGAAAATTCCAACAACGTTTGGAAAAATGTACTTCAGTAACTTGGACGCACAAATATGGTGCGTACTAGCCTACTGTATAACGTTCGGTGTAAAGTTACATTGACGATCTGAGGTATGCATTTGGAGGCATGCTGGAAATGTTTTTTGTTAATAAAGTTACACGTCACTTGAAATTTTTTTAAAACGTTTAAACAGAATTTATCGAATTTCTTTATAATGAAATTTAAGTTGAACTAAAAGAGAAAACGTTTTTCTTAGTAATGACACTATTTAGAGTATGTTTAAGATCACGTTTCTGTAAGTAGTATAAAAACGGAAACCTCAATAGTTCTATGAAAACAATTAGTTTTATAAATAATAATACAAGTAGCGACAAGGTATTTATAAGTTCAATTTTTTTTAAAGTAAGATAGTGAAAAACAATATTATTTAACAACTAATAAAACTTTTAAACTACAGTAAATACACTCTAATAATGAAGTATGGCTATATAATATAAGCAGCTAGAATGTAAATATTTTCATTCAAAAATAATAGCAATAGAAATGTAATAACCGAAATAAAAATATAACTTCAATAAAGATAAAAATTGAACAATTAGAAAGGAACCATTGTCTTTAAAAGCTATTAAGGAATTTAATGAGGGAATTGTACAAAGTAGTAATTAATCAACTCAAAGAAACATTAAAACTAAAGCTAACAAAAGAGAACAATTTGAGGGATACAATTATCTTGAAAAAATATCAACAATAGAAGCTCTACCGATTAAGAACTAAAATAAATAAACTTCAATAAAGTAAACAGTCGGAAGGTAGACAATGTCTTTAAAATGTCGTAGTAAAATTAAAGAAAAGAGTTTTACAAGTTATTAACTTTACAAAAACCCGTCTATAACGTTAGCAACGTCAACAGTTTATTGACGCTAAAAGAGAGTTAAAGAGATCGTGAAAAGAATGAATGAAGAGTAAACGCATTTATAATACAACAGCTGTAAGAGACAAAAACAGATGTTTTGTATGAAGTGCGCCTGATGCCAGTAGATAGAAATGAGGGATTTGATTATTTATTGATGTATAAACATCTGTGACTGGGATAAGCGTGGAGCTGCACGAAGGAGGTGTAATCTGTTAATTAGGAGGGCATTCAATTAGCGAGGGGAGAGCCTAATACAGATAGATCACACGTGATATCTGTGCGTTAATATCGATACGTTTTGAGCTCCAAATTAGCTAATTTAATTTACTGTAATTCTGTCTTTATTTTCACTTCCGTGTATGAAATATGTCCGTTGTAGTTTTAAAGGGTATCTGAAATTATTAAGACGACTAACCAGTTTGGCTAATATGTATTATTACTACAGAATTAGTTTAATTCTCAATATAGACAGGACTAAGGTAAGGACGTAGAATCCTTAGGGGATGATATAGAAGGGAGCATGGCGCCACGATTAAACTATAGTGTTATGCAATGGTGTCCGTTATCATGTTTACCCACTCCCTGGCATACATTCACCATGGCACGCACACCATACGCATCCACGGCACGCACATCATGTATACCATGATACGCATACTACCATGTACACTAACACCACCATGTATACACGCACCATGGCATGCGCACCGCCATGAATACGCACACCATAGTACACACCGCTATGTATACGCACACTTGGCACGCACACCACCATGTATACACGCACCATGGCATGCGCGCCACCATGAATACGCACACCATAGTACACACCGCTATGTATACGTACACTTGGCACGCACACCACCATGTATACACGCACCATGGCATGCGCGCCACCATGAATAACGCACACCATGGCATGCGCACCATCACGAATACGCACACCATAGTTCACACCGCTATATATACGCACACCACCATGGCATGCGCGTCACCATAAATACCGCTGATGTACCCCGATGTTGATAGACCTACAAGTGATTTTCTAGTACTGGTATAGAATCTCTTTTACAGGTGATATAGGGGTGGCTATCCTCTACAATGGCTTGAAAAGGGTAAGAAAGGGTAGTCGATGCAGTTAGGTAGCATCTGGGACAGGACATAATGACTGATTATAGGGAACAAATTTGTGGCATCGCTTGAGTTTCTCTTGGGTTTTGTGGCTTACCTCAAGTATGGCTGTTGTAGCCGAGGTGAAGTGAGGTGAGGGGCAACCTGGTTAGGTTAGGTTAGGTGTTTAAAAGTTGATCGATTTGTTTTCACTTGATATTTAAAGATTTTTTAAACGAAAACTGGGCTGTAATATCAAGCCGAACAACGTTTTGTCTGTAATAATAAAACTCTCCTCTAGTGGTTGTGGTAACGCTTTTTAACAACCAGAATAAAAGGATTTTTAAGATTTCCACTATGGGAAGACCGTTTTAAAATTTTAAAAAACATCCAAACAATCAACTCTGCAGATCTAAATTTAACTACTACTTGAGGTTTATCCCTCAAATGTTTGTGTGGTTGATTTTCAATTCGGTCGCATTGATGGTCGAATGTCACGAGTTTAAAATAACCATTTTCTAAAATGAATTTAAAAGTTATTACAGTTTTAGTGAACTTGATCTGTGCGTTTAATGCTGTGAAAAACCTTTTTCACAGTTGCTTAGGCTCACAGCGCTTCAATTAAAGTGCTAAATGTACGAAGTGCGAGGGATGAGATGTTTTTACAAAGTTTACCATGGCGTGTCTGGTTATCGAAGTCTAATGTCAGCCTAGAATATTGCCCCTTAATATAAGACTCTAATGCGGTGACAGCACTAATTTCGTATTTGTAAAATTAATTTTTAAATAACATTTTCTAAAGTTTGATTCAAGTGTTCTATTCTACTATTATAACTTGACTCAATCAAATACAACCTGACAGGACTTTGTTGGCAGCTCTAAGCCCTACTAAGGGTTGTTTGATAGTCGTTTAGGGTGGGAAGGACCAGAGCAGGTGTGTAGGGACTGGATACACTCCCCCAAGCTTTCAAACATGCAAGTCGACCATCTCGATCAATAGGTCTTTTGGTTCCACAATAGTAAACACCCATTCACGGTTAGTCTTATTGCCACTACAAGTGACGTTAAACATTTAAACAGCAGGGACGCCAACATTTAAAAACGTGATGCTAAATCTGCAGTTATATAAAGCACTTAAAAATCCCTTAATGGTCGTTTAAAAATTGTTTATTGCATACGTATTTTGATTATTTCTATGGTACACTTTGTTTTAAACACTCGTGTGTACTGAGTCTACATACGAAGCTGCTTAAAACAGTATAGAATTCCAATTATTGTGCTGTAGCTTAAAACTATAAAACATATTCCGATTCATCGATATGTATGGCATTCAATGTACGGGTTTTTACTTTGTGCGTAAAGCTGCTGATGCATTACAATCTGTATATGACTTAGTTCAGTACAAGCACAAGTAAATAAAATTCTTAACAATTTTTCGCACTATTAATATGTTTTGCAAAGCTTAAGAAAATATTGAAACAAACAGCTACTGTGTCTGTAGCCGATTCAAAGCACAAAATGTAATTTGTTAGAATTGATAATTTGATAACCAATTAGCGTTGTTCATATGCTGGAAAATCACCCCGTTACATCACGTTTGCATCCCTAAAGGCTGCTAGATAATATTACCGTAACCTGATATAAATGTTCTATTATAATAAAAACATATTGTTTATACATGTTCCTGTTTAAACAGGGAACAGTTTACTGTTTTCATTCGTCATATAAATTTATAGATTCAGAATATATTGTTACAGAAATAGTTCATCATTTCCTTCAGTGAGATGTTCTTTGTAGGTAATTCCTTGATTCAAGCTGCTATCTGTGAGTTGCTAAATATTTTAAATAACAATGTATAATTCTTGACCGCTATGTAGACAAATTGAACTAAAAGTGTTTTATTGGAGTAGGCAATTATCGGTAATCAACAACCATCTCCAGGGCATAGGAAACTACTTTGTATAGATTCCGTGGAAGATTGAGGCATTTGAAAGACGTATATGTCTCGCTCACCTGACTCCGCTGCCTCCACAGAAAAATTTGACTTTTCTTGCGTTATGTAGATTTTACAGTAACTAACTTGGATGTGAAGTGTGGTAAACTACAACGAAACAGGTTTAATTTATACGACGATTTATTTGAAGAGGAATCTTGATTTACCGAGTACGGCTCCTTCTTGAAAAGTCAAATTTTTCCGTCTGTTCTGTCAAGAGAAAATGTTATCTTGGAAATTTGATAACTTTTTTTTCTAACATAAAATTATATGAAAAATTAAAGAACCCTTGTAGCCATATTGTGATAAAATTTGGTTTGGATCGGAGTTCAAATTGTTGACTTATGATTTTTCAAAGTTACGGCTTGGTTGAAAAGCACTCAAAAACCGGTACTTTTTTTTATTCCAACTAAAAAATAACTAGGAAGTTATAGTTAGAAAAAAATATTTTTTTTTTACATGCCTAAACGCCCAATTAAATTACAAAAATTTCAATGTAACTCTCATAGTGATATCTGTTTTTGTTTACATTCCATGACACTTTAAACTCAGGGGTCCATAATTTTGAATCGGAGAATAGTTTTGTGTGAGTTACGTAGTTGCTCATATTTGCTGCTATCTTACTTGTGTTTGGTTTCCCCGCTTCCTGTTGCTTTTGTCAGCTAGTAATAAAGTTTTTATTAATACGAATGAACACAGTATTGTCATGTTTTCACTATCATAAAAAATAGATATTTGTATAAATGAGTTTAAAGAATTTTGATTCTTATAAACCTGTTTGATTAAAATAACATTTGCGATTGTTAATTATTTACTTCACAAGAATATTATTTTGTTCTTGAATTTTGTAGTCCATTACGTTCGGTGAATCTTAATTAATCACTTAAACACTAAACGCGATCGAAAGTAATCTTACGTTCTGTCTCAGTAAGTTTTAACAAATTTATAAAATTTAAAGTTCGGATAGTCATAAACTATTGTTTAAGTGATTAAATATTTTGTTGTTGTTTTAAATTGTAAATGAGAATAATAAAAAGTCACAACCTATTAACTGTAATTTAACATTACCTAACACTGTAATTTGTGCTTCGCTTTGTGTTCAGTAAAATTTACAAAACCTATAAATATTTTTTTAAAACAACTTTAAACGAATCCTTTGTCAGTTGCATGGAAAATTTTCAGCTGTAAAATTAGTTGTCTTTCCTAAAATGTGTGTACGCCTTTCGTCAGATGAATGGCGTATCCTGGTTTTTGTGAGACGAGCTGTCTATGAGAAACAAACAATACGTATGTGTCGACATGAACGCTATCTGGCGGAACTATCTTGTACTATTGTTGATACTAGACGCATCACATATTGACCAATAATGTGGTGTAATGCTAATGGCACAAGGACTAATCCACGACCGATATGATTGATTGTTCTCCGAAGAAGGTGTTACAGTGAGCTAATGTTTGTCCTAAAACTGTGTTTAACCTGTGTATTAATAATCGATGCAGTAATATCAATTTTGAACCTTTTAATACGAAAGATAATATTTTTGTTTGAAGCAAACATTCAGTCGAGTTTACAACATTTTGCGGGCTTCACAGATTGGTGCCAGTTACCTTTTTCATAAATACGGATAGTAACACTTATAAGGATAATATATCAATGAAATAAAAACTTAGTGTAAATTTGGAAGTAAAGAACTATCCCAAACACAACAGCAATTAGTAGCTGGAGCTTATACCAGGCCTTCTTTTACAGTTTTTGTATGGCCTATAGTAACATATTTTACGTAACCTTTAATAATAATGTATTTTTGGAATGTTTTGTAGTATCTCCCTCCTTATAACATATTTTTTTAGAGCGTCCCATTATAGGTTCCTCCATAATAACTTGTTTTCGGAGGAACATATATTACTCAACTAAATTATGATGTGATTTTGGAACGTTTCATATTACTTTTCTTAAAATAGTAACGCATCTTCGGAACGTTCTATATTAGGTTCCTAAATAATAACGCATCTTCGGAACATTCTATATTAGGTTCCTAAATATTAACCATCTTCGGAACGTTCTATATTAGGTTCCTAAATAATAACGCATCTTCGGAACATTCTATATTAGGTTCCTAAATATTAACCATCTTCGGAACGATCTATATTAGGTTCCTAAATAATAACGCATCTTCGGAACATTCTATATTAGGTTCCTAAATATTAACCATCTTCGGAACATTCTATATTAGGTTCCTAAATATTAACCATCTTCGGAACGATCTATATTAGGTTCCTAAATAATAACGCATCTTCGGAACATTCTATATTAGGTTCCTAAATATTAACCATCTTCGGAACATTCTATATTAGGTTCCTAAATAATAACGCATCTTCGGAACATTCTATATTAGGTTCCTAAATATTAACCATCTTCGGAACGATCTATATTAGGTTCCTAAACAATAAGGTAATTACGGAACGTTCTATTTTATCTTCCTAAATAATAACGTATATTCGGAACGTTCTATTTTACCTGCCTAATTAATATCATATTTTCGGGACGTTCTATATTAGGTTCCTAAATAATAACGTATATTCGGAACGTTCTATTTTACCATCCTAATTAATATCGTATTTTCGGGGCGTTCTATATTAGGTTCCTAAACAATATCATATATTCGGAATGTTCTATATTAGGTTCCTAAACAATAACGTAATTACGGAACGTTATATTTTACCTTCCTAAATAATATCATATTTTCGGGACGTTCTATATTAGGTACCCAAATAATAACGTATATTTGTAACGTTCTATACTAGGTTCCTAAACAATAACTTAATTACGGAACGTTCTATTTTACCTTCCTAAATCATATCATATTTTCGGGGCGTTCTATATTAGGTACCTATATAATAACGTATATTTGTAACGTTCTATATTAGGTTCCTAAGCAATAACATAATTACGGAACGTTCTAATTTGCCTTCCTAAATAATATCATATTTTCGGGACGTTCTATATTAGGTACCTATATAATAACGTATATTTGTAACGTTCTATATTAGGTTCCTAAACAATAACATAATTACGGAACGTTCTAATTTGCCTTCCTTAATAATATCATATTTTCGAGACGTTCTATATTAGGTACCTATATAATAATGTATATTTGTAACGTTCTATATTAGGTTCCTAAGCAATAACATAATTACGGAACGTTCTATTTTACCTTCCTAAATCATATCATATTTTCGGGGCGTTCTATATTAGGTAAATAGGCCTATATAATAACGTATATTTGTAACGTTCTATATTAGGTTCCTAAGCAATAACATAATTACGGAACGTTCTATTTTACCTTCCTAAATCATATCATATTTTCGGGGCGTTCTATATTAGGTACCTATATAATAACGTATATTTGTAACGTTCTATATTAGGTTCCTAAGCAATAACATAATTACGGAACGTTCTATTTTACCTTCCTAAATCATATCATATTTTCGGGGCGTTCTATATTAGGTACCTAAATAATAACGTTTATTTGTAACGTTCTATATTAGGTTCCTAAGCAATAACTTAATTACAGAACGTTTTATTTTACCTTCCTAAATCTTATCATATTTTCGGGGCGTTCTATATTAGGTACCTATATAATAACGTATATTTGTAACGTTCTATATTAGGTTCCTAAGCAATAACATAATTACGGAACGTTCTAATTTGCCTTCCTAAATCATATCATATTTTGGGGACGTTCTATATTAGGTACCTAAATAATAACGTATATTTGTAACGTTCTATATTAGGTTCCTAAACAATAACATAATTACGGAACGTTCTAATTTGCCTTCCTAAATCATATCATATTTTCGGGACGTTCTATATTAGGTACCTAAATAATAACGTATATTTGTAACGTTCTATATTAGGTTCCTAAACAATAACATAATCACGGAACGTTCTAATTTGCCTTCCTAAATAATATCATATTTTCGGGGCGTTCTATATTAGGTACCTATATAATACCGTATATTTGTAACGTTCTATATTAGGTTCCTAAGCAATAACTTAATTACAGAACGTTCTATTTTACCTTCCTAAATCATATCATATTTTCGGGGCGTTCTATATTAGGTACCTAAATAATAACGTATATTTGTAACGTTCTATATTAGGTTCCTAAGCAATAACTTAATTACAGAACGTTCTATTTTACCTTCCTAAATCATATCATATTTTCGGGGCGTTCTATATTAGTTACCTATATAATAACGTATATTTGTAACGTTCTATATTAGGTTCCTAAGGAATAACATAATTACGGAACGTTCTAATTTGCCTTCCTAAATCATATCATATTTTGGGGACGTTCTATATTAGGTACCTAAATAATAACGTATATTTGTAACGTTCTATATTAGGTTCCTAAGCAATAACATAATTACGGAACGTTCTAATTTGCCTTCCTAAATAATATCATATTTTCGGGACGTTCTATATTAGGTACCTAAATAATAACGTATATACGGAACGTTCTATTTTACCTTCCTAAATAATATCATATTTCGGGGCGTTCTATATTAGGTTCCTAAATAATAACATAAATTCGGAACGTTCTATATAACTTTTCTAAATAATAATGTATGTTCAAGACTTTTTATATTAGGCTCCTGAATAGCAACGTATTTTTGTAACGTCCTGAATTACACTTCTAATAATAATGAGTTATAAGAACGTTCTATATTACGTTCCTAAATAATAACATAAATTCGGAACGTTCTACATGTGTATATAACTTTTCTAAATAATAATGTATGCTCAAGACTTTTTATATTAGGCTCCTGAATAGCAACGTATTTTTGTAACGTCCTGAATTACACTTCTAATAATAATGAGTTATAAGAACGTTCTATATTACGTTCCTAAATAATAACATAAATTCGGAACGTTCTACATGTGTATATAACTTTTCTAAATAATAATGTATGCTCAAGACTTTTTATATTAGGCTTCTGAATAGCAACGTATTTTTATAACGTCCTGAATTACACTTCTAATAATAATGAGTTCTAAGAACGTTCTATATTACGTTGCTAAATATTAACGAATTTTCTGCAGGTCCTATTTAACTCTTCTAACAAAATAAGGCATTTAGGAACGTTCCATATTTCTTGCCTAACTAATAACCTATTTTCGGAGTTCTGTGTATACAAGTAGTAAAATCGACTCTCAGCCTTACACGCATCTGCACACTCTTGCTTCGCTCGACTAAATCCAGATGAAGAACACATTTCGAATTTTGTTTTGCATCGTAAATTACAACCATTATCCGTCAGAGACGGAAACAAACAACTAATGTTTAATAACAAACTTCACATACGCAACTTTATTGCCAGGTTCTGCTTTTTTAGGTTATAAACATTTTAACGGGCTACATGGTGATTAAGGTAAGGAAACTGGAAGAGCGGAAATAGTTTTCTACACAAACAGAATGTTACGTCTTTTCTATTTACACGCGCAGAAATAGCTCACTTTACTGGAGTAACGCTAAATAACAACTGTTGAATACAGTGTTATAAATGTTTTCACATATATTGATATGGAAGCGAAGGCAAATCAGGTCTGAATTGAGTTTTTTGATTTGATGCTGAATTAAGGGAGCGAGCGGAGCGGATGTTTGCAAATAAATGTACCCTTATCTGCCTTATAGTAATTTCATTTACCCAACTCTGATACATTATTTCATGTAATTATACTATTTCTATGCCTTTTTTACCTTTTATTAGCATTATTATGTTAAATTATTATTAATATTCAATTATTTTTCTTAGTTCACACTCGGCTTAGAAATATCTTGTTCAAATTTTTTATTTGCTAAATAATATGTTTTATTCACTCAAAGTTGAAATACATTTGTTTAAAGTTGTGGATGACAGCTGAGTTGATATAGTTTGTTTCAAATATTAATTTAGTAATTAAAGTTTATGAATTAATTTTAGTTATATAAAGGAGAAAAACGTTTCACAAAAAAGCAAGGTATACAATATGGTTACATTGTCAATTTTGGCCAAAAGTAAGTAATAACATATGATTTTATAAGATAGCTGATGTTATGTTGTAGGTAGTGTGGTAGAACAGCTGTTTTAACGCTTAGGTTATGTTGCTTTATTTATAATTATTGTAATTAGTTAATAAAATGTAACTAAAATAAAATTTGTGTTCACCAATTAGGAATTAACTTTAAAATGTATTAGGTTTGACTAATGTAAAAAGTCTTGAATATACGTTACTATTTAGGAGAGTTACATGGGACGTTCCGAATATACGTTATTGTTTAGGAACCTAATATAGAACGTTCCTAATATTCTTTATTTAGGAACCTAATATAAAACATTCCGAATATACGTTATTATTTTGAAACCTAGTATAGAACGTTCCGAAAATATGATATTATCCATGCAGGTAAAATAGGAACAATCCGTAATTACGTTATTGCTTAGCAACCTAATATAGAACGTTCCGTAATACCGTTATTGTTTAGGAATCAAATATAGAACATTCCGAATATGCGTTATTATTTAGAAACCTAGTATAGAACGTCCCGAAAATATGATATTATCCATGCAGGTAAAATAGGAACATTCCGTAATTACGTTATTGCTTAGGAACCTAATATAGAACGTTCCGTAATACCGTTATTGTTTAGGAACCTAATATAGAACATTCCGAATATACGTTATTATTTAGAAACCTAGTATAGAACGTCCCGAAAATATGATATTATCGATGCAGGTAAAATAGAACATTCCTTAATACCGTTATTGTTTAGGAACCTAATATAGAACGTTCCGTAATACCGTTATTGTTTAGGAACCTAATATAGAACGTCCCGAATATATGTTATTTAGGAACCTAGCATAGAACGTTCCGTAATACCGTTATTGTTTAGGAACCTAATATAGAACGTTCCGTAATACCGTTATTGTTTAGGAACCTAATATAGAACGTCCCGAATATATGTTATTTAGGAACCTAGCATAGAACGTTCCGTAATACCGTTATTGTTTAGGAACCTAATATAGAACGTTCCGTAATACCGTTATTGTTTAGGAACCTAATATAGAACGTTCCGTAATACCGTTATTGTTTAGGAACCTAATATAGAACGTTCCGTAATACCGTTATTGTTTAGGAACCTAATATAGAACGTTCCGTAATACCGTTATTGTTTAGGAACCTAATATAGAACGTTCCGTAATACCGTTATTGTTTAGGAACCTAATATAGAACGTTCCGTAATACCGTTATTGTTTAGGAACCTAATATAGAACGTTCCGTAATACCGTTATTGTTTAGGAAAATAATATAAAACATTCCGAATATACGTTATTATTGCTTGTTTTATGATTGTTTTATATTTTACCATATAAGTTTCTTAAAACTAGCATTTTACCAAATAATAGTCCTCTATAGCGCTTCCTATTCCACCATAACTAACATAATTATATAAAATTGTGCTTTTATAGTTACTGAGCTCTTTTAATTTAACAATTTTATAACAAACTCGTTCTCTACTGGTGTAGCATTGTTGAAATATGAGTGACACACACTTACTTCTTTAGTCTTGTTTGAAACTTCTTTTGTGTTTTATAAGTCGTTAATATTTTGTCTTGAGGTTTTGTGTGTTACGAATACTCTATGCTTATTTAAATTGGCTTTGGGATCCTTAAAGTCATTAAACATCTTAGGCAATTAGTCTTTACTGTGTCAACTTATATATATATTTTAATAGTCTAAAATATTCTCACTTTGGGATCCTTTTCCTACATTCTAACCTTGTGCTTTCGTGTTTCCACTTTGTTTATGCTGTAGATCTATTACTGTTCAAATAAGTCGATGGACCACGTGGCCTTTATTTTTTTCTTCCGCGTCCTTTGGCCGCTGGGAGCTAAATACCCACACTCAAGCGACGAGAAGGAAAGGTCGTTCTGAGGATTTGCCTGGCTGACAAGGAAACTACCTGTGCAAGGCGTTCCCGGTAAAGTACGGAGGCGACAGGAAACATCCCCACGACAACTCTTAACATATTTGTAGGCCTATTGCATTAAGAGTCAGAAAGGAATATTGTACGATTTTGCTGAGAAGAATTCTCAGCATATTTATATGATTGTCAGTATCCCCATTAAAACTATTTTATATTGTTCCTATAGAATCTGTCACGAAATCCTGACCCATTCCAACCCAGCCTTTGCATACAAGTATACCGAGGTATCTTATAAGCAGTTCCCTTGAGTACCAGGAGTAACCAAGTAAGAATCTGTGTTGTCCCATTATATATCTGTGTTTAAAGTATCTGTGGGCGTGTCTCCGTGACAGTACTGTAGTAGCCATTACCGCAAGACCTAGAAACAACACAATCATGAGATCTTACCTTTGCTAATGAGGCATAACTTCGTACCACTCACTACCCAGCGGAGTAACTTTGAACACATATACTGCTTGGGCTGTTCCCTCGACAGTAGCGATCCTATGATTTAGTGATTGAACTATGCTCAAAACTATCGCATTTTATATCACTGCGCAGATATTTAGTTATATGTTTTTATTCCCATTGGTATAGGACACTCCATCATAATCAACGATATGCTGCATACAGACAAGGCCATAGATACTTCGAACACAGATAGCCATTCAGAAGACCCTATTAAGTTATCCAGTCTTGGTAAACGAGATAATACATCGTTACCAAAACTGATCCATACAGCCAAAAGATACATCACGTCTACTATTTTTGTCACATATGGCTCGTTCTTCCTTTGTGACGTAATTCCCTTGAGGTTAGTACAAATTTACAGGTTTACATAATTGGCTTTATTGGAAAATCCATCGAACGGAATAGATTTGTTTGAGCTAGCTATTTCTAGTCATTTCGAATTGATAGATGTTGGCAGTAACGACAGGTAACGCCCACTTGGCAAACATCTGCTGCGATAATGAAGGAGTCGTTACGAGTTTTGCCTTCTGAAGCTGGAGAGGTAAATACGTGCCATTACTCTAACTCAAACATCGATGTCAAAGATCGATAATCATTCACCGCTACGATTTTAATTGCGCCTCTGACCACGCGTCGTTAAAAGTACTGCCCGTGATATCCGTTAATCGAAGCCATGTGGAGCTGAGACCATATCCACAATTCCATACTCAGTCACGTAGCTAGGCTAATATTCATTCTATTTTGGATCTTTTGGTTGACATCTGGTGTTATGATTTTCGAGATTACTGCAGTATTTTTGGGTTACGGGAATCTGCGATGTAAACGTACGTGATTTCTATCTTAAGGCATATGTTTTTTTTTTTTTCTGAGTGCGTTAGCCCGTACCACTTAGTTTACAGTAGCTAAGGTCATCCACTTGTATTATAATGTATTCCAGTTTACACTAAGTAGATAATTTTGTATTCAAGTAACGCAGTTAACTTGTTTGTTTATACCTTGACTCTGTTGCTATTATAGTCACAATGTCACACCTTAGCTCCTAACTCAGGAAAACACAAATGCTTTTGTACTGGCACAGAATAGACAATTTAAGTTGTTTTAGATTTTTGTACTTATATTTTACTTTTGTAGGTGTTCATTGTTTCCATAGTCTAGCTTTGTCTAGTTAGGTCGTTATCACCCCCCCCCCCTGCCACCTAAATCTACTACTGTATCCTAAGTCCTACCAATTTCACTTACCCTTCTTTATCATTATTCTTGCAAAAATGTGTGACGGGTGAATACATTTTTATAACCCGAATAAAGAGTAGGTCTACCCTTTATGTAGGCCTACCCTTTATGTAGGTCTATCCTTTATGTAGGTCTCTTCTTTATGTAGGTCTACCATTAATGTAGAGTTACCCTTTATGTAGGTCTACCCTTTATGTAGGCCTACCCTTTATGTAGGCCTATCCTTTATGTAGGCCTACCCTTTATGTAGGCCTATCCTTTATGTAGGTCTCTTCTTTATGTAGGTCTACCATTTATGTAGAGTTACCCTTTATGTAGGCCTATCCTTTATGTAGGCCTACCCTTTATGTAGGCCTACCCTTTATGTAGGCCTATCCTTTATGTAGGTCTCTTCTTTATGTAGGTCTACCATTTATGTAGAGTTACCCTTTATGTAGGCCTATCCTTTATGTAGGCCTACCCTTTATGTAGGCCTACCCTTTATGTAGGCCTACCCTTTATGTAGGCCTATCCTTTATGTAGGCCTACCCTTTATGTAGGCCTACCCTTTATGTAGGCCTACCCTTTATGTAGGCCTACCCTTTATGTAGGCCTATCCTTTATGTAGGCCTACCCTTTATGTAGGCCTATCCTTTATGTAGGTCTCTTCTTTATGTAGGTCTACCATTTATGTAGAGTTACCCTTTATGTAGGCCTATCCTTTATGTAGGCCTACCCTTTATGTAGGCCTACCGCCTACCCTTTATGTAGGCCTACCGCCTACCCTTTATGTAGGCCTACCCTTTATGTAGGCCTATCCTTTATGTAGGCCTACCCTTTATGTAGGTCTATCCTTTATGTAGGTCTCTTTTTTATGTAGGTCTACCCCTTCTGTAGGTGTACCCTTTATGTAGACCTACCCTTTATGTAGGCCTATCCTTTATGTAGGCCTACCCTTTATGTAGGCCTACCGCCTACCCTTTATGTAGGCCTACCCTTTATGTAGGCCTATCCTTTATGTAGGCCTACCCTTTATGTAGGTCTATCCTTTATGTAGGTCTCTTTTTTATGTAGGTCTACCCTTTCTGTAGGTGTACCCTTTATGTAGACCTACCCTTTATGTAGGTCTACCATTTATGTAGAGTTACCCTTTATGTAGGTATACTCTTTATGTAGGCCTACCCTTTATGTAGGTATACTATTTATGTAGGTCTACCTTTATGTAGGCCTACCCTTTATGTAGGTCTACCATTTATGTAGAGTTACCCTTTATGTAGGTCTACCCTTTATGTAGGCCTACCTTTTATGTAGGCCTACCCTTTAAGGCCTGCCTTTATTCATAATAATCCTTCGTAGGCGGAAAAAGCATACTGGCTGGTCGCCTTAAAAGCACAAATATTCATGGCTCTCTTGACCTGTCAATAACGGTAAATTTAACTGTTCCTCACGTTGTCCTTCCACCGCCCTCACCCCTTTCTGTTTAATACTGCTTAGCTTTTCACAAGCTGCTATCTAGAGGCTTAGTCTTGTTATAGCGTTAAATTATTCCAAAATCCTAGATTGCACGAACATCCCCTAAAAATCGTCAAATGGCTCAACTGCCAAGGGTGGCGTTGGTAAGTACAATAAAAAATTAGCTCTGCTTCAAGGAGACGAATCTGACGACCCAAACCATGATTCACCAAACTACTACCAGGGAGCTTCTTGTCTACTTAAGTTTCTGGTTTTGCCTTAATTTGGCCTGCTCAGGAGGAATAATTTAAACATTGTTATTGTTAAATACATTTAATAATGAAATTAATACATTATTGTCGAAGTATTCAGTGCCTCAATTATTTATCTTGTTGTAATAATGTTTAACCCATTAGCTTTCAGTATATTCCATACTTTTCTCTTATCCATCACTACCTACATCCCTGTCGCTGTAGCACTATGTATATCTATCGTTGGTAAAGTCACTTCCAAGATTCGAAGTGAAGTCGTTTCCCTGTGACCCCAATACGACTGTCCTAAACAAGCGTCTTTACATACGTGCGTCATAAATTTCCCTTTTCTACACACCGGAGTTTTATGCCCCAGTCTTAAGCTTACCTTTTTATCCATCTGTTTCTCACCTGTCAATAGCGATCTTATTGACTTGAAATTCTCTTCGCCATGAAAAATGAAAACCGAAAGAATCAGTATTTATATTTTAATTTCGTGAAAATTTTTAACTCTCTTTACCTAATAAAGACTATATACGCACAATTTACTTTACCCTAATCAAACAGGATGTTATAGTAAACATATATATTTACTCTTTGTTCTTTTCATATATATATATATTCTTCACTAGAATCTCATCCAGCATTGACGAGGTGAACCCAACAACAGTTGAAGACTCGCTTATAATAACTATTCATCATATTTTTCCATCCGTGAAGGAATACGTATCACCATATATATATATATATATATATATATATATATATATATATATATATATATATATATTTTTTTTTTTAAAACAACACAGGTTATTCAAATACAAGAATATTTATTATTTTAAATCCAAAGCTTTTCGTTGGCAAACAGTACCAACATCATCAGGAATGAAAATTACAATAATGTAGGTATTTTGATTATTGTAATTTTCATTCCTGATGATGTTGGTACTGTTTGCCAACGAAAAGCTTTGGATTTAAAATAATAAATATTCTTGTATTTGAATAACCTGTGTTGTCTTAAATTATTAAACAAGAAAACGTATTTTATATTTATATATATATATATATATATATATATATATATATATATATATATATATATATATATATATATATATATATACAGTATATAGGAAACACGTAGGTTATAAAGAGACAGATCGAA